>CM053030.1:442550411-442957911 GCA_028564925.1 Lithobates sylvaticus
GAGAGCATGTCTAATTGTATTTGTTTTCTTTTTTAATGCACAATAAAAAAATTGTGGAGAATAATACTTGGCTATGTGTTTTTTACTTCAAATGACAGTTTGGGAGTCGGCAGTTACATTTAAAAAAATACAATGTAAAATTGACAAGGGACACCAACATAGTTGTATCTTTGATCTTAAAGCGGAGTTCCACCCTAAAGTGGAACTTCCGCTTATCGGATTCCTCCCCCCCTCCGGTGCCACAATTGGCACCTTTCAGGGGTGAGGGGGTGCAGATACCTGTATAATACAGGTATCTGCACCCACTTCCGTGACAAATTATCCGGGGCTGCCCCGCCCCTATCCGGAGATGCCCGTTGTGTCTTGGGAAACACAGTTCCCAGGACACAGCGGGGACCAATAGAGGCGCGCGTCTCGCACATGCGCAGTAGGGAACCGGGCAGTGAAGACGTTGCATCTTCACTTCCTGATTCCCTGACAGAGGATGGCGGCGGGGCAGCGAGAGACGAGCGGTCTCTCGTCACATTCTGCCTACACCGCTGGAACCTGGAACAGGTAAGTGTCCATTTATTAAAAGTCAGCAGCTGCACTATTTGTAGCTGCTGACTTTTAATATTTTTTGTGCGGGTGCAGCTCCGCTTTAAAAACTACCGGATATTGGTGTTGTGGTAACTTGCCCAAATAAAAAAAAAAGCATAATAATAATATTCTTGATATCACTAGAAAAAAAAAGCCCTTAAAAATTAGTTTGCACTAACTCCATTAGTATCACCAGCAAAGCAGCTTCATTATTATCCTATTAAAGAAGAAGAGAATGTGTGCTGTATTTGGAGATTTCATAATTTGTCACGTCACAAATGTTAATTCTCCATTACGAACGCTAGTTTACAAGACCGACCGCTTCTGCTTCCGAGCATGCGTGTTTGTACTTTGGACTTTTGTCCGACGGACTTGTGTACACACGATCGGAAAATCCGACAACATACATTTGTTGGTGGAAAATTTGAAGACATGCTAGCCAACATTTGTTGGCGGAAAGTCCGACAACAACTGTCCGATGGAGCATACACATGGTCAGATTTTCCGCCAACAGCCTGACATCGAACATTTCCCGTCGGAAAATCCGATCGTGTGTACGGGCCTTTAGGGTGTTATTAGGAATATATTGACACCAGCAGCCGATCGCACACCCAGTGCATTTTAAACTCAGAGCCAGACATGCCTCAGAAAGTGGGTGTCCCCCACTGCATTGGGGTGTGAATGAGCACTGAGAGCATATTTATTTATTTCCGATACTAGTATAGCACCATCAATGCACGCAGCACTTTACATATATATTATACATTGACATCAGTCCCTGCCCTATAGGAGCTTACAATCTAAGGTCCCTAACTCACATTCTTACATACTAGGGCCAATTTAGACAGGAGCTAATTATCCTACCAGCATGTCTTTGGAGTGTGGGAGGAAACTAGTGTACCTTGAGGAAACCTACGCATGCACAGGGAGAACATGCAAACTCCAGGCAATGACTCCAGCGATAAGCAACTATGACAGTCATTCATATCATGCCTTGAATGCAACTGTTTTTGGAAACAGTTAAAGGAGAAGTCCAGCCTAAGCTCGTTTGGCTGGGCTTCTCCTATGGATCACAGGCTGAAGTCCGCTCTCTGTCGATGTCACCGATATCAGTCCAGGCACTGCATCATCTTAACCAGAGAGTCTGGATCCGCCAGGTGCCTGGACTGACACTCGGCTCAGCCTCTCAGTGAGCCGCTGAGAGCCTGAGACGGCCGCTCCCCGCCCTGCCCCTCCACAGCCCAGTTCGTTTTGCACTCCTGTGACCCGTTTTCAGCAGAGAGCGTGCTGAAGTCCGCTCTCTGCTGATGTCACCGATATCAGTCCAGGCACCGCGTCATTCCAACCATGGAGTCTGGATCCACCAGGTGCCTGGACTGACACTCGGCTCAGCCTCTCAGTGAGCCGCTGAGCGCCTGAGATGGCCGCTCCCCACCCCTCCACAGCCCAGCGCTTCAATGAGCGAGGAGGGAGGAGAGCAGAGAGATGTGACTGACAGTCTTCAGTCTGCGCTGAATAGTGCAGAGGCCCCGGGGGACATATGCTGCATCGGACCCATGCTGCATCCACCGAGATAAGGGTTAATCTGCAAAAAAAAAAAAATCCTTTACTTCTCTTTTAAAAGATAAGTATGTTTTTTTTTTTTAAGAATCATACTTACCTAGGTGGATGCTGCATTTGTCCCGCGTCGCTTCTAACACTGAGAACCGAGCGATCGAACACCGCCGATCACCCGGTTCTCACAGCTCCCTAAGCAGAGAGCTCACTGGAGCACTGGGCTGTGGAGGGGGTGGGGTGGCTGGCTAAGGCTCTCAGCCGCTCGCTCAGAGGCTGAGCCTGATGTCAGTCCAGGGATCTGGCGGATCCAGACTCCGTGGTCAGGGTGATGCGGTGCCTTGACCGACTTCTGTGACGTCAGCAGAGAGTGGACTTCAGCCCATTCTCTGCTGAAATTGGGTCACAGGAGTGCAAAACAAACTGCACTTCTGAGATTCATAGCAGAAGTACAACCAAATGACATATGACAGCCTGTCAGTAGCATTAGCAGCAGTCTTTGGCCCATTTCACAACAGCGGACTTATTGGGTCTACCTGTCCGTTTTTCAGGCGAACCCGATCGGACCACCCATTGTTCTCTATGGGGCTGCGGATCAGATCGGATGACAATTGGATGGAAAAGGATAGGCAGTCTGTTTCCATATAACCTCCCCAAGGAGAACAGCGAGCTGTGTCCATGTCCACTCAGTCAGCAAAGAGATCCCCCACTGAGCAGGTGGATCCACGTTGACGGATTCCACTCTGTCTGAAAGGGGCCTTTAATATTGTGTTTCAACTTCCTAAAGGTGCCGGTTAGAGGGTATAAACAATATAAAGTGATTGTAAGTTTTTTTTTTGTTAATAGCAAACAGGTTTACAATTACCTGCTCTGTGCAATGGAATGGATCAAGTGAGGGCTCAGGTAAGTAAAAGCGGTGGGTGAGGGGGCAATTCTTTAACCTAAAAATGTTTTACCTTAATTCAGGGAATACATTGGGGTAAACAATGTTTACATTTTAGAACCACTTTAACACTGACAGGGGTGTTTACAATGGTCAGCCTTAAATTTATTTATTTATTTATGTAAAACTTTTATCCCAAAAAGAAAAAAAAAAAACTTGCTATAACTGCTTATGAAGTGTTAGCTGGAGTTCAGCTTTAAATTATTAGTCAGTTATGAAAAGTCCATCTAAATCCACTAGTCCATGTAACACTACCCCTCTCCACTGATTGGCAATACTGCTCCAATGCTCCTCCATAGATATGGTGGAGAAGTGGATGTAGTCACCATAAGACAGGTGTGTTACTGGCAATCATCAGATAAAAATAAAGAGGAAAAAAAGCTTGACAAAACCCTGCTTACCTTACTGGCTTACAATCTGCTTCATTATTAAGTTGGGATAGATCTTTTTGGCCACAATTATGACATGTCTTGTCTAACAACCCTATGTTTTCTTTTTTACGACTAGGGGCCTTTGGCTGAGTTATTTACAACTATAGCCATGGTCTAAAACCATACAGCCATGGCCTAAAACATTTTCACAAAGTCTGCTGCTTCAGTTTTTATGATGGCAATTTGCATATACTCCAGAATGTTATGAAGAGTGATCAGATGAATTGCAATTAATTGCAAAGTCCCTCTTTGTCATGAAAATGAACTTAACCCCATAAAAAACATTTCCACTGCATTCATGAAGAAGGCTTCAGGGTGCCCAAGAAAATCCAGCAAGCACCAGGACCATCTCCTACAGTTGATTCAGCTGGAGGATCGGGGCACCACCAGTGCAGAGCTTGCTTGGGAATGGCACCAGGCAGGTGTGAGTGCATCTACATGCACAGTGAGGCGAAGACTTTTGGAAGATGATCTGGTGTCAAGAAGGACAGCAAAGAAGCCACTTCTGTTCAGGAAAAACATCAGGGACAGACTGATATTCAGCAAAAGGTACAGGGATTGGCCTGTTGAGGAGCGGTCTAAAGTCATTTTCAATGATGAATCACATTTCCGATGTTTGGGGCATCCAGAAAAAACCTTGTTCGGAGAAGAAAAGGTGAGCGCTACCATCAGTCCTGTGTCATGCCAATAGTAAAGCATCCTGAGACCATTCATATATGGGGTTGCTTCTCAGCCAAGGGAGTGGGCTTACTCACAATTTTGCCTAAGAACACAGCCATGAATAAAGAATGGTACAAAAACATCCTAGAGCAACTTCTCCCAACCATCCAAGAACAGTTTGGTGAGGAACAATGCCCTTTTCCAGCATGATGGAGCATCTTGCTATAAGGAAAGTGACTTGGGGAACAAAACATTGACATTTTGGGTCCATGGCCACGAAACTCCCCAGACCTTAATTCTATTGAGAACTTGTGGTCAATCCTCAAGAGGTGGGTGAACAAAAAAAACCACAAATTCTGACAAACTCCAACCATTGATTTTGCAAGAATGGACTGCCATCAGTCAGGATGTGGCCCAGAAGTTGATTGACAGCGTTCCAGTGTGAATTGCAGAGGTCTGGAAAAAGGGTCAACGCTGCAAATATTGACTCTTTGCATAAACCTAATGTCATTGCTAATAAAAGCCTTTGACATTTATGAAATGCTTGTAATTATACTTCAGTATACCATAGTAACATCTGACAAAAAGATATAAAAACACTGAAGCAGCAGACTTTGTGAAATATATATTCTGTCATTCTCAAAACTTTTGGCCACGGCTGTACAGCGTTTTTATAGATCTCTTCCTCAAAGCTCTGATCTTTAATGACCTTTGAATGCCATTTTAGCTCTAATGCTCCACCTTGATATGCCATTTCTACATTGTATTCAATGGCCATATCTAAATTATCATCCAGACTCCAATCCCATTCTTCTAAATGGGCTGATGAGCTAGGTTATTCTATTCCTGAGGAAGAAAGGGGATAACATTTCCCAGTCCTCTCAAACTTTCTATGTCTTGCACAATTCAGGAACACAATTCTAAAATATTATTTTGATGTTATCTGACACCTTTCAGACTTTGGTCTATTTATCCTTCCTATTGTCATTGTTTTCTGGAGGCTTCCATCTGCTCCTCGTACTGCCCTCCATATTTGGTGGGAATGTAGGTACATCAATCACTTCTGGGACTCAATTGTGAATCTCTATAATGAAGTCCACTAGGAACATTTTGAAATCTTTTCCAAGCCTATGTTTCTGTAGCGGAGACACCTTTGCATGGTGTCCGCTATGTTCAAATAGATTTTTTTCCTCAGAACAGTAAAGAGGTTCTGAGGGTTAATTAAGCAGTGTTTAAACTTTGGCATCAGTTTGGCTGGGCTGCGTTAGGGTTCTGCCTGGTCATGTGTACAGTTAGGTGCACATGACAGGTCTAGAGCCAGGCCTGGTTGGACGGCTTTGGTATCAGCATTCCCCGGAGCCAATCAGTGGGTGCGTCTGGCCCCGCTGAGGAGTCTGGGGAAGGGTACTTAAGATTTGAAGTCACGTGTTCAGGGTTCGTTCGGCACTAGCTGCCTGTTCCCAAGTAGCCCCACAAGGGGTCCCGGTACCGGGAGCGTGTGCCGCCCGCAACATGTTCCGGTTGAATAACCCCATGGGACCCGCTTGGTCTGGGGTAAGGATCCATCTGTTCCCGAGTCTCGGAACCGGCTGGTCCGAGGCGCAGTAACTGAGGGAGTTACTGGCATTCAAGGCGTCCGGGTGCACTCTCAACTTGGAGGGGCACCGCAGCTCGTGTAAGCGACCGGAGGAGGACTCTTCAGGGGAGGGCCAACAAGCTGGCATTCCAAGAAGTGCCTGGTTGCTGGGTTGTCAAGGACACTAACGGATCCACACTTTGCCAGTACTGCCAGGGAGACAGCTAACGTTCCAGGTACTAAGGAAAGGTTCCTGTTCACTATCAGTTGCAACCATATTCAAGGTCAGAGACTTTGCAAGTTCTGAATTCAAGTGCTGACCGCCGTGATCTCTGGCTAGAGATTCGTTCAGCTTCGAAGCGCCCAGCTGCGAGTGGCTACTCTCTGGGTTTGCATTGGTGACTTTCTAATAGTCAGCAGTTCAAGGTGCCTGAGTTTCTTCACCCTTGCCCTCTGTTCCCATATGAGACTGTGTTTATTGGATGTTACCCCTGCAAATAAAAAGACTTTTAGGGTGTCAGCATCCAAAGTCGTTGGGTACTAACCCTGGGAACCCCTAGGTCTGGAAGAACAAGCCAAGCGGAGGTAACCGGTAAGCCCAAAGGTCAATGCCGCCCCATCGAGGGTTATGGCCGCTACACTTCTTATTCTGATCCCACAATAAATTTTAAGATTTTTTATTTTTCCTGCCCACTAACTGATCCCCAGATATTGGAAATCTATTAAGATTCCTTCTCTACTCAAATGGCTGGATGCGCTTGATGACGTTATGCGTATGAAGACTGGTATCTGAAGATAGCATTGAGAACGAAAAGTTCTGGAATATTTGGTTTGGGTGATTGGGGAGGAGCACCCGATGTCCAAAAAGAGAAAGGTCTCAGTTGATGAATTTTGTAGTTATTTATTGGAGATAAAAGTAAACAAGTAGAGCCATTGCGTTTCGGGAGACTTGCCTCCCCCTTCTGCTGGGCTGTATTTCATGAAGAGTGGTTACATTTTGAGAGGGTTACATTCTTTTGTTATTCTGAAGAAATCCCTCTGTGTTTCTCTGTGCCCATGTGGGGAAAAAATGGTATTTGGCTAGCTTGGATAGTTTATAAAGAATTTCAACGGCAAAGATTTCCTGATTTGACGAAGTTCAGAGGGTCCAGTAATAGACATCTCACATCCTTATAGTACAGACAATTTGGATGGTTTGTTGCTCTATTTCCAGGCCTAAGTGAATATTAGCTATTACATTACATATACCAGTGATGTTTTTATAGCTCCACAGAGAAACTTAGGCAGGCCATACATTAATAATCTTTTCTCGTTCAACAGTGGGTTGAACAAAAAAATGATCCAATTCCCCCATCCACATATTAGAGGTGGATGGGGGAGTCACTCCCACTGAGCTATTGTGTTCTGATGGTGAGGAGACTTCCCTGCCGTCGGAATACAATAATCAGTGCTGCCGGTTATAGCCTGTGGCACTGACTGTTTAGAAAAAAACTTGACATGCTGGTTGTACACAATTGAAATGATAGAGGCACTGTGTTCATGTGTGAAACAATATTGAAAAAAAATATATATACATTGTCATTGTCATATAACACTGCAAAGTGAGTCAAATCCAAAATAAACATGTAGCAAGCTTAAAGTCCATGTGTGATAATAGTCCCAACCCCAAATCGAATTGCTCTTAAAAAACTTCTAGTTCTTCCACCACGAGTGCTCAATGGGAAGGTGGCAACTCACCAAAGGTGTTTGACCCCTTTTTACAGGATGGTTAAAATGCACATTTGAAATACCAATTTGATTCCACTGTCAGCACCACTCCACTCCAATGGCCCCTCAGGATGATGCTAAGATGTAAAAAATGACTCCACAGGATACATAGATAAAAGTCTCATAGTGCAGTATTGGTAATGAAAGTTTAAAAGCAGTAGTAATACACATTGTACTCACATGTAGAAGTGCCTGGCCTGGCACTAGGTGTAAAAGCCTGTGTGGGGTATCAAAAGGGACCCGGAAGTGATGGATCCTCTGCTCCAACATGTTTTGCCATGCTTAGTTTCTTTAGGAAAACTTCCTTTGTGGATCGCACGCCACCGCTGCAGGATTAGCCATATCTGCACATGCCTTTTACACCTAGTGCCAGGCACTTCTACATGTGAGTGCAATCTATATTATTACTGCTTTTAAACTTTCATTAAAAATACTATACTATGGGGATTATTTAATCCACTTTGCACTGCAAGTGCACTTTAAAGTGCACTGAGAGTGCACTTGGAAGTGCAGTCGCTCTAAATCTAAGGGGTAGATCTGAAATGAGGGGAAGCTCTTCTGATTTTATCATCCAATCATGTGCAAGCTAAAATTCAGTTTTTTATTTTCCTTGCATGTCCCCCTCGGATCTACAGCGACTTTACTTCCAAGTGCACTTTCAGTGTACTTTCAAGTGCACTTGCAGTGCAAAGTGGATTTTCCTTTAGTAAATAACCCCCTATGAGACTTTTATCTGTCTCCTGTGGAGTCATTTTTTATATCCTAGCTTCATCCCGAGGGGCCATTGGAGTGGAGTGGTGTTGACGGTGGAATCAAATTGGTACTCCAAATGCACTTTTTGACCATCCTGTAAAAAGGGGTCAAACACCTTTGGTGAGTTGCCACCTTCCCATTGAGCACACATGGTGGAAGAACTAGAAGTTTTTTAAGAGCAATTCGATTTGATGTTGGGACTATTATCACACATGGACTTTAAGCTTGCTACATGTTTATTTTGGATTTGATTCACTCTGCAGTGTTATATGCCAATGACATTGTATATATGTTTTTTTCAATATTGTTTCACACATGAACACAACGCCTTTCCTTTCGTTTTATATATACATTTTATATACTGGTGATTCTTTCACCTTAAAGGGGCAGCTATTTATTTGTTTATCATTCACCTACAGGGCGCCAATCCTTGGTTACTATTCACATTATTGTGTACAGCCAACCTGTCCATATATGGAATACAATTTGTCAGGTGCCTGCTGAACTGGTCGAATTGTGATCCATGTATGGCCACCCTTCCTTAGTTTTTTCTATCCCTTTCTTTACCCTATATATCTTATTTTCTTCCACTTGTCCTCTTTTTCCCTTTTCTGTTTTCCCTTTTCTACCTTCCATGTCTCCTACTTCTATTTTTCTTTTTTCTTTTACTATTTCTTTGTAGACATTAGGATAAATAAGAAAACACACTGAGACAATAACCACTGCTTGGCAGAATATGCCCTCATTTGGGGAGCGTTATGAGGAATGGCCCTCCCCAAACAGGATATTGGGCTAAACCTGTAGGTAAAAATAAGAGAACCAGAACCTTTGCTAGGTGGAAGAGTGGGTTTGATACTAGACTTGGCAGTACCTCAACCCAGGACAGCAAATTAACCAATAATCTAATCAAAGTCATTGAAAGCAGAAGAACTATTGCAAACAGCATATGCCATTAACCATAGGCATATAGATGCGCACCAGTAGAGAAAGAAAACAAGCTTTATATAAGAAAAGATAAATAACAGTACATATACTCAATGTACAAGCAGATATTATCAGCAGAAGGCTCAATTGGAGTCCAGATGAAATTATGCACATATACCAGGGTATATACAGTATAGCTATTTATAGAGATACCTCCATATGAATTCTGCAGTAAATTCATTGCAGGGGACCCCAAGATTGATGTGACGTCTTTCTTTGTGTCAGAGGCCTGAAGACAAGATCTGCAGTGATGAGGAGACCTTCCAGCCATTACCCAACCAGTCTGGAATGCAGTCCTAGCTATCTTGTACTGTGCACGTGAGACAGTATTAGGACAGAGATGCTCTTTTTGTCATGTAGATTTGGCAATACACTCAAGAAGTTATGGGCAGCTGCAGGTAAACTATTAGAACATAGAAATATTTGCATAATCCTCTCTTCTGATCTGCTATTAGTAGCATGGACAGAACATGTGGCTGAGACCTTCTCTCTCTCTCCACTTCCACCTTACAGGATCTTTTCCCAACAACCCTGAGTCAGGAAGTTACATACAGTGTGATACTAGGAGCTGATAGTACAGGTAAGTGGATCCCTACACATGTATCTTCCAAAATATTTTTTAGGCTGTCCTTGTTAAACAATAATTATTTATATAATACCTTCCATTGTAATTTTCCCTATATTAACTGTCACAGTGGTTTATTTTATTTTTCATTGTATTTATTTTACCACCATTGAGTGCTACACTATTTATTTTTATATTTGGTGATTCACTTTGTAATTCCAAAGAAACAAGTGTGCATCCAATGTAGGTTCACTGATTATTCAGCAGTGAATATAACCCACCTCAGTGACAAATTATTACTATATATGACTGTATAAAACCAGCAATATATTAAAGTGAAAATATATTCAGCAATATATTGAAGTGAAAATAGATTCACTTTGTGTCTAGTGGAGTGTTGGCTGCTCACCCATTTTTCCTATGTGCAATTTTTCTTCCGTTTATCTATTTATATATAGGTCTTTATAGTAGCACCAACTTTAGATATTCCGGTTTAGGGTGTGCCCCCCCCCCAACTCTTTGTCTTTATATTAAAGTGGATGTAAACCTGATTCATGAAAATTTGACCTAGGCACATATATCTGTAGTGTTTACTTATCTCTCTCCAAAGCCCTAAGTCCTGTGTCTTTCTGCTGTTCCGTTTCTCTGCATGATAACTTCTTACAAGTTCTCCGAGATGGGAGATAAAACCAGACTCAATTTTGTGTTGGGATGGGTGCTATAAATAGATTAGCAGAAGTATCTTTGTTTTTCTGCCTATGTGGAGTGGGGGTGTGTGCCTTTCCTCCAATCAGCTGTCACACAGTGTATGACAAAACTACACTCCTACAGCTGAATGAGGAAGTAAAAATTCTAACACGATGTAAGAATTCTAAAGAATATAGCAAGCTGAAGACAGCAGATATACATGTAAAACTTATGTAGGGAGATTTGTTTCATTTCTGTGTATCATCTAAGGCTGTTCACTTCACTGGGGATAGTATTGTATTTGGGTTTAGTTATGCTTTAAATTAATGGGTTTAGTTCCACTTTAAAGCTGAATTGGCGGTATGTTTTTTATTTGGACCAATATAATATAAGCTTAAACCAATATAAGTATACATATTCCATATCTGGCCGATCCCTGTGGAAGCCACGCTACTACAGTGATCCATGCTGTCCTCTGGGTCCTGTGCCGATGGGCTGCTACATAGTAACCACAGGGGGTGGCTTTATCAGTACAAGCACCATTCAGAGAATGCCAGGCAATATACCGTGTATATATATATATATATATATATATATATATATATATATATACAGTATTTCACAAATGTGAGTAAACACATTTACATTTTTGTAAATAATTTATTATATCTTTTCATGTGACAACACTGAAGACACTTTGCTACAATGTAAAGTAGTGAGTGTACAGCTTGTATAACAGTGTAAATTTGCAGTCCCCTCAAAATAACTCAAACACAGCCAATAATGTCTAAACCGCTGGCACCAAAAGTGAGAACACCCCTAAGTGAAAATGTCCAAATTGGGCCCAATTAGCTAACCCCCCCCCCGTGTCATGTTACTAGTTAGTGTTATTAGGTCTCAGTTGTGAATGGGGAGCAGGTGTGTTCAATTTGGTGTTATAGCTCTCACTCTCTCATACTGGTCACTGAAAGTTCAACATGGCACCTCATGGCAAAGAACTCTCTGAAGATCGGAAAAAAAGAGTTGTTGCTCTACATAAAGATGGCCTAGGCTATAAGAAGATTGCCAAGACCCTGAAACTGAGCTGCAGCACGGTGGCCAAAACCATACAGCAGTTTAACAGGACAGGTTCCACTCAGAACAGGCCTCACCATGGTCGACCAAAGAAGTTGAGTGCACGTGCTCAGATCATATGCTGCACACTGCATCAAATTAGTCTGCATGGCTGTCATCCCAGAACAAAGTCTCTTCTAAAGATGATGCACAAGAAAGCCTGCAAACAGTTTGCAGAAGACAAGCAGACTAAGGACATGGATTACTGGAACCATGTCCTGTGGTCTGATGAAACCAAGATCAACTTATTTGGTTCAGATGGTGTCAAGTGTGTGTGGCGGCAACCAGGTGAGAAGTACAAAGACAAGTGTGTCTTGCCTACAGTCAAGCATGGTGGTGGGAGTGTTTGGTCTGGGGCTGCATGAGTGCTGCCAGCACTGGGGAGCTACAGTTAATTGAGGGAACCATGAATGTCAACATGTACTGTGACATACTGAAGAGGGAGCATGATTCCCCTTCCCTTTGGAGACTGGGCCGCAGGGCAGTATTCCAACATAACAACCCCAAACACACCTCCAAGACGACCACTGCCTTGCTAAAGAAGCTGAGGGTAAAGATGATGGACTGGCCAAGCATGTCTCCAGACCTAAACCCTATTGAGAATCTGTGGGGCATTCTCAAAACGGAAGGTAGAGGAGCGCAAGGTCTCTAACATCCACCAGCTCTGTGATGTCATCATGGAGGAGTGGAAGAGGTCTCCAGTGGCAATCTGTGAAGCTCTGGTGAACTCCATTTCCAAGAGGGTTAAGGCAGTGCTGGAAAATAATGGTGGCCACACAAAATATTGACACTTTGGGCCCAATTTGGACATTTTCACATAGGGGTGTACTCACAGCCAGCGGTTTAGACATTATTGGCTGTGTGTTAAGTTATTTTGAGGGGACATCAAATTTAGACTGTTATACAAGCTGTACACTCACTACTTTACATTGTAGCAGTGTAATTTCTTCAGTGTTGTCACATGAAAAGATATAATAATTTTTTTTTACAAAAATGTGAAGGGTGTACCGACTTTTGTGAGATACTGTATATATATATATATATATATACTGTCCAATATCTTCTGATTATGTGGATAAAGGACAATCCGCAACTCCATACATTCTCTTCAAATCAGTCTAAATTTATTTTATCTCCATAAAGATAAAAGTACAGCAGAGGTAGACGCGAAACGCCTTGTTCACAATACTCTGATTCTGTGTCAGTTGACTTATAGACTTGATTCATGAAAAAGCATAACCATTCTATAACAATGCAAAGCAGGAAGCAGAGCCTAGCTAAAGAAGAAAAAAAAAGAAAATACATTGAAAAGATTTCACATTCCCTTTTAACTTGGCATCTACTAACCCTAGCTGACCAGCAGAGGGCACACTGTTCTTTATTAAAAAATAAAATAAAAAATTTGACTACCATTTTTTTACATCAAGTTACATACTTGAATTATTTTGTTAAATGATCTGTGATGAAAGTTCTTTAGTTTAGTTTAGATATATGTGTGAAATGAGTGACACATTTCTGAAAAGGAATACATACAGACAATATGCTTTTTTCATTACTTTGCTTTATTCATGTCACGTTTTTGATTTCCTTATTGCAGTTTATGTTACTTGTGCACATATTTATAAGGAACACTATTAGTCAATACTGCGTGGGACTACTGTATATATTTTGTATAGTTAGGGTTGTTGGTTTGGTTTTGCTTCACTGTCATGTTTATTTTTCTCTTTTGCTTTGCTGATGGTTTGTTGGTGTACATTAAACTTTATTTTAATCATACTCAGTGTGATAGTGTGAGACCATGACACTATGTTAATGG
This sequence comes from Lithobates sylvaticus, assembly GCA_028564925.1. Taxonomy (NCBI): domain Eukaryota; kingdom Metazoa; phylum Chordata; class Amphibia; order Anura; family Ranidae; genus Lithobates; species Lithobates sylvaticus. The sequence goes on from CM053030.1 coordinate 442,563,840, forward strand.
ATATAAAAAAGGAGGCCGGATTCTCAAAGGTGCAGTTTGGAAAGCTGGGGATGTTTATGGTGAATGCAGAAAGTTGTGCTCTTTGTTTTCTCTGGATTTGGTAGTTATGGATCAGGGCCGGGGGTTTGAAGGTTCCAAAGTGTCTTGAGCAGGATGGAACCTTCAATCCTGTGACCAGGCTTTGCTAGTTGATGCAGACTGTGTGAGGGCACAGGTGTGGAGGATCTGTATAAGCTAGATCTGAGCTTAGCTCAGGACAGCTGCTGCTGTGTAAAGACAGATCCCTGTCGGGAGAGCTGGGTGTTCCTACCACAGACTGTATGCCTTATGAGGGGGACTTCTTCCCCAAAGGACTGGGAGAGTCAGGACATCTACACGGGCCTGGAAGGCCAAGAGAGTGGTGAGGAGGTTGAGAAAGCTGAGGTGGCTAGTGAGCCCATTGGGGCTGAAGGAAGTCTGGAAGTTTCTGCAGAACCCTGTTTGGAGGCCAGGGGTGGGCTCGGGCAGTGAGGTGTTGCAACAAAGGCTAAGGGCGCATGAGGAGCTGCTGAAATGCAGTCAGATGGGCTTACTGTTTGTTGAAGAAGACCCCTGCATGGGAAATCCATGTTTGTGAACTTTACTTTAATTTTAATAAAAGTGGGCTACCAGGCCCTTAAACATATGTTGAGAAGATGCTTGAATTAACATGTTCATAAATAGATGTAGTGGTGTCTGTCATTCAGCCCCTGAAGGAACTGTAAATACAATACATCCCAAACAGAAGGGGACAAGAAAAAGTAGGGGCTTATCGAATGACAGTAAGCACTAATACGATAGTATTGTGTATAATAATATAATAATAATAAGGGATGGAAAGAAGGGGATCATAGAGTCCAGTTATTACTTTATGTAGGAGAGATTGGATGGTACTGCTGTTATAAAGTAAATGATGCCATGGCAAGTGGATACTCAAAGCAAAAAAGTGTCCATCAAAAATCCAGGTTTCTATATAAACTTGAGTATTACCAGATTGTGGATATATGTTAGTATGATGAGTCCACTGTGGGCATTGACTATAATAGATGGGCATTCAAAAATGGCTATGCAGAGGTAATACTGATGTATTGCATGAGCCATACATTACCGCTCCTGATAGCGATTATAGGATTAATCAGCGTGGTTCATCCTCCAAAACAGCGCAACTTCCATTTGGTCGGTGTCTCCTGATATGTGGAGAGGTCTTCCGGTCAGATATCATATGGAGGCACAGTGCTGTAAAGCCGAAGGGATCCTACTTCCACTGTTGCTCCTACAGAGACTGGAGTAGATTTGTGGGGAGATAAACTCCCATGCTATCTTCCATCCGCCTTAAACAGGCAATAGTAACCCATGGTAGCAGGTTCGCAAAAGCCACGGGGGATTTTGCCGCAGCGTGGCGTCCGGGCGGAAGTGACATCAACGCGTTTTACAATGCTGATGCGTGGCTTCGTCTGGATTCTTTTAGTTCTATGTCCATCCATGTTTTTGGCTAGTCCAGTGTGGCCTGTCATTATATGATTTGGGCTAGTCTAGTATTTGTCACAAACATTTACCTCCATGTTTTATCTTTAATTAATAAATTACTGTTTTTTGATACTGTCGTATTAGTGTTTACTGTCATTCGATAAGCCCCTACTTTTTCTTGTCCCCTTCTGTTTGGGATGTAATATATTTACCATGCCCTTAACTATAGTTCCTGTCTGATGTGGACTCACTGTACCAACGCATCTACCGCAAAATCTAAACCCATATCACATCAATCTGATTACAGTTTCCTAAGTACAGCTGCACTAAACTGGTCATCCCTGCTGCCATAGAATACCTGCACTCAATATCCCTTACAGATGGACTACAATCCCCAGAAAGAGAGGCATGTGAGGAGAGGATTGAGTTTTCCTGGTCTTTTGGAAATTAAGAGCTTTCTGGCTGTGCAGGAACCAGAGCAGTGTGCATCTCTGTGCCCAGTGCCAGAATGAGGACCGGAGTGCTGAGGATCAGATTTTTTAGGCCGGAGTACCCTGACAGCTGAACCTGAGGGATTGCGGACAAGACTAGATGTCCAGACCAAGGTTCGCTATGTTACCAAGACTGGTGAGTGGCCACTGATGTGTTTGATTTGGGAGACTGCCTGTCTACCTAGTAGTTTCAAAATCCCTGCATGTAGAATTTAAAGGGACGGTGCAGATGTGCACCACCTTAAATACTGGGCCCCACCAATTAGCTGACTGAAGGTTGCAAGTCAGGAGCCAGGGACCCTGAAGTTTTTTTTTGACCCTGAAGTAAGTTACTAGCAGTTAGGAGTAGCTCCTCTTAAGATCTATATATATCTATATATATATATAGATATATATATTGTGATCTTCGGGGACAATAGCTCCACGGGATTAAGTGCATAAACCGTTAGTTTTATAAGACATTTATTTGTAAGAAAAAATCAAAAATAAGGCTTTCTTCAGCGCACAGGCAAAAATACAAAACAAAGTCCGCTTAACTTCAGCATAAAAGAAAATCAGCTTATCTTCAGCACAGAAACAAATTTAAGGAAAACACATACGGTTTTGTAGCTGGGTCTTTAGCAGCCTCCAAACACCCACACAGCTCAAACGACAGGTGTAATCACCTACTCCTCCTCACCCCAACAACTCTTCCCTACTTCCTGTCTTATGAGCTTTCTTCCTGGAGGCCCTTAACCCCCTGTGCGCTGAATCATTGTGGTCAGGGAGGGAGGCTCTTTCCCACCCGAATATCTCTTCAGAGCCTCCCAAATTCCGGGTCCCAAATAACTTATTATTAACATAGAGAGGACTGCGAGTCAGTCCTCTCCTGCTCGGCTACTCCCGGAACCCCTCACCCATTTTGGGTGACCCCCTGAGCAACGCTGCTACTCCCTTAAAGCACCCGTCCAGGACCCAACCTTGGCGTCCTGTACATATCCCCCCCTCTGCCTCAACGCGGAGGTGTTGGAGGCACCACTCGACATCATACAATGGACCCGGGAGAGGGCATCGGCATTCTGATGTTGTCTCCCTGGTCTGTGCTCTACCACAAAATTGAACTCCTGGAGAGAAAGGAACCACCTTGTCACCCTGGCATTGGTGTTTTTGTTTTGTCTCATCCAGGTCAGTGGGGCATGGTCGGACACTAAGCGGAACCTTCTACCTAGGAGGAAATACCGTAAAGCCCACTTGATGGCAAGACACTCCCGCTCCACCACCGCATAGTTTTTCTCCGCTGCCGTCAGCTTCCTACTTAGAAAAACTATGGGGTGCTCTTCCCCATTGATCACTTGAGAAAGGACTGCTCCTAACCCTTCACTTGAAGCATCTGTCTGTACTACAAAATCCTTAGAAAAATCTGGAGCCACGAGCACCGGATCCCGGCACAATGCCGTCTTAAGCTTCTGGAAAGCTTTTTCGGCATCGTCATTCCACTGTACCATCACTGACTTTCTGCCTTTGGTCAAGTCCGTCAATGGTGCAGCAATGGTGGCAAAGTTGGGGACAAACCTCCGGTAGTAGCCAACTATGCCCAAAAACGCTCTGACCTGCTTCTTGGTTAGGGGACGGGGCCAGTCCTGTATGGCTTCTACCTTACTCATTTGGGACTTCACCAGCCCTCTACCCACAATGTACCCTAGGTACTTGGCTTCCTCTACCCCAATCGCGCATTTCTCCGGATTGATAGTGAATCCTGCTCTTCTCAAGGCGTCTACGACTGCCTGAACTCGGGGAAGATGGGACTCCCAATCAGTGCTGAAAATGACTATGTCATCTAGGTAAACAGAAGCATACCGCTGATGTGGACGCAAAGTTTTGTCCATGGCCCTTTGGAATGTAGCGGGGGCAGAGTGTAGACCAAATGGCATTCTTTTGTACTGGAAGTGGCCTTCCGGGGTAGAGAAAGCTGTTTTCTCCCTGGCTTTCTTGGTCAGGGGAATCTGCCAATACCCTTTTGTGAGGTCTAGCGTGGTTATATACCTGGCTGGACCTAACCTCTCAATTAGCTCATCTACCCGTGGCATTGGATAAGCATCAAACTTGGAGATTTCATTAAGTTTTCTAAAGTCGTTGCAGAAGCGGAGGGTGCCGTTGGGTTTGGGTACCAACACGATTGGACTCGACCACTCGCTCTGCGACTCTTCAATGACTCCAAGCTCGAGCATTCTCTTGACCTCTTCAGACACTGCCACTCTATGAGCTTCTGGGATACGGTAAGGCTTTAACCGGATTTTTACACAGGGTTCCGTCACAATGTCATGCTCGATGACGTTGGTGAGACCCGGCAACCCTGAAAACATGTCCCTATTTCTTTGCAGAAACTCTTTTGCTTGCTGGGTTTGGGGCCTAGTTAAGGTAGCAGCCACCTGCACCAGGTCGATTCATGCATGGTCCCCCGACTGTACCGCTACCACAGCGGATACCTGTTCTCTGTCTCTCCAGGGTTTCAATAAATTTACATGATAGATCTGGTATGGTTTTCTTTTACCTGGCTGGTGTACCTTGTAGTTCACCTCACCCACCTTTTCTACTACCTCAAACGGCCTTGCCACTTGGCCAAGAACTTGCTCTCCACTGTGGGTATCAGGACAGCCACCCGGTCTCCTACTTGAAACTGTCTAATTTTAGCCGATCTGTTATACACCCTTCTTTGGGCATCCTGAGCCTTCTGCATGTGCTCCCTCACCAGTGGCATCACCTTAGCCACCCTCTCTCGCATTTGAGAGATATGCTCTACCACAGTTTTGTGCGGTGAGGACTCACTTTCCCACATTTCTTTTACTAGATCAAGCAACCCCCGGGGCCTTCGTCCATACACTAACTCAAACGGTGAGAAGCCCGTGGACGCTTGTGGAACCTCCCGGATGACAAACAAGAGGGCAGTGTGTAACATATCCCAATCCTTCCCGTCTTTCTGGACCACTCTTTTTAACATGGACTTTAGAGTTTTATTAAACCTCTCAACTAGGCCATCGGTCTGCGGGTGATAGACGGACGTCCGCAATTGTTTGATCTGAAAAAGTCGGCACAAGTCCGCCATCACCTTTGACATAAAAGGGGTGCCCTGGTCCGTAAGTATCTCTCTGGGGAATCCAGTTCGTGAAAACATTTGGAATAATTCCTTGGCAATGGCCTTAGAGGAAGTTTTTATCAAAGGAACTGCTTCTGGATACCTGGTTGCGTAGTCTAGGATGACTAATATATATTGGTGCCCCCTTGCCGACTTTACCAGAGGTCCCACGAGATCCATAGCGATCTGCTCAAATGGAATCTCAATAATTGGCAAGGGTACCAGAGGGCTTCTATAGTGTGGTACTGGGGCAGTTAACTGGCAAATGGGACAAGATGCACAATATCTTTTAACCTCGGCCTTTACCCCTGGCCAGTAAAACCAGTCGGTTATTCTGGCCTCCGTTTTCTCTGCCCCCAAGTGTCCTCCCAGTGCGTCGTTGTGGGCTAGGTCAAGTAGCATCCACCTATATGGTTGGGGAACCAGTAACTGCTCTACAGTTTCCCCTCGGCTTTCCGCCACTCGATAAACCAAATCCCCCTTTAACGCAAAATGAGGAAACCTTTGATCTGCCCCTGGTATTTGTGAGACCCCATCAATAACAGAAACCTGCTCTCGAGCATTGACCAAGGTAGGATCCTGCAACTGGGCGGTGCCAAACGCACCCCTGGGTACGTCCAGGTTTGGATGCACTGACCTTGAGGATGTTTCCCCTTCACCCTCCTCAACTGGGAACTGCAACGGGGAGAGCTCCTCATCATCCTCCCCCAGCATAACCTGTAATGGGAAGACTCCCCCCCCTCAGAGGTCAACTCGGTATTGAGACCTGAAACAGAAACATTATCATTCAAATTAACATTCTCTGCAATATCCTTATCAGTGACAGGTATCTCTGTATCAGAGGGGTGTGTTGTGGGGGTTTCAGGCCTAGACCCCTCAGACTCCATCTCTTCCAGGCCCAGTGTCCCCAGTTCTCCTGGCAGCCCCATCTGTGCCTGGTTCCACAGTTCGAGAAATAGCGGACAGTCCCGCCCCACTATAATATCATGTATTAAACTATTTACTACCCCAACCTCTTGTGTCACTGAGGTACGTCCATAAGAAACTGTCACAGGAACCAGGGGGTACTCCCTGGTATCCCCATGGATACACACTACGCGCAGAGTTTTATTTACAGGGCCAAGTCTCCCAATCACCCTGGCATGTACCAGTGTTACCATGCTCCCGGAGTCCAGTAGGGCCCTGGCAGGAAGGTGGTTCACCCACACTTCACACTCGAACCGTCCTTCAGCCAGATCAAGATGAGTGGTACACGCTCTTTGCACATAGAAGGAGCTTCTCCGACCAGTCCCGCAATCCATCGGCTCCTCCTGAAGTGGGCATTGTGCCCGGGTATGCCCCCAGGACCGACATTGCCAACACTGTAGGCCTCCCATCCTAGGAACAGGAACCAACCTTTGAGGTTCTGCAGAAGATGGAGCAGGGTTGCGGGTTCCAATGTCTGGCAGGGCTTCTCTCCTAGGTGCTGTGGCCGGTCTTGTTGCCCTTGGTGTGGGTTCCCGACGTTTGGCAGGCCCAAGCAGGTCCTCCACCACGGTGTACCTTTCAACCAACTCAACCAGCTGGTCAGCGGTTGCAGGGTCTCCATGGCTTACCCAGGGCTGTAGGTCATCTGCAGGTACCAGTCCATCACCACCCGTTCCACCATTTGTGGGCCTGACAGTTTTTCTGGCTGCAGCCATTTTTTTAACCAGCTGTATCAAGTCATGCATTTGGGACCTGGGTGGTCGGTCAGGTTTGTGTCGCCAGCGATGCACCCTTTGAGCCCGGACAGCCATGGTCACTCCTAGGCGGGCCAGGATCTCTGCCTTCAGATGCTCATAGTCGCTGATATGTTCAGTTAGGAGGTCAAAGTAGGCCTTTTGTGGGTCACCGGTGAGAAAAGGAGAGATAATGCCGGCCCATTGGTCACGGGGCCACCCCTCTCTCTCTGCTATCCTCTCAAAGGTGGTGAGAAAGGCCTCTACGTCATCGCTGGGTGTCAGTTTTTGTAAGAAATGGCTGGCTCTCACAGACACTTGGTTGCCAACGGCAATGACTGCTTGTTCTTGTCTCTGAGCCAGCCGCTGCACTGCCTCCTGTAAGGCAGTCACCTGTGCTTGAGTGGACTCCTGCTGAGCAGTAAACTGGGCGGCTAGCAACCGTGTGTTTTCCTGCTGTGCAGCTATAGCCTGTGCCAGGGCCTGCTGCTGCTGAGCCATCGCTTCCTCATGGCGACGGTTTGCGTCTGCTGAAGCTTGCTGCTGGGTCACGGTGGCTTGCGCCAAAGCCCTGATGACCTCCTCCATGTCTTTACCTGCTGCTTGCAGCGTCTGAGCTGACTTTACCCACGACATGCCATTTGTACACTGTCTCTTTAAATGTCAGTTTAGTTTTAAACGTTTTTTGCGGCTGCAAATGCACTTTTGCCAGCATCCAAGACACCAGTTGTGATCTTCGGGGACAATAGCTCCACGGGATTAAGTGCATAAACCGTTAGTTTTATAACAAAAGACATTTATTTGTAAGAAAAAAATCAAAAATAAGGCTTTCTTCAGCGCACAGGCAAAAATACAAAACAAAGTCCGCTTAACTTCAGCATAAAAGAAAATCAGCTTATCTTCAGCACAGAAACAAATTTAAGGAAAACACATACGGTTTTGTAGCTGGGTCTTTAGCAGCCTCCAAACATCCACACAGCTCAAACGACAGGTGTAATCACCTACTCCTTCTCACCCCAACAACTCTTCCCTACTTCCTGTCTTATGAGCTGTCTTCCTGGAGGCCCTTAACCCCCTGTGCGCTGAATCATTGTGGTCAGGGAGGGAGGCTCTTTCCCACCCAAATATCTCTTCAGAGCCTCCCAAATTCCGGGTCCCAAATAACTTATTATTAACATAGAGAGGACTGCGAGTCAGTCCTCTCCTGCTCGGCTACTCCCGGAACCCCTCACCCATTTTGGGTGACCCCCTGAGCAACGCTGCTACTCCCTTAAAGGGACCACAAACCAAATACTGGTGCTACATAGCACCCGTCCAGGACCCAACCTTGGCGTCCTGTACAATATATATATATATATATATATATATATATAGATAGATAGATAGATTGATAGATAGAAATATTAATATATACAGAGTGCACTCTGAGACGTTTATTGACTATTGATTGCAGAGGAGCCACTGTGGGATTATGCAGTGGTATTGGTATAATGTTCCTAGTTGGGTTATCTTTATTAGTGGTATGATGACTGAGCTGCTATGATCTAGTAATTACCTCATTCAGTTTACTGTGAGCAAAAAAGTTTCTTCCACCTGCTCATATAGAGTATATTTGCGCATTGCTATTTACTTTTGTCTTGTGACAATATACTTGCTTTAGTTACAATTAAAGCAGAACTTTACCTATAACAACTTGATAAAAAATAATGTTCTTTGGCAAGGAACATACATTCCACAATAATTATGCTACCAAAATTAGTGTGTGCTGTGAATTGTCTCCAGCATTGTTCCTGTTTCTTCTTGCCATTTTACTGATGCCCAGAGACCTTGATTAGCAGTAAATCTTTAGGCTGTCAGCAGACCGACCTCTAGTGGCTCTGATTTTTGCCTCAGTGATGCAAAATAGAGAGCAACTAAGCATGTGCAGAGCAGTGTAAGGCAGTGTATTACTGGATTTAAACAGTATAGGCCCTTATCTTAAATGTGTTACATAGCTATACCTGCAAAAGTGGCTAGCCTGAAGTGATCTAGCAGGACTTAATTTTCTGACTAAAGTTCCACTTTAAGTTGCCTGATGCTTATTTCCCAAAACCCTAACATAGTTGTGTGTAGGATACTAATATTTGTGCTCACACACAGTAGGTGTTTGCAGCATCCTCTTATTTAACCAGGTGTGTCAGAGGGGACAAAGCTGTTCACAGAGTCATAACAAAGAACAGAGAACCTGTTATACCAAGTGGCTCCTCTGTGGAAAGCGCTACATGTAAAATGTCTGCTGTCTACCAAGCACAGTAGCTTAAGGTGAAATTCATTTGCACAAGTAAATGAGTCAGAGCAGTGAGCTCTCCCCTGATATCCCCCTCTGCCATTGCTGACCTTCTTCTAAAAATGCTAGTAGCTTCACCGCTACAGGCTTTACCTTCTGAGTTACTGACCCATAGCAAGCATGCAGCAAGTAAATGAAGTGAAGACAGTATTCTGATCTAAGGGATGCTGGTGATTACGATGTGTGGAGCAAGATTGTGGATTAGCTGTGGATCAGACTTGTTGAAATCAAGAATTCTTAAATAAGAATGTTTACCCTTCTGTCTATAACTGGATCTGCTCATGACAAACCTCTACCATTTAGCACCCTCTAGTGTGCTAGAAGTGGTAGTGATTAGCTTTTATTTTTGTTAGTGTAAGTAAATTTGTTTTGATCTGGGTTGGGAGTGCCTCAGACAGAGCTGGGTGACTCGCAGGCAGCATCACGAGACCTCCCACTTCTTTCCAGAAGATTCTAGAATCTTCTGGAAAGGAAGGAGGAGAGGTGGAGCTGCCTAGGGTATTCTGAGGAGCCCTGACCAATCCCCAACTTGGATTGGCAGGCCTCCTTAAACACCCGGGGGAGGCTTATCTATCAGTGCTAGCTGGTACTGAAGAGCGAGATCGAGAGTTGTGCTGGAGCTGGAAGTAAAGAGCTTGTATATACCTGGGGTGTATATAGTTTGGTCCCATATACCTTTTTTGCAATCAGTTGGGCATCTCATGAATATCCCATTCCCATCCAAGTTAAATCCCCTCAATAAAAATACAAAAAACAAAGTTCAAGGACTGGTTTTCTGCCTGAGGGTGAATGAGAACTGTGTGCCTGTCTGGGCAGGGTGACAGATGGGCCACAACACTCAGCAGCTCCTACAGGGGTACCGCTACAACCATATTGATACAAACCTGTATCCCCTTCAGTACCAGGCCTGTAAAACTTAAGGTTTCTCTCTCAAAATGTCAGTTTGGCATAACTGGTGATTGGGCAAATTGCTATGAAGTGAATATTTCATGATCTGTTCCTATCTACAATAAGTGTACTCTGAAGATTTAATTTGGAGCTACATGCTAGGGTTAGAGCTGTACTGAGCGCGGGTGTACTAGTACAGTGCATTAGTGGGGAGGGGGGGTTTCGATCGGTACGAGGGGGAAGTTCATTTGTTGCCTTGTCACACAACCTAAAGTAAAGAAAATCTTCAAATTTCTGTGTAATGAGTTTCTGTTTGTGTTCAAACATTAGGCATCTGGCATGGCACTGCATAGGTTAACCACTTGCCAACCGCATAACACCAATATACAACGGCAAAGTGGCTATCCTGTGCCAGGTCAGATACTAAATACGTGATCTGGCACTTCCAGGTAGGGGGCGCGCCGGCTGTGCTGTGATTAGACACAGCACAAGCTGATCAGCGAGTGCCGACCAATGGATGTCCGTCGGCACCCGACGAGGAGGAAGGAAGACAGAATGGAGATCTGCATATGTAAACAATGCGGAGCTCTGTCCTGTCAGTGGGGATGTAGCGTTTTTTGTTTCCCTGCAAAGCAGGGAATAAAAACTGCCACATCCCTTAGTAAAAGCACCTCACAGTAAACACACTAAGCACTGTTAGGCACACATTTAACCCATTAATCGCCCTACATGTTGACCCCCTTCCCAGCCAGTGACATTAGTACTGTGACAATGCATATTTTTAGCACTCATCACTGTATTAGTGTCGCTGATTCCCACAAAGTGTCAGTTAGTGTCAGACTGCCCACCATACTATCACAGTCCAGCTATAAGTCGCTGATCACTGCCATTACTAGTAAAAAAAAATACAAAAAATATAAATTCCAGTATATATACCATAGTTTGTAGACACCAGGGACGTGCGGTGAGGTGAGTGGCTGGTGAGGCACTACCTAGTATCAGAGCCAGATACACACAGGTTACATATGCCGTAATTGCTACAGCGAGAGCAATAATTCTAGCACAAGACCTCCTCTGTAATGCTAAACATGTAATCTGTGAAATTTTAAGGTGTTGCCTATGGAGATTTTTAAGTACTGAAGTTTGGCGCCATTCCACGAGTGTGCGCAATTTTAAAGTGTGACATGTTAGGTATCTATTTACTTGGCGTAACATAATCTTTCACATTATAAAAAAAAAAACTGGTTATCTTTAGTGTTTTTTTTTTTTTTTTATATTCATGAAAGTTTTTTTTCCAAAAAAAAAGTGTTTGAAAAATTGCTGCGCAAAAACCGTGTAACATAAAAAGTTGCAACAGCCACCATTTTATTCCCTAGGGTATCTGCCAAAACAATATATATAATGTTTGGGGGTTCTGAGTAATTTTCTAGCAAAAAAATGATGATTATTACATGTAGGAGAGAAGTGTCAGAATTGGCCTGGGTGGCCAGGGATTAATTACCATAAGTAATACTCAAATAATTATTATATATTGTTTTTAAGGTAATTTAGTATATTTTCAAAAACTGTACTCAAGCAGGTGGCTTAACGGACAAATTACGGAAGTTTGAAGTTATAACTTCAAACCAGTAATTTCACAGTAAATAGGTAAATAATAAATTATTATATTATAACATTTAGCATAATAATGTATGATTTAGCTTGATTATAACAGTACCTTTTCGACAGCAGAAGATTCTCATTCTCCCTCTTAACTGTGTGAGAAAAACATGGGATTGTTAGTAAATCTTATACACATAAACCCATGTATTTCCTTGCAGTTAAGAGGGCTGGGCTGGAAGGGAGCATTTGTCTTTTAGACACATTCCCCCTTCTATGACACTGCAGTGAGAGGCGTGCCTCCACTGCAGCATTTTTATTGGACAGCTGGGGCTAATGGTACTTTACCATTGGTCCAAGGCTCCAAGCTGTCCATTGAGCTCAGTGCCTCTGACAAGAATTGCAGAGAGGCACTGTGAGCTCATCCTCTCTGTCTGCGGCAAACAGAGTGTGCCAACTTGTATTTAAACTGGCTGCTCTGTATGTAGCTTCTGACAGGCTGTGCAAGGAGCCCCGTATCTCCGGAAACCATAGGTCGTAGGAGCCCCTTGATTTTTTTTTTTTTTTTAAGTTCATTGCTCTGCTTCACCTGCCTCCCCTAACTGCATGTCAGGGGAGGCTATAACGCTATAACGTTCGCGTAAACCAATTAATATATGCTTATTGGGATTTTTTTTACCAAAAATATGTAGTTGAATACATACTGGCTTAAGTTAATGAAGACATTTTTTTTATTATTGGATATGTTTTATAGTAGAAAGTAAAAAATATTGTTTGTTTTTCAAAATTTTCATTATTTTTTATTTATAGCGCAAACAATAAAAAACTCAGTGGTGATCAAATACCACCAAAAAAAGCTCTATTTGTGGGAAAAAAATATATAAATTTTGTTTGTGTACAGCGTTACATGACTGTCCAATTTACATCTAAAGTAACGCAGTGCCGTAAAGCAAAAAATGGCCTGGTCAAGAAGGGGGGTAAATTTTCAGGAGGTCAAGTGGAACATCTCTGTATGTAATCTAAGAACTGACCCTTTCTTTGAAGGAACTGCATATCCAACAATCTCTGGGTCTTTCAAGCTAGCACTGGTGCAGGTAAAGAGCTAAATAGTAATCAGATCTGACACAGACACAAGTAGACAGAGCAGAGAAATCACCATGCTGGAAGAAATGGGTTTTCATCACAACAGCACTGCCACATTTGTGATAGCTCCTATTTTAAGGCTTTATCACCTCAAACCTCATCTGGTCCTTTGTTCTGAAATACATTTTTCTGATTGTCAGGGAGATATTTATTGTCTTTAAATGGAATCTGACTCTTTGCTCATTCAAATCGAGGTGATAGGGTCTCTTGAAAGCTCTTATACCTACCATCCTTGTACACACTCATTCACACACTCTGTCTTTACAAGTCTTGAGACCAAACCTTATATAAGCTCCATGTTGCTCAGTGTTGGCGCTTAGACAGGGCTACTGACCTGTTCCTTTCCCCACATAACATTGTTAGGGCCTGCTGATTGACTGAGCACTGCATCCTAATATAAGGTCATTCACCCCCCCTTATTCCTGGAGGGACCCAGTATTTCCAAAGTCTCAGATAAACAAACATTGGTAGGGGAGTGGAGCACAGGCATACGTGCGTGGGAAAAGTGACAGATTTTCTGTAACACCCGCCGATACAAAACATAGAGGTACACTGCACTGTTACACTGTTACTAATGACAGGAACATTCACTGTGTTGTACCCTGGCTAAGACTGTACTTGTCCAGAAGTTTTGCTGTGCTTTTAGTCCATTAGAAACTTTGATACATTTTTGAAGCCCTGATGAAGGGGATTCTCTGACCCACGAAACACGTTGGAATCTCTTTACCATTTGTGGATATAATAAAATCTGTTGGAGTTTTAAGATGGTTGTTTTGCACTTTTTCTTCTTGTATGACTACATATGCAAAACATATCCTGTATAATTATTTCCAACACAAGGCAAGGCAATGCAATGCATAGAACCTATGCATCTGGGCATTGGGGCACACCACTATAATTCAGATGTGCATTGGAGTAAAAGGCATTAATAACATTAATATGGTGTAAGCAGGCCCCAACTGTTTATGTCAAACCCATATTGTAGAAGAAAGGTGATGCTGATTATTATAGCAGCATTCAATTTATAAATTATAACTGAATCTTTCCCTTCAATTTATGCCAGACTCTGCAAAGAATAAATATCCCATTTTATACCGAATCGCTTTCTCAACAATAACATGGAGTGTAACTTATCTTATAAACAGAAATATTTCTAAGGGGAAGGTCTACACGCTTATTGTTCCTAGATTTCCTCTTCTCTGTATAATAAATGAATAATAATTCAGAAAGAACAAAGCTGGTTAGCTCTTGAAAGTGAATCTGCATGTTAAAGTTGAACCCCAAGCATAAACCATATTGGAGCTTTAGCTGCTGCTTCATATCTGAAAACTATTAGATTCATGCACTCCCTGATAGTAATGTTAGCAGTAAACTTTTGACACTGAAAATCTGGGCTGGAGCACAGCGATCACAGCGAGTCGCTAGCTCTGTAGCTCCTCTATTTATAAAAAGGCTTGTATTCTTTTCAAAAAGTATAAGGTGTTCTGTGATTGGACAAGGGACATATAAATGGCCTGGGCTCCTCTTGTCCAATCACAGAACACATTGTCTTCTTTGAAAAGAATACACAACTTTATATGAATGGAGATACAGAGTGAGCAACTTGCTGCGATCACTGTGCTCATATTCAGCAGCAGAAGTTCAGTGCTTACATCATTATTAAGGGTTGCACGAATCTAATGCCGCGTATGCACGACCGGACTTAGGCAGACTAGGTCCGACGGTCTTCCCGACTTTCGGCGGATAATAGAAAAAGCCTCATTGCGCAGTAACGTTGATGAAGAGCTTTTTATTCCAAAAAATATAAAGATATTCAACTCACAAGTATGAGTGCCTAATGTCAGGACATTAGGCACTCATACATGAGTTGAATATCTTTATATTTTTTGGAATAAAAAGCGCTTTATCAACGGTACTGCGCAATGAGGCTTTTTCTATTATATTTATTTATATGAGGAACATCAACCGCTGCCAATCATCGGTCCAGAGGATATCCATAGGGGTCGCCCCAGATGCGCATTTGACCTAACTAGCGATAGTTGGTCCAGTCCCAGGGGTGAGTGCACATCTACTAGGGGGGCACCTTATTTAAAGCACTTAAGAATGAATGAATGAATGAATGAATGACTTGTATAGCGCAACCTATGCGAACTGAATCGCCTCAGGGCGCTTTTTGCCACTGGTGTCAATCTGTGGTATAGTGCGGTCCTTGCCCTGTGGGGTCCTGACACGTTTACAAACACATACACATACAACATACTTGGCCAATTTTATCGACAGGATCTAATTAACCTACCAGCATGTCTTTGGAGTGTGGGAGGAAACCGGAGTACCCGGAGGAAACCCACGCAAGCACAGGGAGAACATGCAAACTCCAGGCAGAAGGTGTCATGGTCGGGATATGAACCAGCGACCCTATTACTGCTAGGTGAAAGTGCTAACCACTACACCACTGTGCTAACCACTACACCACTGTGAAGCACGGAATCATCCATCTATTGCTCAAGTCACAGCATTGTATATTGTTTCACTAGCACAAGCACCTTTTTTTCACTGGGGACTGTTTGATTAATTTTATTTGTTACCAGTGTATCATTTATTACCTGTATGTAATTTTTTTTAGCATTTAACACGGTATACTTTTTAGCATTTATTAATTTTTCACACTGCAGCTGCTTTAATTATGTGGTAAAGCAATTCGTTCTCTTTAGCCATATTAACACATACATGAGTTTTTTTCACTTATTTTCATCCTTTGGCGCTTTGGTTCATTTTTATATGACCTCAACTTGCATGAAAGTCGGACCAAAGTAGCACAGGGACTACTTAGAAGTTGGCATGACTTGAAGTCGCACATGAATGGTAATCATTGGAAATTATGGGGAACGACTTGCCATGCGACTTTGCAGGTGTGAAAGGGGCCTAAGGGATATTCCTGCACTAATGAAGATGAAAATTTGCAGTCTAACACATTTGCCACCCAGATCGAGTCATAAACCGAACACATAGCATGCCATAGGGTCAGTTCAGTGTGATGCAAAAATTCTTTTAACTACTTTGTGATAGTTCAGTTCTCATCAAAATGTTCAATTCAAAAAATGAAATATTGTAGAGGTGGAAGACGTAGCATCACAGTTATCTCCAGTCAGAAGCTAGTGGTAGTTTGAAGATTTAACTAACTTTTACACAAAAGGCACTTACTGCCTACAACCCCCCCCCCCCCCCCACCCCAAATGTATAAGTACATGTATCCAATGGATGCAGCTCACTGCAATGTTGCAAGCCTGTGGTCAAAATTGTTCTTGCTCTGGTCACACTTGCCCAGTTGATGCCCATAGTCTTTCATGTCTCCCAAGCACCTCCTGTTTTGGGAGACAGCCACATGAAAGATGCACTGAACAGCCACAGCACAGTGAAGGGATCCTGTCTTTAGTACCCCCTTCCCTTATACATTCACACAATATCTTGTATTCTATTCACAAGGTTTTCTGTTAGTGGACTAGGGGAGATCCTGTTTACCTGTCCCTCCTCTCCTTTTATACCATTCACAGAACGGCTTGTGTTCTGTGAATACATCATAAGCATTTATATATAAAAAAAAAAAAAAAAAAACGATTTTTATCTCCGTTATAAATCACAGTGATGCGGTGGACTGATTTATTGAGACTTTAGCTTCAACAATTCACTCTGATTATGTTTGATGCCGCGTACAGACGATCGGAATTTCCGACAACTGTTTGAGAGTTGGTTCTCAAATTTTTCCAACAAGAAGACTTGTTGTTGGAAATTCCGAGTGTGTGTACACAATTCCGACGCACAAAAGTCCACGCCTGCGCGGAATCAAGCAGAAGAGCCACACTGGCTAGTGAACTTAATTTTTCTCGTCTCGTCGTACGTGTTGTACGTCACCTCGTTTTTGACGTTTGAAATTTCCGACAACATTTGTGTGACCGTGTAAGCAAGACAAGTTTGAGTCAACATCTGTCAGAAAAAAAATCCACGGTTTTGTTGTCGGAATGTCTGATCGTCTGTCTGCGGCATTAGTGGTTTGTCTCGCTCAGAACGCTGCACAAGTTTTACATTTTCTGTTATTTGATTTATGTGAATAGAAGTTCAGTTGCTTAGTATAGGGAAAAATGGGTGCCTTTTTTTGCTGTGTAGTGACTTTTAGTTTGATGTTTTGAAGTTTTGATCATACTTATCAGAAGTAACAGAACACATCAGGAAAAAAAAAAACTTCAAATCTCAGGCTTTCTTCTGAAATGTTTATAGAATCCAAATATATAACAAGATTATTAATATGCAGATTAGCAATTTATTAAAACCTCAAGTTCAGTTTTAATGATGTAGAACAATGTACAGTATGCTCCCCCCCACACACACTATGGTAAAAGAAAAAGCGTAATGTAACATTGGGGCAACATCTCAAATGAGTTTTCAGAAGCTTGCAGTGAGCAGGCTAATGAAAGATGAATTCGGACTGGTGGTCCTGGGCTAACACACACTGCTGTTGCTTGTACTTTTATTAGACTTTTTGCTCCAAGCATGGCCTACAGAATAGAACAGCGGGCGACTAGTGGGCTGTGTAAATATAAGGGCCCATTCACACTGATTTATTGCAATAAAACATGATTTTTACTGTTTGTTACCACAATAAGAGTGGTTTATAGGATGGTAAAAGTAGTCTTCCTATACCAGGCCCAGCGGTGGGGGGTGCCTGTGGATCTCCCCTCTCACTAGATCATCCTCCCCAGTGCCTCATGCAGAATATCCTGGAGCAAAAATCCAGAAGCTTTTCCCCTTGCAGTTGGGCTGGGCATGGCTGCTCTCTCCACTCCTCTCACAGGTCGCTGCTTCATTCTGGCTGGCCCAGCAGCTGAAGATGGGGCAGGAGGAGCAGAGATATGAGCCCAGGAAGTCTCCATCTTCAGCCATGCGGTAACTGACTGACTGGTTGTCACTGCCACTACTTGCTGCTCACTGACTGCCTTACAACAACATTGCTCACTGACTGCCCTGCCACTACGTACTGCTCGCTGCTTACCCCTCCACAACATCCTGCTCACTGACTGACCTACCCCAACATAGTGCTCACTGACTGCCCTTTCACTACATACTGCTCACTGACTGCCCTTCCACTACATACTGCTCACTGACTGACCTACCACAACATAGTGGTCACTGCTTACCCCTCCACAACATCCGCACACTGACTGCCTTTCCACAACATAGTGCTCACTGACTGCCCTTCCACTACATACTGCTCACTGACTGCCCTTCCACTACATAGTGCTCACTGACTGCCCTTCCACTACATAGTGCTCACTGACTGACCTACCACAACATAGTGCTCACTGACTGCCCTTCTACTACATACTGCTCACAGCCTGCCCTTCCACTACATACTGCTCACTGACTGACCTACCACAACATAGTGCTCACTGACTGCCCTTTCACTACATAGTGCTCACTGACTGCCCTTTCACTACATACTGCTCACTGACTGCCCTTCCACTACATACTGCTCACTGACTGACCTACCACAACATAGTGGTCACTGCTTACCCCTCCACAACATCCGCACACTGACTGCCTTTCCACAACATAGTGCTCACTGACTGCCCTTCCACTACATAGTGCTCACTGACTGCCCTTCCACTACATAGTGCTCACTGACTGACCTACCACAACATAGTGCTCACTGACTGCCCTTCTACTACATACTGCTCACAGCCTGCCCTTCCACTACATACTGCTCACTGACTGACCTACCAAAACATAGTGCTCACTGACTGCCCTTCCACTACATAGTGCTCACTGACTGCCCTTCCACTACATACTGCTTACAGCTTACCCTTCCACTACATACTGCTCACCAACTATCCTACCACAACACTAATCACTGACTGCCCTGCCAATACATATTGCTCACTGACTACCCTTCCACAACATACTGCTCACTGACTGCCCTGCACTTTTCTACTGTTACATACCATACACCCCATAGCTCTGCACTGCCTTTTCTTACTACCCTGGCAAATAGAACTGAACCTTTACCAAGCATGCACTGTACTGTACTGCACTGTAAGTCCTGCAGACACCTCTACTCAGGATCTAAAGTCCCTTCATATGTTCGTTCATATAAAAGAGGTGCGTGGTGCATTTTGGTGAAACTGCCTCAACCTCTAAATGCTACCTCGGTAATATCCATTATATTAATAAAAGAAAAACACTATATAAAACCATATTTTGTAATAAAACATGGGTATGTTTTATTAACAAAAACCTCATTAAAAAGCCATCACTGTTCTTTTTTTTTTTCTTAACAATCTTGAACAAGAACATTTGCATCTATTGTATATACATGAAAAGCTATATAGCACATAACAAATATTCATTTTGAAATTACTGTTACCAAACCCAATAAATGTTCACCTGTACAATCAAATATTTCATTTTACAGTATGTTCTCAGGTATAGTACTTGAATGTGTAACAAATTTTAAAGCAATTTACAGTTTACTAATTAAAGTGCTAAATTTTCATTTGTAAAACAAGATTTTTCATTTTTCGCAGTATATATGTTATGCTGTACAGTACATGCTTGCATTGCATATGTATTATAAATACTCTATTAACATACTAATACTGACGTAGAAGATGCGCAGGTTATATACATAATGCTCTTCCATTTTGTTAATATATCTGTTATCAATTCTTTGTGGTTTAAAGGAAAGCTGTACCTTTATAGAAAAATATCACTAGGTGTCCCCCACCCCCCCTAAAATACTATACAAAATATCAGACCTCAGATACAGTGCAGTACCCACGTACGCCGTGTGGCTTTTGGCTGTGCCAGGCAGATGCTTTCAAATTTCTTTCTAGGGCTTGTACTCCAGAGTGCAGGCAGTAAATACTCTTCACAGCGAAAAATAGGCCAAGTTTGATCTACCCTCTTTGGAGCATATATATGCGCCTGCACGCTGGAGCACAGCAGCCACATGAAGAAATAGAAAATAAACATTGCCTGGCACAGCCAAAAGCAGGGCAGTGTAGAAGGAAACCTCATTGCATATAAGCTTTTACATTTTGTATTCTATCTCATGTAGAAAGATGCTTATATATAAAAAAAAAAAAAAAAAACAACAGGTACAGCTGCACTTTAACCACTCGCCGATCGCTACCTACCTGTAGATTTACTGCTACAGTGGTGCTCGGCTGCGCAGGATCACGTGTGTGTGTGTGTGTGTGTGTATATGTATTTTTTTATATATATATATATATATATATATATATATATATATATATATATATATATATATATTATACACACACACCTGCACAGTATCACACAAAAGTGAGTACACCCCTCACGTTTTTTGTAAATATTTTATTATATCTTTTCATGTGACAACACTGAAGAAATTACACTTTGCTACAATGTAAA
Source organism: Lithobates sylvaticus (assembly GCA_028564925.1). Lineage (NCBI taxonomy): Eukaryota > Metazoa > Chordata > Amphibia > Anura > Ranidae > Lithobates > Lithobates sylvaticus. Next base: position 442,584,030 of record CM053030.1, read on the forward strand.
AGTAGTGAGGGTACAGCTTGTATAACCGTGTAAATTTGCTTTTCCCTGAAAATAACTCAAACACACAGCCATTAATGTCTAAACTGCTGGCAACAAAAGTGAGTACACCCTTAAGTGAAAATATTCAAATTGGGCCCAATTAGCCATTTTCCCTCCCCGGTGACATGTGACTTATTAGTGTTACAAGGTCTCAGGTGTGAATGGGGAGAAGGTGTGTTTAATTTGGTGTTATCGCTCTCAATCTCTCATAATGGTCACTGGAAGTTTAACATGGCAAAAAACTCTCCAAGGATCTGAAAAAAATTTGAATTGTTGCTCTACATAAAAGATGACCTAGGCTATAAGAAGATTGCCAAGGTTCCACTCAGAACAGGCCTCGCCATGGTCGACCAAAGAAGTTGAGTGCACCTGCTAAGGTTGTCTTTGGGAAATAGACGTATGAGTGCTTCCAGCATTTCTGCAGAAGTTGAAGGGGAGGTCAGCCTGTCAGTGCTCAGACCATATGCCGCACACTGCAACAAATTGGTCTGCATGGCTGTCGTCCCAGAAGGAAGCCTCTTCTAAAGATGATGCACAAGAAAGCCTGCAAACAGTTTGCTAAATTGCCTACAGTCAAGCATGGTGGTGGGAGTGTCATGGTCTGGGGCTGCATGAGTGCTGCTGGCACTGGGGAGCTACAGTTCATTGAGGGAACCATGAATGTCAACATGTACTGTGACATACTGTAAAGGGAGCATGATTCCCCTTCCCTTTGGAGACTGGGCCACAGGGCAGTATTCCAACATAACAACCCCAAACACACCTCCAAGATGACCACTGCCTTGCTAAAGAAGCTGAGGGTAAAGATGATGGACTGGCCAAGCATGTCTCCAGACCTAAACCCTATTGAGCATCTGTGGGGCATTCTCAAAACGGAAGGTAGAGGAGCGCAAGGTCTCTAACATCCACCAGCTCCGTGATGTCGTCATGGAGGAGTGGTAGAGGACTCCAGTGAAAACCTGTGAAGCTCTGGTGAACTCCATGCCCAAGAGGGTTAAGGCAGTGCTGGAAAATAATGGTGGCCACAAAAAATATTGACACTTTGTGCCCAATCTGGACATTTCACTTAGGGGTGTACTCACTTTTGTTTCCAGTGGTTTAGACATTAATGGCTGTGTGTGTAGAGTTATTTTGAGGGGACAGCAAAGTTACACGTTTATACAAGCTGCACACTCACTACTTTACATTGTAGCAAAGTGTAATTTCTTCAGCGTTGTCACAAGAAGAGATATAATAAAATATTTACAGAAATGTGAGGGGTGTACTTACTTTTGTGAGATACTGTGCATGTGTGTGTGTGTGTGTGTGTGTGTGTGTGTGTGTGATTTGCAGTCCCGGGTAGGAGGCACGCGCTTGCTACAGCACAAGCCGATCACCGGGTCCCAGCCTATGATTTATGGTAGGAACCCGCTGATCGGCTGAGCGAATGATAGAAAAGAGCCCTGTGTAGGTAATATAACCAAATGATGAAAATTTTTTTTTTTTAGTTTTGGTTAGAGGGATTAGAACACCTGCCAGTTTTTATTGCTGTGTGTCCTCTTAAGGGTGACTCACCCGCTCCTTGTCCTGTTTACCATTATTATTGAAAGTAAAACAAAATCCCAAATTTTGGGTTGTCCCCAGAGAAATCTTCCAATGGGGGCACTAGTTCTGGTGACCTCCAAGAGATTCCCTTCATTTTCAGGGATTTCCTCTCGCTTCCCGTTTCGGCTATGGGGCAGGAAGTGAAGGTTAATCTCCCCAATGGGACAAAAATAAACCACAGGGGTTACAACGCTCCCTTAGTCTATCCAAAATGAAAAGAAAAAGTATTGCCTATAGTTTTGCTTTAAGAGGGAGAGATTCTTTGTTGCCAGTTTCCAGAAATTTGAAAACAACAAAAGAAAAATACTGGTTCATCAGAGAATGAATTAGTAATGCTTAAATAGCAAGAAGTCATTAGTTCTACCACTTTTTAATTTGCCATTCATGAACCTAGGAAATTGTGATGCATGGATTCCGATTCCCTGCTGATTGGACCAATCGCTATACATATAGTTAGCTGAATCAAACAAATCAGAAATTATTGAAAACTAGAAATGAATTCACTGATCGTTCATCAGCTGTCCATGCACAAAGGAGCAATCGCTGACCTGAGGGCCAGTTCACACCATAGAAATGCAGTCCGGATGCTTTTCTGCATGCACGTTTCTGGTGCATTACAGCATGTGGTGTGAACTGGCCCTGAGAATGGAAATGTAATTGGCAAAACTGTATATAGAACAGATATTGCCAACATTCCACTACACATTTCTCATTGGTCATGCTTCTCAACGTTCAGTACGCCTTCACATGGCAGCACATTTTTCTCTCTCTTTTTTACAGACTCTCAATGAACATGAGAAGGAAACTATAGGATTTCATTGTTAACTTTATAGGTACCAGGAAGGCCTACCACAAAAAAAGAAAAAAAAAAAGAAAAAAAAAAAGAAGAAAGATCGGGTGCAACATCTTTAGACATTTACCAGTTTAAACAGATTCTTGTAGTAAAGAAAGATGAAGACTTTTAAATACTGGCAAATCCAATCAGCAGGACAGCCTGATAATAAATGTAATGCCATAGCATGTTTACTACTACACCACATTTATTTTTAACACTAAAGTGCCAGTGTTTTGAGGAAATTAATCTTGCTCTTCAAAAACTTCATTTGAAAACCTTGCAGTGTGGATTTGCATTGTGCCTTGTGTTAATTTGTGCTCTGTTCCCCATAGGGCAAAAGAAAATCGATATGGCACGTGGGAGTTCACTGCCCTTACACAAAGCGTACCTGCTAACATACTGTACACCACGATGGTGCGGGGGTGCCCTAAAGGAAAGTTATATATCCTGAATTTGAGTGACTTTTTTGGCAAAAAAAAATTTGTCTTTTGAAAGACTAGAATTTTAATTTATTGAGTTACCCAAAAAGTGGAATCACATGTTCTGCTTTAACCAACCTGCCGAATAAAAAAATATCCTTTTAGATTATACAGAGCCTAATATGCTGTGTAATTGGGTGCAGCATGCTGTCCCCGACTGGTAATAGGAGCAGGAAAGTCCTGGTCCACTTCATGCCGATGTGGCTATAAGTAAGACTAAAAGTAAAAGGTTGGTTCCAGCATGGTAACAATGGTTCGTTCTTGTTTCTTACTTTGGAAGAACACCTCTTCTAGTCTGAATAAAAACCAGCTATTTGCCATTTGCCTGACCAGCAATATTAAAACAGTAAATGTGTAGTTTCCCCTCCCAATTCATCCCCGCAGCCTGTACAGGTCCACGACGGTTGCATGCCCATTTGTCTTAAAACTTTGTCCATTAATATGTGTGCATTTTAATATCAACTTTCCATAAGTAATATTACTAAATCAATCCAAAGTAAAAATACAGCAGACGACAAATCTTTTTATTGTCCTGTGTAAAAGTGTGCACCTTTTGACTGCAGAACATTATGCCATCCTAAAATATTTTGGAAGTTGACCAGTATTTGCCTTCCTTTGCAGTGACATTAACCAACCCTCTGCAAACCATGTGAAAACAAAAAATAGAAAATTTATCTTTACAAAAAAAAATAAAAAATTTTAAATTTTACAAATATGATTTTACAGTTTATGCGAAAAATATATTTATATATAGATAAGTTTGTGGCACTTTGTATCTTCAATAACTACTTATTTACATTACAGTACAGTATTATTTTGTAGCAAGCTGCAAGACAATTCAAGGGTAGATGAATATATTTATCCAGCCACACATTATATTCACAAAGATAAAACGATGGAAAAATGTGCACTTTTTTTAAACAATCAACTTTTTATTGATATGGTGAATTTATTTATTATTCACCAACCTGGTGAAAACGTTTAAAACGTAAAGTAAAAAATAAATAAACGTATTGTTGTTCAGTGTCTCATAGTAATGGGTTTCGGTTGTAGGACATAAATAGAAAAACCTTTAATATCAGACAATGGTCATGTTAAGGGCCAATAAACCAAAAACAGAACCTGACTTACATAAGAAGCCATTAAAAGTTCCAATCCTTTCTAAGATCTTGAGTTATTTAGCACGGTTTAACATTTTCTGTGTAGTGAAGTAGAGCTAACTGTCTTGCATTACTGCAAAATGGGGAAAAGTTTGAGAAAATGTATATCATTTTATTGGTATTTTATTTAACAGACTTAAGGAATACAGTGGTAGCAGCATAGTACCTCATACATAGGAGATTGAGGGGGACATAGCAATGCACCTTAGATGAGTTAATGAGAGAAACATGGGGGATGGTAGTACTGAGACAACTGAACCCTGCTAGTTCATGGGATGCATGAACAATGAATAAGCATTGGTTATTGTATATAGTCCATTGTGGTAGTAGATACAGCAAGGTTCAGTGTTGTTGGGTTTAGCAATCCCACAGGTGGTGTGGTAAGCTTAAAAGATGCAGGGGCCATGAGCAAGTTCAAATGAATTGAGAAAATGTAAAACGTATGCCTGGGCAAAAAAACACCCACAACAGCATATTCAGTACATGTCTACAATACATGCACATTCTCCAATGGTTTTCCCTATAAAATTCTGCAAGTACTGAAAAATGGCCATTGATCCTACTAGAATGACATGAACGTAGTGCATGTGCAGGAAGTAGTTTCTTCCCCACTGTTCATATATTAGGGGAAATGATAGACATCCTCTTGCCTGATGTTTGCCAACAATTGGCAAATCTCTTTACATTTTAATGAGAAATTCTGATTTCCCTCTAAAATAACTTATCACAGAATATTTTCAGGAAATACTCAAACTGGGCGCATTGCTTGTAACTATGTCATGCATGGCCAGCAAAAAAAAAAAAAAAAAATCATAATGTGTGCTGCTAGAGCACGCAACCATACCCCCCAAAAAAAAAAAAAAAAATTACTTTGCTTTAGACATCTTAGATTCGAAAAACATTCTGTTGTGCTTTCTTGTGCATTTGTAAAAAAACTCAACTAAAATGTTTTCCAGGCCCAGTTATGCCAATTCTTTGCGGCTGATAATTGGCTTTCTGGTGTGTGCAGGGCAATGTGCCTGCAAATTGGTCACATAAAATCTAGGTTGATCAAGAAGTAAAACGTGAAGTGGTAAAGGCAAAAATTTAGGGGTAACCAATACATTTAGGGGCCACTAATTAAGCTTGTCAACTAAATGTATTGAGCCTTAGTTATTGCAAATCTAAGTAACCTAGTGTTTAGATGTGGTAGCTTTTAAAGGTCAAGTTCACCCAAAATGGGTATTCAGTACAGCCTAGGTGTTTGATGAAATTTGTTCCCCTTCAGAAAAGAGCTTCTATTTCTCTACTGTGACGGTTTCAAGTGGTTGTGTCACCTCACCTCCACTGAACAGTCCTCAAGAATATATTTGCAGAACACAGCACAAACCAAATGACACCTTGTCTGGCAATGGCTGGGGTAGGGGGGAGATCTATCATCTCCAAGGTGTGCAATAGCCATACAGGTTGAAATAAAATAATTAGTTGAACTTGACCTTTTAAGTAATCCTGTTCTTGGAAAAAAAATGGTGACAGCCATTGGGAACCTACTAAGAATACTAATATGCACACCGGAAAAGTAATAGAGTCAGATGTACTGATTTGCATTTTTACTTCAGGTCAGTGTCTTAGAAGGACTGAAGTCCTTGGATCAATATGTTAGCCAGGAAACTTGCATTTTTAGAGGTTGAGGAAAACAATGGGAACCTTTAAATTCCATCAGTATAGGTTTTCTTTAAATATAGCAATAGTGCTACCTGGTAATAATTTTCATTTTGGTAACCTAGACAAAAGTAACATAACATTCTCGAAGGTCCTACAGATCAGGTATTCTTTCTAAATGTGTGGTGTGGTGGGCTAGGATCTTCAAATATTATACATAGGATTAACACATGTAAATCAAAGAGCCTAGCCTAGGGCTTGACACATAGCAAAGTAAGGTTTGGTATGGTATGGAACCGTCGGCAAAGCATACAACCCAACAACAGTAAATTAAGTGTAACCTGGATTTTAGAGTCTTTCACATTCAATACAGTGCACAGCTTTTCACAATCCATCCTGCATTACGTAGAACATTGCACAATACCCCAGGACCATACCTTAGCATAAATCATTGCCCAAAAAGTCAGGAATTCTGAAAGTAGGCCAAGTATCTCTATTTTGATATGTCAAACTAAAGAAAAAGAAAAAGGAACCATTTAACAGTCTGCTTTTTTTTTGCCGTGCTATTCTTCCTTCCCAAGTTGACACAGAGAGCCAAATAAAAAGGAAGCCAACATGCTTCCATCATTTCACACATTCTCCAAAGCAACCGTCTGCTCAGCTATTGCAATGAATGTTTCTGAGGCAAAGCTTTGACATGAAAACATCATTCAAGTTCTTCTGGAGAAAAATGTTGTAACAAAAGACTGTAAATTCAGGTGGATTCAGTCTGCTTCACTCTCCTTCCTTTTGGCACCTGCAACACAAAAGCAAATTACCATAAAACAAACAAAATCCTGCTACCTTTTAAAGAACTATATTTTAAATGGAGGGGACAAAGGGGTGCCAAAAGGAAACATCTAGCCTGTAATAGTAAACAATGCTATGAAAGAGGGTGGGTGAGACGATGCTCAACTTTGTTTTTGGCGATGGAGGTTTTATTGCATTGTGAAAAAGGTTTACTGCCATCTACATTTATGGAGTTTGCCGCTATTGCCTCTCAAGCAGATTAGGCCGATGGAAAGTCAGGTGCAAAATGCTTTAAAGTTATTTATTTCAAAACATCAGTATGTGGAGTGACATTAAAAGTTTTTATAAATTATCTGCTTTGCACAAGGAATAAAGACATTATCTACCTTACAAGAGGCAAAGCCTCATGATATGGCTAGCAGACCATTTGGTGGAGGGCAAAATATGCTCTTATGAAATACTTCTTCAAATATATAATAATCAGTGTCTATCTACGCATCCTCTTTGCATAGCACTTGGTTTAAGAACTAGACGCAAAACATATATTGGAGGAATATGTAGAAAGCTGCTAATGCGGACTTCCCTATTAAAATGCTAGATGGATGCCTTACTAGAATACTTTTCAAGTCACTAACCTGAGAATGAAAAGTCAGAACTCTTGATCTCTAAATACCGGTGACTCAACATATTGAAACAAGAGGGTCAGCATTAAAGTCAGGTAAATAGCACTTTCATAATGAATAGTCAGCAAAGTCACACTAGCTACACAGCACTAATACATACTTACAAATGAATTATTTGGTTTGTTTGCATGCATTTTCATTTCAAGAAAAGTAAATAGAGTAACTCACGCTCGGAAACATATTTAAAATGTGTGCGTTAATGCCTAGAAATTATATGCACTCAGGAGGAGTAACTGATACTTAATTGCATTCTTGTGTAGGAAACTGTATGTGTACGCATCTTACTATACATTCCCTTTAGAGCAGGGGTGCCCAACCAGTGGCCCGGGGGCCACATGTGGCCCGTGGAGCCCTCTGATGTGGCCCGCGACCTCCTGCTCTGGGATGGAATAGAATAGAATACTGTTATTAACAGGTACACTGCGTTGCACCCGTGGTGCGGGAAAACCGCAGTGCATCAGTGTGAAAGCAGCCTTGGGCCCCTTACACACAGTCAGGCTGGCAGATGTAAACCGACTTGTGTCCTACCTCCAATCTGATCTGCAAAAAAATAAGGAGTTTAGTGGGCTGTGTCCGTGGCATATGCAGAGCGGACACGGACCTGCCATCTGCCTGCTCCGCTCATTGTGGCCCGCGACCGGTTACCAAGTTGCTTAAGTGGCCCTCATGCTTAAAAAGGTTGGGCACCCCTGCTTTATAGAATATCTGAACCCAAGAACAAAAGTATACAAAACCCCCCCCCCCCCCCAAAAAAAAACACAATCTAGTGCACACACATTGTGCCCATCAATCCATTAATTACAAATGTTTCCTGTGCAACTAGCGGGTGCACTAAATTGTGTAAGCGCGTTTTTGTACACTTCTTTTAATAAATTATTGTTTATGGTTTTACACTATGTACTGCTATGCATTTCCTTTTCTGAGAAATATGGGAGAAGCTTAAAGTGGTTGTTAAGGTAGAAGGATTTTTTTTTTTTTGTTACCCTAATGCATTCTAGGTAAAAAAAAAAAAAAAAAAAAACACAAAAAATAAAATAAAAAACAAACATTCTATATGCAGCCCCCCCCCCCCCCCCCCAATACATGAGCCAAATTCTCAATCCAGCATCTCTCTCCCTCCTCACAGGGCAGATTGATAGAAGCAGAAGCCATCAAATCTTGTGATGAGGAAGTGGAGGTGGGGCAGAGCTGCATTGTCCAGGTTAATAGCCACAGACAGCATGGCCCAGGATTGAGCCTGCAGGTGTGTCCCCCTAGGAAGTATCTTCCTAGGGTGGCACACCGAGCAGAGGAGGAGACAGGAGGAGCCAGGAGCACCAGCAGGGCACCCGAGAAAAGGGCAATGGGGGTTGCTCTGTGCAAAACCATTGCACAGAGCAGGTAATTATAACTTGTATGTTATAATATATATATATATATATATTATATATATATATATATATATATATATATATATATATATATATATAAGCTAGGTTTAGGATAGAGAAATTGCATATTTTGTATGGCTCACAATATCTAATAATGAATTCTGAACTTGGTTAATGGGCCATACAGGACAAAAGAAAGCCTCTAATATCCTGGTTTTCCTGATTATTTTGGATAACTCGTGTGATAGGAATGTGATTGTAAGCTGACTATATGGACAAGCCAGACCACACCTTTCAGGAATGTGCCAGTTTCTTTAGAAGGTCATACTGCTCTGAGGGTGGGGTGACCATTTCCTTACATTTAAATCCTATATTACCACAGCCAAAGCATACAAGAACTCAGTCTAGTCTCCAGAGCTGCATCATGCAAGCGTCTGGTCTGATTACCTAGTCACGCCTTTATAGGGGGGCTCTGTGGCGAAACAGCATCTAAGTATTCTTGTTATATTTTCTTTATCTGTATCTGTCATTACTTTTAATAAATGTTATACTTCTAAGTATTTGTGTGATCTCTCTTTGCACAACCCCAAAACCATGACAAAACAGTTTACAATCAATCACTTTCAGACTTCACTGTAGCGTCACTCTTGGAGGATAGTAAACACTTAAATTCTTTTAGTTTTGGTCTGTAGTAAAAAGGTGAGATTCAGTCCCACAGAGTTGGGAAGACACACTGGTGAAAATTTGTTGCATCTGATTGGAATTTTTGTCGTACAGTGGAGTTAGATAACACTTATAAATGGACTTATAAATGGACTTTACTACAGAATGTGTGGAGTGGGGAATGACCACACATTGCTGTATTCCTTTGGCTGTTTTACTGTATTACTCAGGAGGATGCATGTTATCCATGTACGTGATCTGAAGTAACAAAGCGATATTATAAGATATTTTGATAGATGAGCTACTCAGTTTAAGTACGGACTGCAATTTTTTTTTTTTTTTATATAAATTCTTTATTTTTAGAAAGGTATTCATGAACGGAACTGCAATTTAGTAGTATACAGAGAAATATTTTAAATATATAATTATCGCAGAAGGTCAATCATCCGCTAGTCCTGTCCTAGTGGTCAGCTTACGACAGGAAGTGTATCACTGGCAGGATCACCAGGTGAAAATAAAGGGCAAAATGCCTGAGAAAGAAAAACAATACATCTAAAAGAGTGGTAAACTGCAATATAGAAGATCATTTTGGGGTTTAGATATACTTTAAAGCGGAGTTCCACCCATTTAAAAGTCAGCAGCTGCAAAAAGTGTAGCTGCTGACTTTTAATAATCAGACACTCACCTGCCCCACGGTCCAGCGGTGCGGGTGCCCGAAGCCTCTCTCTTTTTCCCCCCTCCTCTCCGCTGCGCAACCATTCTAACTGTGGGCGCTGTGCGCTGTGCGCTGTGAATGGCCAGGCAATCTTCTAGGACCTGTAATGTGTCCCAGATTGCAGGGAGGGAGGGGGGGGGGGGGAGGTGAACTTTCTTCTGGCACCGCAGGGCCAGGGGAGGAAGTGGGAGCTGGGTGCCTGTAAAAACATGTTAGGGGGTCTAGCACTTAAAGCGGAAGTTCCATTTTTGGGTGGAACTCCACTTTAAAGAGAAATAATGGTCTGCTCATGCTTAAATATATATGATCATATTATGTTAATCGTTTCAAAACTTTTTTTAATAAACCTTTTTTCTGTGTATAGTTTGCAAATGATTCCATTTATTGCATCTATATGGGGGCTGTAATATTTATTCACTACATATGCAAGCTCTGCTTTCTGCATATTAGCACTGCACAATGACTGTGCTTCCCTACTCTTCTCTCTCAGTGCAAGTCTATGAGAAGGCTTGACCCACCTCACCATATGGGTAAAAGACCATAAAGAAATAGTTATCTAATGCTAATGGATTTCTCTTTGTTGTTGGGTTTAAAGCGGTTCTGCACTCTTTTTTTTTTGGGCTATATGCCAAGGGCATATAGCTCAATTGGGGGACTTACCTGTTCCATCTTCCATCTCGATCGCCGCCGGTTTTCATCTTCATCTTCTTCTTGTCTTCTTCTTGTCTGCTGGGGTCCATCTTGCCTGTGGGCATGTGAAACCCCACAGGACCTTTAGATGGGCCAGCATGCACCGCCGTTACTCGCGCGTGCGCAGTAACGGCACATCTGCCGACATCTCACGAGATTTCGGCAGATGTGGCCGAAATCTCGCGAGATTTCGGAAGATGTGGCCGAAATCTCGCGAGATTTCGGAAGATGCCCGCACTGACTCCTGGGATCAATGACACCAGATCCCAGGAGACAGTGCGGCGTGACGACGATCGACGCAGAGACCCCGCCCACCGCCGAAGAGAGAGAAGACCGGAAGTCATCAATTACAAGGTAAGTAAAAAAAAAAAAAACATTTCATTTAGTACTCTTTGCCTGATTTGGAAGGCAAAGAGATTTACTAAATGAAATGGGTGCAGAACCGCTTTAAACTGAGTTTATGTGAAAAGGATTTGCTGCAATAGGAAACTTTTGAAAAATGTATATAAAAGAAATACTAGATATCAAAATATAGAATATCAAACAAGAAAAATTTGAAATTCTCAGGCATAGGAGTACACCAATAACTCAAGAGGTGTACTTGCTGTAAATACAAAATATAATTTTCCAGAACACCTACTCTTTATATATGAAGAGCAAAAAAGAAAAAAGATATATTTTATATATATATATATATATATATATATATATATATATATATATATATATATATATATATATATATATATATATATATATATATATATATATATAAACATTTAAAAAAAAAATTCTACTAAGGGCTCGTTCACATGTGTGGCAACTATGAAGAACAAAGCAATGTTCCCACCAATAGCAATTATGACATATTTATGATTTAGTTGATCAATGGATGTTTCCGTTTGTATTTATAAAGCATTGAAAAAGCTTCAAGAATGCTTGATAAATGCCCATGAAAGCGTTGCTTTCCTATTGGGAAGTGCTTAAAGGGGAAGTGATGTAGAGAAAATTAGTTATGGTGTGGTTAGGTTGTGGTGTGATAGTAGACATTTTTGTGGATTCTCTGCAAGACTGATTCATATACTTTGATCTTTTTGACACTTGACTTGGTCCAGCTCAACTTTGCTAAAAACAAAAAGCGTTGCCACTGGCAATAATGCTCAGTGCCTCTGCTCCTACCTGGCCCTGTCAGTATTGCTGGCTGGCTTGATGCTTTTGCCTGCAGACAGAAAATTACTACACAGCTGCACTGCACAAGGAGGAAGTGGCTGGAGCTGCACTGTCCTAGCTCTGTCTGGGATACAGGAACTTCTTCTGTCTCTCCCCCAATTCCCAGCTAACACTTTATAAATGCTTCAACATGCCATAAATGCTATAGGTAATGTTATAGAACATTACTATTGAAGTCCATGGACGTGGCTGGCAAGTGTTGATGCCCCATGAAAGCAACATGCTGCTTTACATTTAACACGACACAACACTACTGCTCCTGTGGGAACAGCACTGTGTGGTGCCATTGCAAAACACATGGCAGGCATTGAAGGATGGGTATGAGGCTTTAAAAATGCTGAAAAAAATACTGCATAAACACAGGGTATTGACACACGTGTGAATGAGCCCTAATACAGCAAATATGTATAGCAAATGTATACTTAATTATTCATGTACAAATAAATAATAGTTTTTTTTTCTGGAGGCAAAATCAAACATTTGTTCTAATCTTATTAATGTGAGAAAAGATTTCCATATTTACCTGCAGGAGACAACACTAGTGCTTGTAGAATATCTGACAGAGAGATAATTCCAACAATACTATCTGCTTCATCCACAACTACCAATCTATGCACCTACAACCAACATAAAGAAACCATAATTACTGTTTGCCGGTTTAAATAAAAAAACAAAAAAAAAAAAAAAATGAACACTGACGCAATTAATTTTAAACATTTGTTACAAATGAAGCCCCATGTTACATTAAAACAAGAAGAGTTCAGTTGAAAAATAGGTCATTGTTTACAGAACTCAATAGTTTACAAACACAACCCTCCCCTAGCTGTTAAAAAGGGCCCTACTGAGTTTTAGTGAAAGAGTCTAAAAGTAAACCACTTCTGCTGTACTCTCAAGGTAATCAACTGTGTGAATCCTTACACATGGGTGCACCTGATATTAAAAATTAATTTGTAAAACGAATTTTTGCATACATAGTAAAAACAATGGATATCAACCAGTTTAAAAATAAAATAAATGTATAGTTTCCATTTAAAGTGAACCTGTCACAAATCAGGACAATTCAAAATGCATGGTACAAAAAGGTTATGCATAGTGAAAATTGCATGTCAATATAGCCATGGATGCGGATATACTGTATGAGCAGTAGGTATTCATTGGTATTCAAGACTTGACTCTTCCTATAAATATAGAGATTTTTGACCTGCAATCCTGCAACCTACTGGGCCTCCCTGTTTGGCCTTTTTTTTGTAACAGATGGCCTAACTGACCAATGCAGAGGTAAGGGAGGGGGCAGGTCCAAGCTTGACTACGCTGGGTGCAACCTTGCATATATCCCCCAATTGACATTTACTACCTGGAAGACAGAGTTTGGAAAGACACTGAACGCCCAGGCCTACATAAAGTAAGAATATTTGTCCCACTAGCAGCTGAACAGGGGGAACCTTTGAATGGCCATAATCCAGCTCAAGATACCAATTCACCATCAGCAGGACATACAAATTGTAGCCTATATACATTCATAGGCAACAGAAGCCTACTGATACACTCAGCGCTGGTCCTAATTTTTGGTCCTAAAAAAAGTAGTCTATGGGGCCCTTTTTGCCCTTCCATGCACTTGCATTTTCTTAACATGAAATAAAAAATAATACAGTAACTAATTTCAATGTATTCAAATGATTAGAAAAAGCATTAAACAATAATTCTGATATAAGTGCTCCTTGCCAGCTTCTTACCTCTGCTTTCACTATTCGATCCACAATAGTCTCCAGTGTTTCCGGTTTACTGCATTTTACTACGCCTTCAAAATACTGTGAGCGGTGTTCAAGTGCCTGTGTCACTGTGATGTCTAAATTATTATATGTTTTTTCAGCAGCAAGGTTCTGAAAATGAATTATGCATCTGTCAATCAAAAGTATGGTCAATTACAAGGAGACAATAGACAACATTATAGGGAAAGAGCCCAAAAGAGTAAACAGCAAAGTCTGAGAACAACGGACCATCCTGGTGGAAATGCAGTTCTTCCGCCAAATATGACAAGTTCCTTTCAAGTACGGAAAACTCCAAAAATTCTGGAGCATAGGTGTATGTTGAGTGATCAGACTGTGGGTGGATACAGATCACAGAACTGCAGGTGATGAAAGATTTGTCTTTTCTCAGTCACTTGCCACTATCTACTGCTTGAATTGTCTAAGGCCTGGTTGACGCCTATGCAGGTTGCAGTTGATGCATTTTTCAGGTGCATTTTGCGTTTTTCAGATGTGAACATGAACCATAGGAAACCAGTGTAAAATGGACTGTAGTGTGTTTCTGCAAAACTGAAACCGCACAAAAAATGGAATAGGTGTGAACCAGGCCTTAAAGTGGCCAGTGGCCACACACAAATTTTGAGCTGTGGGTGGTCCTCTTGGCATTGCCAAACTTTGACTGAACAATCAAAAAAGGAGCCAGGTAGAAAATTGCTGTCCAAACAGTACCTGCCGCAGGTGTTGTGGCTGAATACAACAGCTGGCAGGGGAGATTCCATCATTCACATTGTTAACATCAAAGAGGAATCAATTTGGTTTCTCTTGTTCGGCCTGCAGACTAAACAAGAGGAATCTCCTCACATATGGCTAGCTTTACACACAGATGTAGGGGCTTATGCCAAGAGGTTCTTTCTCATTTTCACCACAGAAAAGGGTACAAATTGTGCTTGGCTAAGCCAAGATTTTCACTCTCCAGCGACACACTTGCTATTGTTCTGCCGTTAGTCCCCAGGTGACCCGATAGTAACAGGTGACACTGGAGTCACATCTCTTGCAGGCACCCTTACAGTGGTACTGTAGAGATCCCTCAGGGGTGATCAGCTTAGAACTGAATACATATTCATATTTTTCATGGAAACTTTTCCATATCTGATTTGGCTAAACATTCAGGTAAATGTGGTGCAACTCCAGGGAGGTATATAGTGCAAAAGTATTTTGTGTAGAAAACAGCAAATAAGAAAAATATCGTGGAACACCCTTAAAAATAGACTGACTGCACCAGTGTAATACATTTGCAAACACTGTTGTCTGTAAATATAAAGGAATGGTTCATAGACTGCTGCAGATTAACCACTTCAGCCCCGAAAAGGATTTGCCGCCTTCCTGACCAGGCCATTTTTTGCGATACGGCACTGCGTTGCTTTAACTGAAAATTGCGCTGTCATGTAACATTGTACCCAAAACAAAATTGATGTCTTTTTTTCCCCCCACAAATAGAGAGATTTATTTTGGTGCTATTGGATCACCTCTTCTGCGGTTTCAATTTTTTGTGCTATAAACAAAAAAAAGAGTGGCAATTTTGAAAAAAGAAAAAAAGAAAAAAAAAAAAAAAAAAAAAACACAATATTTTGTACTTTTTGCTATAATAAATATCCCCCCCAAAAAAAATTTAAAAAAAAAAAAAAATGAATTTCTTCATCATTTTAGGCCGATATGTATTCTTGTTGGTTAAAAAAAAAAAATGCAATAAGCGTAATATATCATATTCAATATGATTAGTTTGCGCAAAAGTTATAGCATCTACAAAATAGGGGATAGATTTATGTAATTTTTACAATTTTTTTTTTCTAATAGTAATGGTGGCGATCTGCATTTTTTTTTATCTGGACTGCAACATTGCGGCGGACAGATCAGACACTTTTTTGGGACCATTGACATTTATACAGGGATCAGAGCTAAATATAGCCACTGATTACTGTATAAATGTCACTGGCAGGGAAGGGGTTAACACTAGGAGCGATCAAGGGCTTAAGTGTTTTCCCTAGATGTGTTTCTAACTGTGGGGGGATGTGACTGACTGGGGGAGGAGACATATCGTTGTTCCTACTTAGTAGGAACACACGATCTGTCTCTACTCCCCTGACAGAACCGGGATTTGTGTGTTTACACACACAGATCCTCGTTCTCGTTCTGTCAGGAGCGATCGCGGGTGCTCCGGGCACACGCTGCAGGAGCGCCTGCTATAGCTTCTTAAACAGCCGACGTATAGCTACATCGATTTGCACAGCCGTGCCGACCTGCAGCAGTATAACTGCGGTGGCTGGTCGGCAAGCGGTTAAAAAACAATCAAAAACAGCATGGGATTTGACTTGCACTAGGTCTCTGACAAGAGAACTTAAGAAGGAATTATCCAAGACCACATCACCTGCGTTTTCCACCACCAATCAAATTCTCCTCTTTACACTTAAAAAAAAAAAATCTAATTTGTTGCTATGGGCAACAGAGACTGCCTTTTGAGGCAAGTTTTCCAGGTTTCTGCGTCGTTTCCTCTCACTTGTTTCCATGGATGGTGGAGGTCAAGACAGGAAGTGGGGAAAATCTCCCCAACGGGTAACAGAGGGTTTAATTTCCCTCAAGACCACAAGATTATTTATTCAAGCTGAATGTGACAGAATACCAAGTAAAGCTAAATCCTATTTGTACTTTACAAGGCAAAAAAAAGCATATATTTTTTTATTTTAAACAGGGCTAAATGAACAAAACATTCCCCCAATAGGCTCTCGTACAAAAACTGACCAATGAAGTTGTGTTTTAAACAGGGTACAGTCTGTCCCGAGCTAAACTTCTATCTTTTTTGTACAGTAGAGGAACCCCTGTAAGCTTTTATTTCTGTCTGTGTCTCTGTGCAGATTTTCCCTCACCGCCCCTGTCCAACAAATTCTGGAAGATTTCCCTTTTTTACTTTTCTGGAGACAACACAAAATTTGTGATTTACTTTTAATGATAATGGTAAATAGGACACAGAGAGGGTGAATCATTTACGTATTCCGTAACTCAGATACAAAAGGTGGTTATTGGAAGACTTGTGGTAATTAAAACAATGTAGCTCGTTAACACATTCACTTTTGGCAGGGCGACATGTACCTTTAAATAGACTGCCTCTTTCTGGCGCTGCAAGTTCATTTATAGCTCCACTGCTTATCGAATACAAAGAATTACACATGTTTAAAGAGGCCTCTGACAAATTTAGTCCACAAGAGCTTTGGGTCCTGATACAGCTATGGCATAGTGGAGGTTTTGGCCAAATGAACACTGGGTATTTAACCTCATTGTGTCCAACTACAGGATTTTTTTGTGCACTTGGGAAGCATGTGCATAGCACCCAGCCTGTCAGGAAGGGCTAGCCAGGACCCAAGATGGCGGCGAAGAATACGACCTGTGACCTCAGCCCCTGTCAGAACACCTCCGGTGCATCTGCACGCGCCTGTGCGCGCAGTTGTGCGCACACGAAGGGCATGCCAGCATTGAAGATGAGAATCCAAGACCGTTAGACGTTTGTGCGCATGCGCGCAGGTTTGTGAGCATTGGCGCACGTGTGCGCGAGCGCACACCTGGTAACAGCTTTTGGCGCCCAACAGCCTATTTAAACACTGCCAGTGCACAGACTCGGTGCTGTCTGCTCTACAGGGTTCCGTGTGTTCCTGCTACCTGCATCTTGTTACCTGTTCCTGTTACCCGACCCGGCTTGCCTCTGACGATTCCTGCTTTCCGCCTGCACCTGACCCGGCTTGTCTGACCACCGCACCTGCCTGATCCTTCTGCTATCTCGCTGCCAGCCCATCACCGACCCGGCCTGTACCCTGACTATTCTGCTGCCTCCGCATCTGCTCCTGACGTGTCCGCCAGTGTATGACCCAGCCTGCCTGAACCACTCTGCTCCTCTGCCTGGAGAATCCTGCTGAGCTACGGCTCCTCCTACAGCTGCTTTGGATTCCACGGTCTGCAACCGATCAGGCACTCGTGCGACTCTGCACTCCTGCGCTCCCTGTCTGCTCTACCGGGGGACCTCGAATCTGAGGTGCAAGAGAGGCCGTCCATTGCATATCAGGCTCTACCGTCAGGTACGTGACATAGCCCCTCTGCCTACAGCCTGTAAAGTCTATGTCAGGCTAAAATATACTGCTGCATGCAAAATACTTGTGTTCTGGGTATACGTTTCTGAATGCTTACAACCCCAAATGCAAGTACCACACTGTACAGTGTCCAGCCAGAGTCTACCATAAACAGTCATAGACAGAGGCTGCAGGCACCAAAGCTGGACACTGCATCGGTGCCTCCTGGGGGCACACAAACACCAGAACTGCACACAGGGGCTGAACACCCAGTGTGCATGATGCCTTTAAATTATGGGTGCTCAACCTGTGGCACTCCAGTTGTTGCGGAACCACAGGTCCAGTCATGCCTCGGCCTTTGGCAGTCATGCTTCTACCTGCCAGCCTCACAATGCCTCATGGTATATGTAGTTTCACAAACAGATGGAGGGCCACAGGTTGAGCACTCATGCTTTAAAATGCTCACAATTCCAATTCTAAAGCTGAAAACAAATGGACAAACATTGACACCACAAAACGTATTTAACATCTTCTAAGCCCCGTTGATTTATTACAGTAGAGAACTCAAGTCAATAGTATTTTTAAAGGCATGGAAAAGATAAATGTGAAATAATACTTACAATAACATCAAACTTGGAATAGATATCTACAACTTTCCCTAAAATGGAAAAGAAAATAAATAAAACATTTACATACACTCAATGATAATTTTCTCTGTACCTTCTCTAACAGAAGCCCCTGATATAGCTTTTTGAACTGTATATATGGGAGAAAGGTACAGCAAAGGCTACCAATGTAATCACATTCAAAATAAAAAGAAGTTTATATCATTTTCACACAATATAGAAAATTATCAAATCTTCAGCTAGCCATATATGGTAAAATCTGACTGGACGAAGCTTGCGGTCAGAAAGCCAATTTCTTCCACGTGGTCCTGCCCCATTTATGAATAAATTGAATAGGACTGGTCCCAGGACAGAACCCTGAGGGACCCCACTTTTCACATTGGACCATTCAGAGTAATCCCCATTTATCACTACCCTTTGAACTCGCCCTTGTAGAAAGTTTTCAATCCATGTACTCACCCTTTGGTCCAGGACGACAGACCTTAGCTTGTATAGTAAACGTTTGTGGGGAACTGTATCAAATGCCTTTGCAAAACCCAGATACAATACGTCTACGGCCTTCCTTTATCTAGATGGCAGCTCACTTCCTCATAGGTTAATAGATTTGTTTGGCCAGAACAATTTTTAATGAATCCACGCTGATGTCTGCTAATGTTACCCTTTTCATTACTAAAATCTGGTATATAGTCCCTTATCTTCCCCTCTAAGACCTTGCATACCATTGATGTTAGGCTAACTGGTCTGTAGTTCCCAGGGATATATCTATTGGTGCTACATTGGCTTTTCGCCAATCAGCTGGTGCTATACCAGTCAGTAGACTGCTTGTAAAAATTAGGAACAATGGTCTGGTAATCACTTGACTGAGTTCCTCAAGGACCCTCGGGTGCAAGCCATCTGGTCCAGGTGACTTATTTATGTTAAGTTTTTCAAGTCGGTTTCTGACATTATCCCCTGTTAACCATGGGGGTTCTTCCTGTGTCACGAGGATAAACATTGCAGTTTTGGTTACTGAATCCCCCCATGTTTCCCTGGTGAAGACTGAGGAAAAGAATACATTCAAAACCTTTGCCATCTCACCATCCTTTGTAACCAGAATCTCTTCATCATTCTTTATGGGACCAATATGATCTGACCTCCCTCTTTTACTATTTATGTACTTAAATAATTTCTTAGGATTTTTCTTACTTTCCTCTGCTATGTGCCTTTCGTGTTCTATCTTAGCCGCCCTGAATACACCATTACATATCTTGTTGCATTTACAGTTAGAATGCTGATGATCCCTAAGCCTTGTATTATTTGAAGGACTTCTCCTTTGCTTTTATATGAATTTAAGCTAGTACTCTTAAAGCACACCGATTTAGCTCCGTGTTCATTGTTCTTAGGATTTTATCCCATTTAGTATCTTCCAGGAAGGAGCGTAGTTTCTGGAAGTTGGCTCTTTTGAAATTCAGTGTCTTTGCATTCCCCTTATTTTATGTTTCCCCTTAGGTTTCTTATTTGTGTGATTTATACTGAAACTAATTGACCTGTGATTGACCTGTTTGTGACTAGTCAGTAGGTCTAGTAACACATTGTTTCTTGTTGGTGCATTTACCATCTGACCCATGAAATTGTCCTGTAAGACATTAAGTAGGGTTGCACCGATACTAATATCGGTACCGGTGACGATACCGAGTATTTGCACAAGTATCGGTACTCGTGCAAATGCACCGATACCTGAAACCGATACTTTCAGTCTCGGCTCTTTGAGCTGTCAGTGGGTCTCCCCATTGTTAAAGAAGGTAATTGGAGCTGTCAAAAAAAAAAAAAAAAAAAAAAAAAAAGAAGAAGCAGCTGGCAATGTTTCTTACCAACATTGCTCAGCCCTGAAACACTAAAATAAAAAGAAACATTGTTTCTTTTTGTATATATTTCTGTTTCTTCATCTGCAGATCAAAGGGATGAACAAATGTTCCTCTGTTTAACCACTTAATAACCCTTACTTTACTATAATCAGTCTTTTTTTTTGTTTGCTTTGTTAGTGAATATTTTTACACATTTCACATTGAAAAAGCGCTAAATAAAAAAAAAAAAAATAAAAAAAATCGATTTCATTTGTAAATAACTTTTCAATGCTTTGCAACATTGCTGACAGCTGAAGTTAAAAAAAAATAAAAAAAGTTGCGGTAGGTATCGGTGAGTACTAAAAAAAGTAGTATCGGTACATCCCTAAGATTAAGGAAAGGAGCCTTAGATGAATGCGCATTAGGGAGCCTTAGCTGAAAGGACATTAAAAAGGTGCCTTAGATGAATGTGCGGTTCCTTCCGCCCAGTCTATTTCTGGATAATTAAAATCCCCCATTATAATGACACTGGATATGTGCTGATGGACTGACAGGCGGCTGCAATCCTTTATTCAATATAATCTTTTAAGATTATATTGACCTATATGCAGGGCCATTTCTGCTTGCTATGACTTGTGGTCTCTATGAGACAGAGGACTCCGCAATTTTTTGCTGACCCCAGCAGCCCTGTGATCCGCTCCATTGCTCGCGGCTCTCCGATACTACCCCACACTTGGGGAGGGGCTTCCATCACCTTTTAGATATAGCTTTCCACCAGACCTAGGCTCAGTTTATCTTGGCCTACGCTGGATCTCTACATGGAAGATATTGAATCCAGTGCATTCTCTCGTGTTTTTTTTAAACATAGTGGAATGTTTCCAACCAATGCACCTTCATTTATAACTGGGTTCTATACCTGAAACTGTGACCCTTGAAGAAGGACACCTTTTCATTAACTCCGAAACGCGTCGGGTCTGATGTCTTATAATATGTTGATGCATTTTTTATTCTCTTGTTGATTCTGTCAAAATGTTCTACTTTAATAATTTTTATGTATAATTTGATATAAATAGACTTTGTTATTACCTTATCTATTGTGTTACTTTGGGGAAAGATCTGTTGTGCCTTAAAAGTCCACCAACCAAGGGGAAAATTTATTTTTCTTCTTGCGCCATTAGCGAGGTCATCCCTCACATTCACCTGTACTGTAGATCATTTTTGATATACAGGCATACCCCTCCACCTTTTTTATCCTCCCTGTCCCTGCGATATAGGGAATACCCTTGAATGGTCGCCAGACAATCATGAGAACTATTCAACCAGGTCTCTGAAATTCCCACAAAATCGAATTCCTCCTCATACAACAGCAGCTCTAGTTCTCCCATCTAGTCAGCCAGACTCCTGGCATTAGTAATCATGCCTCGTAGTTTTGTCCAGTCGCATATTATCTCCTTACTGGGTGTTCTGAGGTTGCAAATAGGATTTGTTACTATACTTACCATGGGTTTTGGTTCTTTAGTCAACCTACCATTAATGCCCCCAATAAGATCCACTGAAATACGTTCTGGCTATCTCTATCTATTCTTTCTGCCTTCTTTCGGACCACCCCTGGTTTGTTTAGGCAGCAGAACATGCATGAGCGTCCTATACTACCCACCATTCTAAATTACTACCACTTTAGATCAATACCGCCTGCACGAGCGTAGGAGTAATACTTTTCTTCTGTTTCATATTTATACTTTATTCCTTTTTCTGAAAATACTACCTTGGAGGTCCTATTCCTCAATTTAGCCCTAAAATCGTTTTTTAGGACACTCCATTTTCCTCTGACTTTGTCATTGGTGCCAATGTGTACCATGACAGCTGGTACTCTCAATACTCTCAAAGGCTAATTACATCCAAAAGGATGCAGACCTCTCCACTTTTCTCATTAGAGCCCTGCAAGCACAGCAGCTGATTAATCATTTTTTTAAACCGTTCCCATACAGATTCACTAAGCACATGAAAACAGCTATTCCTTTATAACAGGGGTCTCCAAACTTTCTAAACAACGGGCCAGTTTATTGTCCTTCAGACTTTAGGGGGCTGGACTGTGGCCAGTTAGAGTGGAAATTTTCCTGGTAACATTGGAAGAAAACATTATCACATTTGGTATTATGGGGAGAAATAGTGCCCCCGTTGTTGGTATCAGTGGGAGAAATGGTGCCCTATTGCTGATGTCAGTTGGCAGAATAGTGTCTCATCATTGGGAGCAATAGTGCCCCAAAATGCCAGAAAAAAGGCAAGCAAAGGGCCGCAGTTTGGAGACAACTGCTTTAGAATAGCAAAAAGGTAGGTACTTTAATCCAGCATGGAGGAAGTATTTTTTCTAGGGCTGCAACTAACGATTATTTTCATAATCGATTAGTTGGTCGATTATTGTTTCGAATAATCGATTATTAACCTTAAAAAAAAAAAAAGTGTGGTGTATAATTTAGTTAATATGTAAAGTTTAAAAAAAAAGCAAATTTATTCTTAAATATCTATATGCAGTGGTAAATATAAATAACAAACTATATGGTTAGGGAGCAAAATATTTAATCCACTCTGAGAATAACAGACAGAAGAGATATAATTTTTTGGTCAATTAGTGGTTGGGCAGATTAAAAAACGCTAATTGCTGCAAAAAACTCATTACATGCTTTTCTGCAGCTTCTCCATTTAAGTATATTGAACCAAAAAAAGCACAGTTTTGTGTTAAAAAGTCCCATAGGAAACCATGTAAATGAACTATAGTGCGTTTCTGCAAAAAGCACATAGATGTGAACCAGGCCTGAGATGTTTAGTAACATAATGGGGGTTAAAAAAAAACGAAAATTAGCCCTTTATAGTACAAAATAAAAAAAAAAAAAAAAAAAAAAAAAAGCAGATAATCACTACTGTAAGGGTTCATTTTTTTACTGTGAAAGTAATATTTACAGTAGAAATTTGCTCTTTTTGCTCTTTCTGTACTATAAAGGCTCATTTTAGTTTTTTTTAACCCCATTATGTTACTGGCCGATTAATCGATTATGAAAATAGTAATCGATTAATTTCATAATCGATTAGTTGTTTCAGCCCTGATTTTTTCACTCTATTCCACAGACATAAACAGGCCAAACTTAGCAGATCTCATCGCAAATGATTACGGGATAATCTTTTCTCGGAGAGACGTTGGTTGGATTTAGGCTGCATGTCTGACCACAATTGAGATCTACGAGTAGCTGAAAATTACTTTTTTAGCATCTTACCCGACTCGTCCACAACTGGTAAAGCAGAAACTCGTCGTTCTACAAATATATTCAAAGCTTTGATGATGGGAGTATGGGGATGTATGAAGGCAATGTTGTGGTATGTTCCTATCCCAAGCTCCTCTAAGTTTTGCTTCATGAAGGCAGGCTTTGGCATTTCGGAGACCTGAAATGAGAGAGAGAGAGAGATTATATATTTTTTGTTATTAACAATACAGGGTCTTAAATACAGAAAATAAGGGCTAAGGGGTTGATTTACTTTGCAAAAGGAGGAATTTTGATTTACCTGTATATTTCATATCTTGGAGTACAGTACAGGATCATGGCAAAGTATTCATACACTATTAGTTATGTCTGTACCTTCAGGTGATTGGACTCAGCTTTAGAGGACACTCCCCCTGGATGCCTTACCTATAACACTACCTCACTCCATGAGTCCTTAATTTTGTAGCAAGCAATGGAGCGTAAACCAAGGAATGGAAGGGAGGGTATTCAGTGTCCTGCATTCCCAGATATGGAATTTATAGGCAAGTTCTAATTTCTCTTATCTTAATTATAAAGCACATGGCAAGACACAGGCAGAGTATCCATACACCATGGGACATCACCAAGCAATAAATAAGGAGGATGGGCAACAGTGAGGCAAACCGATCTTTCAGAAGACCCAACCTCAAACAGCCATCGTGAGAACAGAAGCAGAGGGTCGCCAGACTGAATGCAGTATTAATCATAGGTTTAATGATAAAAACAAGTAGTAACTCACAAAATTAGATGAATAAAATCAGCATGGGTGGTGAAATCGCCAGTCCTGAGACTCTAGAAATAGATGGCGTTGCAATGGATCCAGAGAAATCCAAGGACCAGGAAGCAGCCGATCATGGCAGTGACCAGCGTGAACCACAAGGTGCCAGGCCGGACGTGACATCACAGGAACAACATTATCTGCGTCCACACAGAGAGGCATTGTGAGAACCTTGCAACCAAAACCTGCATCAGCAGAAGATTGGATGTCCACCTGGTAAAACTTTTAAAATGCATGAACAAAAGACCAGGAGGCGCCCTTACACATCTGGGCTACAGAGGCTTGGCCCAACAGGCAGAGGAAACTCCCACTTATCTGCTGCATATAAGTGCAGCAGGGCATTTTTCTTTGAGGGTGTAAGCTTTTGCAATTAGATTTTGTATGAATCATACGTTGGTGGACTCTGAATCACGTTGTTCTTGCAAGGTCCCAAGAATTGAAAAAAAACAGTAAATGTCTGTCTGATTGGAGCAGTAACCTTGAGGTATACTCTAATGGCAAAAGAAAAAAAAAAATAGAACCAATGAATACAGTACTAGGTAATGTTGAAAACATATCCACTCACTGTCAAAAGGACATGGGGCTCTATGGCAAACTAAGGCATAAAAAATAAAAATGTTTGTAGTTGCTTGCCATGTGTGCAATACATAGGCAAATTGCCCATGGGGTCCCTTTAAATGAAAAGTTATGGATATGAGCCACTCCGCATCATGCCTCATTTATTTGAGTAAACAAGTACATTGTGCTTTTGGATTTTCTCGTAGGAAAAAGTAGGCTGGACTTAAAGATGTATTTAAACACGCTACAGCTAGAGGGTGCCACATCCTGACGAAGCTGGGGTCTCCCAGCAAAACGCGTTGACGTCATGCCTCTGTGCGTCTGACGCCGTCCGTTGCATCCTTCTGATTCGTGTGCAATATGGCTGATATGGCATGGATCTGACCGTTGGAGCGAGGTGTGGAGACAGTATCTGTGAACACTCAGCAGTAATTGCCAGTTGCACTTGAGTGGCTTACAGACACATGTGTTGCGGTGTCTCCCATGAGTATTGGCGGGTTGCCACGAGGAGATCATAAGGGAGGATGAGCTTTTCACTTCACTGGCAGTACGTTTACGACAGATCCATGCAGCTCTCCTATTAACTCCTGGGCATGTAAATATGCTATTGCTCAAGTTGTATCATTTACCTCTCATGTTTGCATAGGACTACATCCTACCTTGCTTGTTTGTGCTACGGGTCCCACACAACAGTTGATGTTACCTTTGTTGGCACATGCCACTAGTTGTTCCATTCATCATCTTACCTACAGTTCAATACATCCAGTCATTGATTACAGTTATCTGTTATTTCTTTGCAACATTATGGACTATTTTCGACTCACTGTCAGCATGATGTTCAACTGATCTTGCCACGGTTTGCAGCTCTTCAGTCAACCCTGCCTTTTATTGCCACACGCTGGCTTTTGAGACTGACAGAGCTATCTTGCCAATACATACAGCACTATTTTGCCCCTCCATTTCAATGTGATTCTACATGATTTGATATGAGATGATATGTGGGAGTATGCATGCATGGATGGCGTCTAGACTGTTTTAGACCCTGACGACGTTGTCATTTTAGATGTTGGAAGGTGGGGGAATGTCTTCCCATGTATTTTTTATTAATTAAAATGACATTTTTTGATATTTTTGCTTTGAATTATCATTTCCCAGTGGCTCACTCATATGGCTCTTTTGACTGTATCATCTCTGGTATACTCTATTGGCTCTGACTACATCCATAAAATGTAGAGATATTTCCTTTGGATGCTTAAGGGCAGAGCATAAGCATGAAAGGACAATGTCCTCATTGAAGTGGAATGCGTAGACCACCTTCAGGAGAAAGGGTGACCTTAGCATAAGACAACCTTGGCACTATGAGGTACAAGGAAAAGCTCTTTACAGAAAAGGCCTGCCATAAATACATCTGGCAGACATGACCGCAAAAAAAAAAAAAAGAACAAAAAAAAAAAAAAAAAAAAGCTACTTTGCATGGGTTCCCCTAGGGGGATATCCCTGACAGGTTCAAAGGGTGGTTTCTTCTGCAGGGCAGAAAGAACCAAGCTGAGATCTTAAGGAAGCACAGGGTGCTGCAAGGAGGGCTTAATACTATATAAAAAAAAAACAAACAAACCTTAAAAGGGAGTGAAGCCAGAGGCTTTTGAAAAAGAATGGATAAGGCCTAAACCTGACCTTTAAAAGTACTTCAGGCCATTTTCTGATCAAGGCCTGTTCATAGGAAGGCCAGAAAGTCGGGTACAGAGTAATCTGTGCCACTGAAATGCTGGTTTTCACACCAGATTGTACAGGACAAATGGCTGAAAATAAACAGGTACAACTTATGTAGGAGGATTTGCTCCATCTCTGTATCACCTGAGGCTAGTAACTTCACTGGGTATTGGTAAAGGTTTACAACCACTTTAATGATCATATTCCTTGGATTGTTATTGATGGGAACACTCCTCCTCAGTCTAAGACTTGCGTCTGTTGTGATAACTTTCCAGGGATCAGGAAGGAAGGACTTCCCCACAGTTAGGGCTAGGGTGGTGGTCCACCAAAATACAGAATTCCTTGCTTGGCTGGACAAGAGCATAGGCAAACCAATAAAAGGAGCACGCTTTTTCTATGTCTACAAGAGGTTTTGCCGGAGAGCTGTCCAAGCTTTTAGCCATAAGATTCTGTGCATGTAAATGGAGATTAGAGCCATTGTGGAAATTTGTCTCCTAACATGTTCTACGACATCCACACAGAACGCAGAGCAGAAAACATTTGCTATCATTTCTCTGTAATGAGCCTGAAATACAGGATCATGTTGGTTGTTCATTGTCCTAGTCCAGTTGACATACAGAAATTGCTGCAAGAGCTGCTTTAAGGGTTGGTACTGCAAGATTAAAAAAAAGAGCTTTTGGGGGGGTCTCTCACATTTTCTGTCTGCAGAATCTTTAAAAGATGGAACATCTTCAATAGGAGTGGTGAGATGTTTGTTTAGGGCAGAAAAGGCAGGATCAGCTACAGGAATAGTCCACTTCTTTGCAAACAATTTTTCCACTGGATAGAGTTCAGCAAAAATGTTGGGGGGAGTGGAAGATCTTTCAGGAGTGACTCCATCATAGATTGCATATTCGGTTTATGAACAGTGAACATTTTGCAAGATTTTGCTCAAAGGGGCATGGCAAAATAGAGCAGAGTCAGGTTGCACAATGCCAATGTTTTCGCGGACAGAAGCGATGAGATTTTCAACGTTAGCAAGCATGTTGCATGATGCTCCCTGTTCATTGTAGTGACAATCTGGGGAAGAAACATCTTTTGCAGCTTCCTCCAATACTGCCTCAATATCCTCTTCTTTCCCTTCTGTGTCTGCATCTTTTAGGATTGGCATATCGGGATCCAACTCCGATTGAGAAACGGAAGTAGGAAGAGAAGTCATGGCATTTTTGGGCCGCCCTGGATGATGGTGGCTGTATTAAGGGTGTCATCTGTTCAAGGAAATGTGAGAGATGTAGATGTAGAGGATTCTGCTTTAGTCAAGGAGACCTTTTGTTGCGTGACTAAAATAAAGCTGGAATTGAATGCTGAGACCGGTGTTCGAGACAGTTCTTGTTCCATGCAAGGGATGCCATGTCACTCTGAGGTTGAGAGTCAGCAGAGCGAATATTCCCCTGTGATTTTGCATCGACTCCCTTTCACCTGGTCTCTGCAATCACTACAAGTGAAGGTATTCCCCTGTGGTGTACTCACAAAATAGGAAACTTAAAGGAGTACGCGGTAACCCAGGTGTAGACCGTCCTGCAATGAATCTTAGTGATGAATGGGCAGGAGGAAGCACCAGAGTACCCTATAAGGGCTCTAGGCAGTAGTCAGAGTAGTCACAGTAAAGTGTGTGACCAGTGGCTTGATGAAACACCTGGTTATCCACCTGAGACTGAGCTCTTAGTGGTTGAATTTTAGGTCCACGTTTGAAAGGTTTACACTGCAAGGTAAATATAATCTAAACATAGCCCTGTTTTCACAGTAACAGCTAGAGATACAGGGTAACCCCGTCTCACCCATCCACGATGCTGGACTGTACATAAGGTTCTGGTTTTGCCAGTCATGAGTCTTCAGGGACTGATATTCATAGCAGTGGGCCATGGCCCTGGACCTGTATTGCACCCTGCGACTAAGTCAACACATTATACCAAGTGCTGAGGTAAGTGCCCACGCAGGATTCAGTGCCCTAAGCAACATTACACGCCTTCCCAACTGCATGGGGTCTGCGTATGGCTCCCAAGGTTTTACCGAGGTTACGTCGATCTGGATACACAGCTTCTATGCTGCCATTAGAAGACAGTAAGAGGTTTATTGAAGAATTGGAAGATAAAACGATAAAAAGGAAAATAATAAACTAGTCAAGCTAAGGGTGATTTCTCTGTGGAGAAAGGTCCATCACCTTAAGTCACTAGCACAAAATTGAAGACTCACACTGTGGAGTAGGGTTATAGGGAAGATGCCCAGGGGGCGAGTCCTCTAAAGCTCTCTCCGTGTCCAACCACCAGTAATGTACACACCTATAACCCATGGTGTATGAGTACTCTGCTTCTGTGCTGTACTGTATGATTAGGTTATTATTTCACTTCGCTTATTTTTTTAAATATTTTTCTTGAGCACGATAGGGTATTCTATTCAAAGTGAATTAGGACGTGGCTTTACCTCTTTCACAAAGTAAAATGTCACTATGCAAAGTGACCATTAGTAAATCAACACCAATAGGTCCAATCTCCTCCAGCTCACAGTATATTTTTTTTGTTTACAGTGAAGTGTAACTTGAAAACATTTCCCTTTTTGTTCGACACGTAAAACAGAAATGTAGAAGTGTGCAAAGGACTTGTTTGGACTTATGCTGGTCTGTATCAAAGGTCTTTCATATGATGTCATGTGAGACCCAAGATCTACCAAATCTTTAAATACTCATACAGGTGACCTTTTTGACAAGGCCTTTGAAGACGGACTCGAGACTGTGAGGTAAGGGGTCTCCTCTTCTGGATATCAGACACCTCCTGCACTTGCATATGCTTCCATCTTCTTTGTAGTGCTCCTGGCAGCCTGAAATCCTGGGGTGGTCTATAAACTGCAACCAAAGCTTGCATGGTCACTGTGTATCACCACCTTTCCCACAGATTGTGTCTTCGGTTTAACCAGTAATAAACCACTTTGCTTGCTGACCAATAGGAAGGCACAGGTAGTGGAAGGGGGCAGGGCTATATACAAGTATGAAAGCTAAGTTTGCAATTTCAGGCTTTGGCTCAGGAACCTGTTACCTAGAGGAGAAGCCAGCAAATCACTCCTAAACCACCCCACAGGTTTGTAGATAGACAACCCTAGAGATACAGATGTATAGATTTCTTGGAACAAAAACTACATTTTTTTTTTCTTTGAGGAAACATTTGTTTTCAGTAGCAAAGGGTAAGAGGAAATACCTAAGTACACGATCGCCGGCAAAGAAGACAGACACAGCCCATGAATAGTAAGCACATTGTGGAAGATACAATTCTAAATTTTTAATGAATTCTGTTATGTATTATTCGTTGTATAAACAAAGCGGCACATTAGTACACACTATAATGCTTCCAGCACAAATGTTAATATTTAATACAGGTTTTTTTTTTATCAGAAAGGGTTACACCTTACCAAGGTATGATTACACAAAAGTGTTTAAGAGTGTGAGTGTGTGTGTGTGTCCACTGTAAGCTGGTTCTTCACCAATGGGTGGCAGTATGGTAAAGAATATTTAGAAACTGGTTTGAAATGATGCAATGGTATATGTCCCCATGTCATGCAGGTATAACGGGTTATATCTAGAAAAGCAGATATGCCAAATGTCTAATAAGACTCATTATGGCTGGGTGACAATGGAGTACAAACTCACTTTCCTATGTGCCTGCTTATGGATCAGACACCATACCTAAATGCTATTTGCAGGCAAAAAGCATGGCAATATAGAGAAAGACTGATCACATGATAAATTTGGGTTTTTTGTATTATAACTGAACAGTTAAAAAGGTGCCTAAAGACATAAGATGCACTTCACCTGATCCAGCTGGTTATGGTTGAATCAAGCAAGAAGCATATCTGTATGGACCTCTGCAGCGTTTCCTTGGCTGACCCCTCTATCTGGATAAGAATCAATCAGATCAGTTTGGAATTTTCCTGACCAGTTGTTATTGCTTTCCATGGGATAAGCTGGTACCAGAGGTTTCTAAACATTGCGCTCGCTGCTTTCTCCACAGGCCTAAACATGCACATTCTGCCAAACCAAACATACATTTTAATGGAAAGATCTTTCAGTGGTTAGATCATGCCTGCCTGTCAGACCGTCTTCAATCTAATGTCTATAAGCAACTGAAAGTGAACCTGTAATTTGCCCCATGCAAGGCAAAGGAACAGGTTCACTTCAATGACATCCTAACAGCAGCTTATACTTGAGTGGTGAGTGGAGGCCCTGTGTAAGCTGTAAGTCACAGTTCGCCTTTCTCCTTGCCCATATGTGACAGTGCTGGGTGTCAAGGAAATGAAGAGGAGCAAAGGAAACGAGATTATGTGCTGCTGAACGATGCTATAAAAAGTGAACCTGTTGCTTTGCCTTGCATGAGAACAGGACAGGTTCACTTTAAATGGTAAGGCATTATCAAAACAATCTTGGACATTAACCTTCAAAGAAAAGTAGACTGGAAAAACTGCATGCCTGTATGATTGAAACATAAGCCACACTTGTTTTTAATAAAGGACCAATTTTTTTTTGTTCCCCCGACTGGATCAAGGAAAACAAATCTCCATAACATTACCAATCCCCCCCTATCACTATCCTACTTTTTTTTTTTTTTTCCTTTTCTTTTATACAGTCTATTACCTCATCATTCATTGTGTAATCTTATGTAATGCAATATATATTTTTAAC
Organism: Lithobates sylvaticus; assembly: GCA_028564925.1. Lineage (NCBI taxonomy): Eukaryota > Metazoa > Chordata > Amphibia > Anura > Ranidae > Lithobates > Lithobates sylvaticus. The sequence goes on from CM053030.1 coordinate 442,615,258, forward strand.
AATGCATTTTGTCATATTTTTGTCCATATTATGACAGGGGGAGGAACATTAAAAAAAATGTATTCATTTAATTTAAATAATTTCCTATTATTATTTTCATTTATCATTTAAAGGGTAACTACACTTTTTAAATATGTTGCCTGTCTTTGCTTACACAGAGGACCTATGCATCACACAACCTGGACGCCAACACAGAGGAAGCCTCTTTTTTTGCCAGTCCTGGAAGTAGCATGGATTCCAGTGGTTGGGCAGGGGAAAGTTCCAGCACTGGATGGGATCCTCGTCTGACAGCTAAAAGCTATCCTGACAGACTTCCTTTAGAGTGGTAATTGACTTTTAAAGAGTCAATTAAAGGGGTTGTAAACCTTCAAGGTTTTTCACCTCAATGCATTCTATGGTAACAAGGTAACTGCCCGGGAGAGCACTTCTTCCAGGGGGTTATCTAATGCGGGGAGGAGCGGCGAGAGCCGCCAAGGGACCCCAGAAGAGGATGTTCAGGTCCACTCTGTGCAAAACGAGCTGCACAGTTGAAGTATGACATGTTTGTTATTTAAAAAAAAAAAAAAAGCTTTGGTGTCACTTTAAGTCCAACTCCCAACCCGCTTACATGCACTTTTGCTGCTATACCCTACCACACCATTGCTCCAAAACAGTTGTAAAATACCCCGTCCAGATATGGAGATGCATGTGAACTCCTTTGATGATGCACAGCTCGGACCAAACAGCCAGTTAAAAGGTCAAAACTTTGTCACAAGAGGGAGGGGGTGACATGAAGCTTGTTTAAGCTTCAACACTATGCAACATGGAGCTTACACATGGTTAGGACCCCAAGGAAAGTATCAGCAGGGAGGAGTGGGGGAGAGGAGGATAAGTGGGTCAGGGGGTGGGCTTTAAAGAAGTCACTTTTATGTGAGTGGGCAGATCCAGTAAAGGAAGCCTGTACTGTACTTTAAATGTTGGCTTTGCTTAACACTCCTGAAAACACTCGTACCCTTGCTATTATGTTTAGCCATTCACTTAAAGTGGATGTAAACCCACATTTTTTTTTGTTTGATGTCATAATGTAGAGAATAAGATTTCCTTTCATTTGAGCCCAGTCTTACCACACAGATTTACTCAAGGCCTGAGCAATCCTCTTTTATTGTTCAGTTAGAGAAATCTTGACAAAGTCTTGAAAACTTTGTCAAAAACGCCCCCTTGCTGTGAGTGGCAGGTGATTTACATATCTCATGCACTAGCCTGAGACAGGTTATCATCAGATCACTGGATGTTCTAATCTGCCCAGCTCTGACTACATACATGTCCCCTAAATCACGTGTCTGTCTATAGTCTGCTGACTGTTCACTGCATCCCATGATGAGAAACATCCAGTCAAAACACAGCAATCCCGGGAGAGCTGGAGGGGAGGGGGATGTGAACTGAACTTTTTACACAGGATGTGCCTGTCTCAGGCTAGTGCATGAGATATGTAAATCACCTGTCACTCACAGCAAGGGGGGGCGTTTTTGACAAAGTTTTAAAGACTGTCAAGATTTCTCTAACTGAACAATAAAAAAGGATTGATCAGGCCTCGAGTAAATCTGTGTGTGTGGGCTCAAATGAAAGGAAATCTTATTCTCTACATTGACATTAAAAAAAAAAAAAAAAAGTTTGGGTTTACATCCACTTTAAGTACTTTCCAAGTCTGCAGCCAGACAACCAACATTTTCAGAAATGGATCAACGATGGTAAACTCCATAGTTCTATCAGGGCAGATTTCCTTTAATAGGTGGCCGTGTTCTCCTTCCATAGAGAGAGGGACAAGAAGCTGTACAAGACTGAAGCAGTTTGTATTATCTTTTGGAGCAGAACAAGCAGATTTCCCCTAGCAGAGTTCTGTGCCAAGTCAGTCAGCAATATTGCGGTCATCTCCAGCTCAGCAGACGGCATAAGCTGGCAGAAACCGCATTATTAAAGTCATGTGTAATATTTGCACAAGGTGTATTACTCCAATGTTTACACTTCAGTCTTAGGATGCATCTTCTGCAATGCCTGACCTCTGTGCAGTTTACCTATTCTAGCTTAAACATTTTCTGTGCGGGTTGAATACGTTTTTTTTTTGGTTCATCTGGTCTGCCAGGATCTTGGATGGCTGGCTAGGTTTTCATACAGTGCCTTGCAAAAGTATTCCCCCTCCCCCTACAATTTTTCGTGTTTTGTTGCCTCACAACCTGGAATTAACATGGATTGTTTGAAGATTTGCATCATTTAATTTACAGAACCTGCCCACAACTTTGCTTCACAATAAATTTTACATGTTTCCCCTTAAACCACTCAAGTGTTGCTTTAGCAGTGTGTTTGGGGTCATTGTCCTGCTGGAAGGTGAACCTCCGTCCGAGCCTCAAATCACACACAGAGTGGTACAGGTTTTGCTCAAGAACATCCCTGTATTTAGCACCATCCATCTTTCCCTCAACTCTGACCAGTTTCCCAGTCCTGCTGAAAAACACCCCCACAGCATGATGCTGCCACCACCATCATGTTTCACTGTGGTGATGGTGTACTTTGGGTGATGTGATGGGTTTGCGCCAGACCTAGCGTTTTCTTTGATGGCCAAAAAGTTAAATTCTAGTCTCATCAGACCAGAGCACCTTCCTCCATACAGTTTGGGAGTCTCCCACATGCCTTTTCGCAAACTCAAAACGTGCCATTTTGTTTTTTGCTGAAAGTAATGGCTTTCTTCTGGCCACTCTGCCATAAAGCCCAACTCTATGGAGCGTACGGCTTATTTTCGTCCTATGTACAGTTACTCCCGTCTCTGCTGTGGAACTCTGCAGCTCCTCCAGAGTTACCTTAGGTATCTGTGCTGCCTCTCTGATTAATGCCCTCCATGCCCGGTCTGTGTGTTTTGGTGTGAGGCCATCTCTTGGCAGGTTTGATGTCGTGCCATGTTCTTTCCATTTGGTTATGATAGATTTGATGGCGCTCCTAGGGATCAAAGATTTGGATATTTTTTGATAATCTAACCCTGACTTGTACTTAACAACATTGTCCCTTACTTGTTTGGAGAGTTCCTTGGTCTTCATGGCAGTGTTTGGTTAGTGGTGCCTCTTGCTTAGGTGTTGCAGCCACTGGGGCCTTTCAAAAAGGTGCGTATATGTAATGACAGATCATGTGACACTTAGATTGCACACAGGTGGACATCATTTCACTAATTATGTGAATTCTGAAGGTAATTGGTTGCACCTGAGCTTTTTATGGGCTTCATAACAAAGGGGGTGAATACATACGCACATGCCAATTATCAGTTTATTTCTGAAAAATTGTTTTATGTATATAGTTATTTCTAATTTTACTTCCAACTTAGACTATTATGTTCTGATCCATCACATATAATTCAGATTGAAAAAACATTGAACTAAAGGCTGTAATGTAACAAAATAGGTAAAAATCCAAAGGGGTGAATACTTTTGCAAGGCACAGTATATTCACAAATAGGGTAAAACTGGAACATTTAAAATGTTGTATTTAGTACACCAGCATACCAATGCATGCAGTAATCTCACAGCTATCAGAAGGCAGATAAGTGCAGACAAATGCTGACATCTGGTTTGCTATGGGTTACCGAACTCTGCCAGTTTCCCCTCTGCCTTAAGGCTGGTACACATGGGCCAAATTTCAGTGGGTGTTGGCCTGTCCAACAGAAACCATCTGACATTCCGCCTGGGTGTACAGCAGCCTGTCCAACAGAAGCTAGTCTAACTTCCATTTGCCTGGAGTCAAGGTTTAAGTAAAAAGAATAACGTGTTTTTCATACTAATTACATACAGAGGCAAATTTGCCAAGACTGGGGCAGCTGTGCATAGCAACCAATCATATTCTATCTTTCATTTTCAAAAGCTTAAGTAAACAAACTGAAGGTAAAAGCTTACTGGTTACTATGCACAACTGCTTCAGGTTCTGTCTGCTCTAGTTTTAGTAAATTATCTCCCAGTATTTACTTAACAATGGGGGATAAAAGAATACAATTTAAGATGTCCCCTTAACAGCATCCTGAATAAAAGGCTAGAATGATCATTCTCTGATTTCCATCACCATTTTTAACAGATAAAACCAGCCAGCTCATACTGTTCACACCAAATATTTGATGAGATAACAGCAGTGACTCAGCAACACAATGTCACCTCCTGAAAACACAGCATGCATGCTGCTATCTTATTCATCTGTAATTTCTAAATGTATATTATCTGCTAAAGAAAAACCACAACACTTGCTAAAAAAAAAAAAAAAAAAAAAAAAAAAAGAAGAGCTTTAATATGCTAACTGTTGGACTGAGAAGCCCAGAAGAAAAGGATATATAAAAAAAATAAAAATAAAAAAATAAAATAATATATATAAATAATTACTAGATTGTAAGCTCTAACGAGCAGGGCTCTCCGATTCCCCATGTATTGAATTGTATTGTACTGTCTGCCCTAAGGTTGTAAAGCGCTGTGCAAACTGTTGGCGCTATATAAATCCTGAATAATAATAATAATAATATACACATACAGTTAGGTCCATATATATTTGGACACAGGAACGATTTTATTTTTTTGGGGTATTTACCAAAACATATTCCATCTATAGTTATATAAATGGGCTGAAAGTGCACACTCAGGTTTAATTTGAGGGTATGTACATCCAAATCGGAGGAAGGGTTTAGGAATTACAGCTCTTAAGAATAGTCATTCCCCCCTTCTTTTCAAGGGACCAAAAGTAATTGGACAATTGAATCAAAAGCCGTTTTATGGCCAGGTGTGGGCTACTCCTTTATTTCTTCATCAATTAAGCAGGTAAAAGGTCTGGAGTTGATTCTAAGTGTGGTATTTGCATTTGGGATCTATTGCTGTGAACCTACATCATGCGTTCAAAGGAGCTGTCCATGCAAGTGAAACAGGCTTCAAAAACTAAAAATCCATCAGAGATAGCAGCAACATTAGGAGTGGCAAAAATCAACAGTTTGGTACATTCTGCGGAAAGCACGCACTGGTGAGCTCAGCAACCTAAAAAGGCCTGGACATCCATGGAAGACAATAGTGGTGGATGATCACAGGATCCTCTCTATGGTAAAGAGAAACCCATTCACAACATCCAGACAAGTGAAGGACACTCTCCAGAAGATGGGCGTATCATTGTCAAAGTCTACAATCAAGAGAAGACTACGAGAACAAATACACAAAGGTGCAAACCATTCATAGGCCTGAAGAATAGAAAAGCCAGATTAGACTTTGCCAAAAAACATCTAAAAAAGCCAGACCAGTTCTGGAAAAGCATTATTTGAACAGGTGAAACTAGGATTAATTTGTTCCAGAACAACGAGAAGAAAAAAAAAAAAAATGTGTGGAGAAGGCTTGGAACAGCTCATGATCCAAAGCAAACAAAGTCATCTGTAAAACATGGTGGAGGCAGTGTGAAACCAAAAAGCCAGAGAACTGTACCACTGAAAACGACCCACCACCAGCTTAACCACTTCAAAAAAAATCGCATTAAGCGTATATTGATTGGTTTGCGCAAAAGTTATTGTGTCTACAAACTATGGTATAGATTTAAGGACTTATTTTTTTATTGTTTTTACTGGTAATCGCGGCAATCTGCAATTTTTAGCAAGAATGCGACATTGCGGCAGACAAATCTGCCCCTAAATTACACTTTTGGGGACCAGTGACATTATTACATTGATCAGCGCTATAAAAATGCACTGATCAATGTAAAATTGACACTGGCAGGGAAGGGGGTAACACTAAGAGGCGATCAAGGGGTTAAGTGTGTTCCCTGGGTGTGTTCTAACTGTAAAGGGGATGGGCTTACTAAGACATGATAGAGATCGCTGTTCCCAATCACTGGGAACAGAAGATCTCCGACATGTCATCTGGCAAAATGGGGAATTGCCTTGTTTACATAGGACACAGCCTGATCACATGGTTAACGACCTGCGGACGCGGCTCTTTACAGAGATCGGGGTCGCGCCGTGTCCTAGCAACACGGCGTGGCCGCAAGCCCCCACGAGCAGCCGTTCTGGGACGCCTTAATATGACTTCGTCCCAGAACAAGAGTCGCACGGGCGGGCGGCAAGCAGTTAAAGGGACAGGATCCAATTTTAGGTTAAAAAACGCTTTAAAAACTGAGGGGTTATATTTTAACACTCTTTGGGTAACTGTTGAAAACAGACAACAGTCATCCAGTGCCCCTGGTGTTCATCCTGACAGAGCAATAATCTCATCCCTGTGGGTGGCCTACAACCAGTGTTAATTTTGTTGACTAAAACATTTTAGTCAACTAAAACAGTTCAGATGACTAAAATACAACTAAAACTAAAAATGGCATTTTAGTCAATAGACTATGACTAAAACTAAATTGAATTAATATCACAACAGCTAAATCTGTGCCTGTAGTGAATGTTCAAACCTTAATACCATAAATAATAAACATGTTATTAGATTTTTACTCAAGGAGTATATAATGTTTGGCAGTTCTAAAGAAATAATGTTTTAAAAAATTTAACTAAACCCATTTGATTTTAGTCAACTAAAATGTGCTGGAGATTTTAGTCGAATAAAAAAAAAAAAACTAAAAAACAACTCAGATGACTAAAATACAACTAAAATGAAATTGGCATTTTAGTCAAAAAGACTAACTAAAACAAATCCGAAATTTGATGTCAAAATTAACACTGCCTACAACTAGCAATTGGAATAGTTACAAACCCTGCTGCAATGCCTATTGTTACCCCCATAGGGCGCCATTGACAGTCTCTATACTTCCCCTCTTTACACAACTCATTGGATTAGCAAAGCCGAGTCAACATGTTTTTGTTCCTCTCCACCACACAGAGGGCGATTGGATCATGCATTCACATCCAAAAGCCTTCTAAAGTCTGCGGCCTGTTTTAAACTGAACATCAAACACGGTTTCTATTTTAATGGTTAACATATTTTGAAATGGAGCATACCACTACCCCATACTCTACTGCTCCATTCACGAAGCATTGCCCATACTCAGAATTCCTTTATAAATATAGATTTTCACAGTCTACTAGCAAGTGTAACTTTGTCAATAAAGACACAATATGGTACAATAATGTTACGGCATAACATATTTGAACACTCCCATTCAATAATATCATGATTCATCCAACTCATTGCTTTCTAGGAACAGAGTAAAGGGTAAATTCTTCATATTCTTTGCTATATGACTCAAGCTCACAACACAAAACATGTGGCCTGTGTCAGCACATGTATACAAATAATGACTTAACGACTTAAATAACGTCTGCTGGAAGAAAAAAAACAATGACATTGACTACAGAGCATTGGCTACAGCTTTTATCAGCAAGACATGTCACAGTGAAAAAAATAAATCCACGACACCTATAGCTCACCATGCAATCATTAAATTTAATATGTACCTGTACTTATAATGTTACAACACAAAGATTGATGGCCTTTTTAACCAGTAGAGAGGTTGATAGGGAGTCCAATTTAGGAAGCGCACTGATGGCATGTGCGTACATGCCTGCTTTCCAGATTACAATTTGCTGTATAAGTACAGGTTTGTTTTAAATAACTGAATTCAGACAAACCCATCCATATATTTACATAATATCAGGCTATGGGTACCCCAAAAGCATCTGTAATTACACGCATAACCAGTTTTCAGCACGTGTATTAATCTACAGTAAATGCCCACTCCGCATCTCGGGCCGCTCCGCATCAATGGGAGGCTCCCGCTGTGTGACGCTTCTCTTCTTCTGACAGTTCTTGTATAACAGAGGGCGGGGCCACCCGGTGACCCTGCCTACCTCTGACGCACGGTTCCGTTATAGAACTGTCAGAAGAAGAGAAGCGTCACACAGCGGGAGCCTCCCATTGATGCAGAGCGGGCCGAGAACGAAGCGGGGAAGAAGAGACACTGTGGAGGAAGATACCGGACGAGAACACCGGAGCAAGAAGCAGAGGATCGGAGGAAGAAGCAGAGGAAGAAGAAGATGGAGGAAGAAACGGAAGGAAGGAAGGAAGGAAGGAAGGAGACCCGAAGAAGACTTTAAATAAAGGAATTGTCAAAAACTGGCTCTTGTAATTTTTTAACATTTGTGACACTTTTTTTGTGAAATGGTAGGGGTATTTTTGTACCCCATTACCATTTCACACAGGGGGGGCAGGATCTGGGGTCCCCTTGTTAGACCCCCACAACCACCAGACAAGGGTTGTGGGGATGAGGCCCTTGTCCTCATCAACATGGGGACAAGGTGCTTTGGGGGGCTACCCTCAAAGAACCCTCCCAATGTTGAGGGCACGTGGCCTGGTACGGTTCATCCCCCCCTCTTTTCCTGTGGCCTGCCAGGTTGCGTGCTCGGATAAGGGTCTGGTATGGATTTTGAGGGGGGCCCCGCACACCGTTTTTGTTTTTTGGCGCAGGGTTCCCCTTAATATCCATACCACACCTGAAGGGCCTGGTATGGAATTTCGGGGGACCCCCACATATTTTTTTTTTTTAATTTAGTTTTTCTTCTTAATGCCAACATGACCTGTGTGCAAATATCCTTTAAAAAAAAAAACATAAAAGTGAACCAGCGTAAAACAAAAAAAAGTCAATTCGAGAGGTGCGCCCGTTAAACTTATGCAAATGCATTTACGTTGCTTGACTTTTACTAAGATTTTGCCGGCGCAGTGAACCAAAGCATTTGAACGTGCGCAAATGCCGCTTGCGCAGTGCATAAATTGACCTCACGCAGTTCTAAGTGTACTTGCAGGCGTAGCAGGCTTGTTCAGCGAAAGTTACTTTCTCATTCAATTTTTTTGGGCATATTTGTTACTTGGACAGTTATAACTATACTTCCTCACATCACCCACATCACCCCCATAATATTGGCACTTCCAGCTTCTTTAAATTCTGAGTTGAAGATGGCGTGCACCATGTCTATAATGGCGCACCGATCACCGCCTCCCGTGCGCCAAGAATATAATAGTAAATGGGGAATTGCGCTGTGTGACAGGCACAAATGTTTTGTAAATACGAAAAACGGCCGTTGCGCATCGGCGTGCGCCGCAACTCATGGCGCAAACCGTTCGTAAATCAGCCCCATGGTGAGATATTTGGACTGCTGGATGAATACTACACACAACTGTGAAAGTTATTTACCACTAAGAGTCACATGTTCGTGGGACTTTTTAAAGTGACTTTTGTGTTGGTTATTTTTGTCAGAAGTATATTATCTATACTTTGGTTTTTGATTACAAGATTGTTCTATTCATTCTGGTTTTCACAGCTATTCTTACTGTCTTTGCTACTGTGTTTTGTTTGTTGCATATTGCCAGAAGTTTCAGCCATTCATGCATTCGGGACAGACTGTGTGACCTGGATATTTGAGTTGTAAGCACACATTCCTAACCGCAGGCAGGTTCATCGAAAAAAAGCTGAAAAACCACCACAAAGTAGAGCTGCACGATTAATCGTTAAAGAATCGAGATTGCGATTCAACTCTCCTCGCAATCTTAAAACAGCATTTCCTGATTCTATTTAACAAGTGCAGAGAGTTCTCTGCTCACGTCTGACAGCCGACAAAAAAAATCCAGGCACCCTGCCAAGTTTATCACAACATTGGAGATAAAGAGAAACATTGTAACATGTTCTTTAGCAAAGGAATGAACATGGTCTGTAAAGGAGGTCAGTTTAATTAACCACTCAATAAACCTTTTTCTGACACTTGTTGCTTACATGTTAAAGTCAGTATTTTTTTGCTAGAAAAATACTTGGAACCCCAAACATTATATATTTTTGTTTAGCAGAGACCCTAGAGAATACAATGAAAATGCAATATTTTATGTCACACTGTATTTGCGCAGCTGTCTATCAAACCCAATTTTTTTGTGAAAAAATACACTTTAATGAATTAAAAACGAAATAGTAAAGTTAATCCAATTTTTTTGTAGAGTGTGAAAGATGATGTTACGCCACGAGAATCAGGATCTTTATTTCAAGCAAGAAAATCTAAAATCGCGACTCACACATTCTATTGCAATGGATTTATATTATGGAGTATTAAATCACGCAACTCCTCTATAAAATACAGCAAATAGCAATTTTAACAATTCAATCGCTTCAAAAGCAGCTTGTTACATCAGATGCCACAGGTCTGCTGAGCCAATCCTAAAGCCAGCATTACCACATGCTTAATTATCTAGGTAGAAGTTCATACTCAGGTCTTTGTCTTGAAGCCCTGGGCTAAGAATCCTTCCTGAAAGCTATGTGCAAAAAAAAAAAAAATCCAGCATAAAGGCCATTATTGTCTAGGGCAGTGTTTCTCAACCGGGGTTCTGGTAGACTCTAGGGTGTCAGCAATTATGGATACTCCGCCGAGTACAAGGCTTGTTTAAAGTGAACGCTGTCACCCCAGAGTCACTTGTAAACTGATCATGCCCTGTAAAAGAAGAGCATGTTTTTTTTTCCAGGTGGATGCGTCTTTAAATTCCAGCGCTTTGCTTCTTCCTGGCTAAGGCAGGTATTCAATATTTTCACACAAATCCCACTGCACACTGCCTTCCCTTATTGGCTTGCATCCTGTAGCAACAAACATGCTGATGAGAAGAAAAACTGTGTGTGGCAGAAGAAGCAGGTATTCACACACTTGGAAGTGCCAAATACCCGCAGCAGCCGCCAGCCGGTGAGCAGCAAACAAAGTTTAAAAAGGAGTATGTTCACCATTATAGAAATTCTGTAAAGGTGACCTACCACCAGACTCTTCCCACCCTTCAGTCCTTGCTGTACTTGCCTCCCTCCTGCGATCCTGAGCTGGAAGGGCTCCTGCAATCCTCGCCAATGGTCCAGGGATTTGAAAGCCCCGCTTGCTTTCTCTCCTCTCCATCCTTAGCTACCGGTACAGACCAGACGCATTCTAATTGGTCAGCACCGTCACATGGATGGCGCTGACCCAACAGAATCCGTCTGGCCCATACTGGCAGCACTGAATGGAGAGGAAAGGAAGCAATGGGAATTTCAAATCCTCAGACTATTGGAGCGGATTGCAGGAGCTCTTCCAGCTCAGGATCCCAGGAGGTAAGTACAGTGGGGACTGAAGGGTGGGGAGAGATTTTCTGGAATGGTGAACTTGCACTTTAAAGCGGAGCTCCACCCGCACCAAAAATATTAAAAGTCAGCAGCTACAAATACTGCAGCTGCTGACTTTTAATAAATGGACAGTTACCTGTTCCTGGTTCCAGCGGTGTCGGCAGAATGTGACGAGCGACCGCTCGTCTCTCGGCTGCCCCACCGCCATCCTCTGTCAGGGAATCAGGAAGTGAAGACGCAACGTCTTCACTGCCCGGTTCCCTACTGCGCATGCGCGAGTCGCGCTGCACGTCTCTATTGGTCCCCGCTGTGTCCTGGGAACTGTGTTTCCCCAAGACACAACGGGGCATCTCCGGATAGGGGCGGGGCAGCTCCGGATAATTCGTCATGGAAGTGGGTGCAGATACCTGTATTATACAGGTATCTGCACCCCCCTGCCCCCTGAAAGGTGCCAATTGTGGCACCGGAGGGGGGGAGGAATCCGATTAGGGTGGAACTCCGCTTTAAAGACACAGGTTGCCGGAAAGGAAATAGATGCTCTAATATACAGGGTCTGCTTAGTTTACATGTGATTCTGTGGCGACAGGATGCCTTCAAATCTGAAAATACTGCTAAAACAAGTCTTGAAAAGCTTTACAGTCCAGCTGTACATTCCATAAACATATTTTTAAATCCCACTAGCGCAACTGAATGAAATCTTTATCTTCCCACATTCTCTTAACCACTTGCTCTCTGGGCACCTAAACCCCCCTCCTGACCAGACCAATTTTCAGCTTTTAGCGCTGTCACTCTTTGAATGACAATTGCGCGGTCATACAACACTGTACCCAGATTAAAATGTTATTTTTCCCCCACAAATAGAGCTTTCTTTTGGTGGTATTTGATCACCTCTGGGTTTATTAAAAAAATTAAAAAGACCGAATTAAAAAAAATAAAAATAAAAAAATAAATACAAAACTATTTTATATTTTGTTAATACATTTTGCAAACAGGTATTTTTTTCTCCTTCATTGATGTACGAGTATGAGGCTACACTGATGGGCACCGATAGGCTGCACTGATAAGGCAACACTTGTGGGCACTGATAGGTGGCATTGGTGGGCACTGATGGGTGGCACTAAAGGGCATTGATAAGTGGCACTGATCAGCCCTGTAAGTGACACTGATGGAAGCACTGCTAGGTGGCACTAATAGGTGGCACTTGTGGGCACTGATTGCTGGCACTTAAGTAACGTGGGCACTGAGGGCACTCATTTTTTGGCACCGATTTGTGGCACTTACAGGCGGTACTGGTGGGCACATAACCTGCTGTTCCTCTTCGGGATCGATCTCCCTGCAAACAGAAGCCGATGGCTTTTTTTCTCCTCACACAGTCAGCGTGAGAAAAAAAAACGATTAACGATCCTCTGCTCAGCTGATCACGTGGTAAGGGGCCGGAATCGACCCAGACTCTGATCTGTGATCACCCGAGTCTAATTGACTCGGGTGATCACAGCGCTCGCTGTGTGCCCCCTTCAGGGGGGAGTGGCTAGACTGCAAAGGGGAGGACGTCAATAGACGTACTCCCGGCAAAGCAGATGCACGCTGTAGCCATCATTCGGCTATAGCGCGGATCTGAAGGAGTTAAACTGCAGAAATCAGACTCAGAATAGGAAAACATTGCACTTTGCGCTAATCTATGTTTACTGCATTCCATAATGCTACCACTCTACCATGTTTTCAGGCACTGGGAGTTGCAGGAGCTTCGGCAGCTTGCAGCAATGGAAGGTGCCAGGATGTCACTGTGCTCTTTCACAGTCCAGTGAGCAGATATAGGAAAGCTGCAGTAGTGATTAGCGAGGTCATCCTCCCTGCCAACTACGCACAGATAGGTGAATCACAAAAATAAGTGACCTTTAAAAAGGTTTTTTTTTTTTTTATAAAAAACATGTCATACTTACCTCCACTGTGTAGAGGTTTTGCATAGAGCAGCCTTGGTCCTCCTCTTCTTGGGCCCCCTGCTGCTGCTCCTGGCTCCTCTCCCTTGAGCAGTGCCCCCAAAAATAAGCCGTTTGCGATGGGGGCACTGGTGCGCACTCACTCCCGAGCCCTGCTCTTCGCATCCATAAGACACAGAGCTGCAGCTCGGCCCGCCCCCCCTGCCCGCTCCTCACTGGCTCACTGTCTGCCAATGGCTCCCACTGCTGTCTCAGCCAATGAAGACAGAGAGACCTGGGACAGCCGAGTCTCCCGTGCACAATACTGGATCAAGAGGGGACTCAGGTATTAAAGGGGGCTGTGGGGGGGAGCAGCACACAGAAGGTTTTTTACCTTCATGCATATAATGAATAAAAGGTAAAGTCTTCAGCCTTTACAACCACTTTAACAGAGCTGCGTAATTTATTAGCTACAACTGTGTATGTTAGGTACAACACTGTATTTAACGTTTATTTTAAACAAGCCTATTTGTATCTATGGGAAAGTAGTTTAATTCCCAAGATGCTGAATTTCATGTCAGCAAGGAAACAGGCATCTCCCACTGAGAAGCCGCGGTGTGTAGACCGATGACGTTACAAGTCATCATACCAGAAGAGGTTTTATCTCAGCAAAGTTATGATTTACTGTCTGACAGCAAAAAAACAAAACAGATTAAAAGATTGAGACATTATTTTTCTTTACTTACAAAAAGCTGAAGAAACTTGAGGACTCTCTTATGGGTAAGTATATAAAGTGCGTTCCCACTGACTGGATCGATTACCGGCAATCTGTGGATTTTGTTTTTGATCAGTGAATACACTGCATCATACAGGCTGTAAGAAAGAGATATTAGAATTAACTAGAGGTAATATGCAGCTTTATTCCTACATGGAGGAGATACAAATAATTATTCCTAATGACCACTCCCGTTAAGCCAGCCATAGACAGATTGAAATTCAATCAGTTCAGCAAGAACCGGACATATATTTCGATATATTTCCATCTATGGACAGATTGGTTGTACTGAAGCCAATCGATCCCCTTCAGTATAACCAGCCTGTTCAGTTCTTTTCATATGGGAAAGGGGGGCGCAGTTTGGCATCTCTGCCCTGGGCGCTGGATGACCTTGTCCCGGCACTGCCTTCAGTATAACCAGCCTGTTCAGTTCTTTTCATATGATCGCTGTTGCTGGCTATAGTTGCCAGCATTGATATTTGTATTCTGATGGTGTCAGAATACATAAGCACAGCAAGAGGGATTCCCCCATCAACACATTAGGTGGAATCTAGCAACTTTCCTTCAACATTTAGTTGAAGGAAAAAAAATTGCATAATCTATGACCAGCCCAAAGCCGGCCATAGATGGTTTTGATTAGAACCATGTATGGGCAGGCTGAATGTACACAAGTTGATCAATCGGTACAACCACCCTGACGAATTTTACATGTGATTATTGCCAGCGGCTGTTCTAGGCGCTAGCAATAATCACTGTGCTTTCCTGTCAGGGCCGGCTTCCCCTGCTGGGCGAACACAATGGCTACATGGAGAGGATTCCCCCTTTTTTTTTTTATGTCATAATGTAGAGAATAAGATTTCCTTTCATTTGAGCCCAGTCTTGCCACACAGATTTACTCCAGCCTTGAGAAATCCTCTTTTATTGTTCAGTTAGAAATATCTTGACAAAATGCTGAAAACGTTGTAAAAAACGCCCCCTTGCTGTGAGTGACAGGTGATTTACATATATCTCGTGCACTAGCCTGAGACAGGCACATCCTGTGTAATTATAAGTGATAAATTATGATAATTATAAGTGAGAAATTCACCCCTCCCCCACATAACAATGATGGAAAGGAATGTTATCTGTGATCAGGTGACCTCAGACACACACACTGCACTATAACAATAATCAGATCACGATGTTCTACTCTGCCTAACTCTGACTACATACATCTCCCCTATATTCTTCTTGCTGTTCACTCGAGAATACATTTTCTTTCACTCTGGTGTGTGGATCTGTGGTCTGTGCCTGTCTCAGGCTAGTGCATGAGATATGTAAATCACCTGTCACTCACAGCAAGGGGATGTTTTTGACAAAGTTCTCAGCACTTTGTCAAGATATTTCTAACTGAACAATAAAAGAGGGTTTCTCAGGGCTGGAGTAAATCTGTGTTTACATCCACTTTAAGCTTTATAAAATTATTGCAATGTACATAAAAGTATTTCAAATTCATGTAAATCTTACATCTTCCTTCTAAACAAGAGTTTTAAGGATTTTTTTAAAATCATGTAATCTTTATTTAGAAAATTTTACACACTTTTACAAGCGCATTCATTCATAAAATTTACTTCATAGACATTCTACTTATACATATACAGGGCACTACTTTCTATTCCATTGTACACCCTTATACTACATATCCTCCATATATAAATATGTTAAAGAAAATTAGTCAAAAGTACAACATATATATTTCCCCATTATAGATACAGTGTATATATATATATATATATATATATATATATATATATATATATATATATATGTGTGTGTGTGTGTGTGTGTGTGTGTGTGTGTGTGTGTGTGTGTGTGTGTGTGTGTGTGTGTGTGTGTGTGTGTGTGTGTGTGTGTGTGTGTGTGTGTGTGTGTGTGTGTGTGTGTATATATATATATAAAAAGTTTTTGGACACTTAACTTGTCCTGAATAGAAATAAAAACATTTCTTTAATTTCTATTGTAACCTTTTTACGCATTTTCTTCCCAAAATATGCACACATATTTATACTGTATATTGCATACAATTTTAGAATGCATGGTTAAGGTTGAATAAAGAAGAACAATGTTTTACATGTTTAAGATTTATAACAAACAAGTTTAAAAGTCGTTTTTTTTGTATATTTCACTATAACAGATCACGTAATACTATAAAATTATAATTTTATAATACTAAAGTATTGTTTACCTAACAAAAAAGTGGAATTACAATATAACCTGCAAAATTCCACAAAAAAATAAATAAAATTAAAAAGAGAAAAATCAAAAATTCATCATTTACACTCTTTGCATCCTGATGACCCCTGCAAATGCATTAGTAAGATCAAAAACTACATAATTACTTAAAGCGGTATTAAACCCAAAAACAAAGAATATATTGCAGCTTACCAATCATTAGATGTGTTGGCTGCATTCGTTTTCTTTTTTAGGCTTTTTTCCCCCATTGGTTTTCACCTGGAGATCTGGCCAGTAACACACCTCCTGTATTAGAGTGCCTCTGCTCCGAATGAAAGCGCACAGGGGCACCTTTGGACAGCACCATTGCCAGTCTGGGGGAGGGGAGTGTTAGATGTTCTAAGATTTAGATACACTAATAAATTGATGGCAAACTGCAGCTAATATTTTGTAAGCAGTCACAGCAACAGTTTTTTTTTTCTTTTGGGATAAAAGTTTTACATAAATAGATAAAATGGTCCATTGTAAGCACCCCTGCCAGATATAAATGGTTTGTCTCAACTGTAACTCATACATCTGCTGGAGAACTTGAAAAACAAAAAAAAAAAGACTTAAGCTGGCCATACACCTATAGATTATCTGTAGATTTTCTATGGTTAGATGGAAAAAAGTGGGAGATTCCTCCATCTACACAGTTTAGCAAACATGGAGAAATCTGTTGCACTTTTTCCATCTAACCATAGAAAATCTGCTTTAGCTTTACTGCTAGATCATCAGACGAAAATAGGAGGGGGAAAAAAAAACCTGAATGCAGCCATCACATCTAAGAATTGGTAATCTACAATATAATAAAATATTTGCTTGATGGTTTACTACCACTTTAAAATGTATGCATACAGTTACAGAAGTCCAGGTCTATTAATGGCATAACATGCCTGGTTCCCATAAAGTAAGTGAACGCGACATATTCATTTTCGATTTCTGAAGTGAATGCCTTCTTATACTGTATGGAGAAACTCTTAAAATTATGATGTCTAAGCCTCGACTTACCTTGCATCTGGAGTTATGTTCACCAAAGGCTTGAAGGTTTCTTGTAAATACAATTCTACAAAAACACAGCGAACATGTTAGAATGATCTGGTAATATCCATATTTTATTAATACCAGTAGATACTGCTAATTGATTCATATTAAATAATACCAGTGAACTTTAATACTGTATTTTATTTTAGACAGCTTTTCTGGCCATTTTAGTAATAGTTATAGTTGAAGTGGAATTCAAATAAAAAAACAATTTTTTTATATATACAAAAAAGTGCGAGAAAGGGTTGGAACCTCGGTCCATTTACAACTGCTCCCACCTCCCCCTTTGGATAGATTTCCTCTTCCCCTTCCTAGTGGGGTCTCTAGGACAGGAGCTAAAATTGCAATGGGGCACAGATAGCAACCCTTAAAAAAAGTGTTAATGTTTCAGCTGGAGTTCCAATTTATCACACAGATGCTTGGGTATTCATCGGTAGCATTTTTTTTTTCATACAGCACATTTGAAACACAAAAAACATGATGCTTAGATCTGTAAACTTAAATATATTTCAGTGTTTTAAAGGTTTGGGTCACCACATTATCTCCTGGGTGCTCTAAAAGTGCCATTTTTATTCTGGAGGTCCCAAGCTTCATTCACCTGCCCCACCCATGCATAGAACTACCAACCCCATGTGACCAAGCTGGGCCAATCCCCAAAAACCGGAAATGCCATATTGGAGTAAAGCAGCAGGTCACATGCTGCCCATCGCCAAAAGTACTGGGTATTTAATTTCACTCCTGTTAAAGGAATGGTTTAGTTAAGGAGTGGAGAGAAGTTAAAGTGGAACTTTAGTCAGAAAATAAAGTCCTGCTTTATCATTTCAGGTTGGCCCCTTTAGCAGGTATAGCTATGTAAAACATTAAAAATAAGTGCCTATACTGTTTAAAATCTAGTAATACACTGTCACCCTGCTCTGCACATGCTCAGTTGCTCTCCATTTTTAGGCACTACTGTGTTTGTAGAGGCCGATCTGCGGACAGCCTTAAAGCGATTGTTATTTTTAACTAATAAAAAGACTTTACAAACATGTTATACTTGCCTGCTCTGTTGCAGTGGATTTGAACAGAGCAGCCCCGATCCTCCTCTTCAGCTCTTCTGGCCCAGGGGCGGAGTGACTATTTGGATACTCAGGCACTGCCCGAGGGCCCAGGGCCACTAGGGGGCCTGATAAGTGTGGTCAGCCTCAGTAAAACCAGGGTCAGAATGTAGAAAATCTGTGCTTTTTTACATCTGTCCCTGAAATGTCCCCTATCGACATACTTTTGATGTAAGAATCCAGAGATTATAGCTGCCCTGCCTCTCCACTGCCTCCTCAGCCAATGGGAACAGTATACCCGCCCCCTTCTCCAGCACGGCTTATTTGAGATATGAGAAGGAGATGCCGACAGCTGGAGGAGAGGAGAGGGAGGAGGGGACACAGCCTGCAGTGTGGGACCGACTGCTGCATAATAGAAGGTAAGCTAACTGAGATAAATGTATTCTTATCAGTGGTTTACCCTGGTGAGGAGGGGGGAGGAGGTTTCCTCTAGCATGGCTCCTCCTCTCTCTGCAGTTAGATCAATTTTCTGTGTGAGGAGAAGTGCACTGCTTCTCTGGAGGAAAGACATATTCTGAACTTCTATTCCAATCTCTACTACACCTACCTACTCATTACCTGCCCACCAGTACACAGGCACAGTCCCCCTCCCCTGCATTATGACTTCCTGTGTCTGAGCTGCTGGGGCGCTACAAGTCCCAGCATGCCAGGAGATGGAGGCAGCAGTGTGTGCCATCAGGCTGATTTTTGGGTGAAAAGTGCTGGTTTGTGTATACCGTGTGTCTGTATAGTGTGTGTGTGTATGCATGTGTGACTGTGCGTGCGTCTGTGCGTGCGTGTGTACTGTGCGAGCGCATGTGTGTACTGTGCGAGCGTGCGCATGTGTGTACTGTGCGAGCGTGCGCATGTGTGTACTGTGCGAGCGTGCGCATGTGTGTACTGTGCGAGCGTGCGCATGTGTGTACTGTGCGAGCGTGCGCATGTGTGTACTGTGCGAGCGTGCGCATGTGTGTACTGTGCGAGCGTGCGCATGTGTGTACTGTGCGAGCGTGCGCATGTGTGTACTGTGCGAGCGTGCGCATGTGTGTACTGTGCGAGCGTGCGCATGTGTGTACTGTGCGAGCGTGCGCATGTGTGTACTGTGCGAGCGTGCGCATGTGTGTACTGTGCGAGCGTGCGCATACTGTATGATCCATGTTTGCCCACTGCTATTCAACAGAAGTCGATCTAACAATCCCATGCCTGTGAAAAATGCCCTTGTTGCCATTCAGACGCAGCTGAATGGTGAACTTACAGGACTGTAAGCTAACCATTTTATTTAATGACAGAGGCTTTGACTGGCATTCAGAGAGCTTTAACAAAGCCTGTCCGAAGCCTTGTTTTGAAGTGTAAACTAGCCCTTAACGTGTGTTGAAGCCAAAGCAAGTGTAAGTGAGCCCTTAGACGGCTTTCACACGGAGCCGCCCATAGTGTCGGCGGTAAAACGCCGCTATTTTTAGCAACGTTTTACCGTCGGATCTGCGGCGCATTTCAGCCGCTAGCTGGGCGCTTATACCCCTGCTAGAGGCCGAGAAAGGGTTAGAACCGCCCGAAATATCGGCGTTTTGCCGGTGGTATCGCCGCGCTGCCTCATTGATTTCAATGGGGAGCAGCGGTGGAGGAGCGGTAAACACACTGCTCCTTCACCGCTCCAAAGAAGCTGCTGGAAGGACTTTTCCTGACGTCCTGCCAGCGCACCGCTCCAGTGTGAAAGCCCTCGGGCTTTCACACTGGAGACAATGGAGCAGCTGTCTGAGGGCAGATTGCAGGCGCCATTTTTAATGCTATAGCGCCTGCAAAATGCCCTTGGTGTGAAAGGGGTCTTACTGCTGGGGCTCTGGGCTTCAGCAAATTGGCAGCATTCAGTAAGAAGAAACAGGAGCAATGCTGGAGGAAATTTACACCACAAACCAATTTTGGTAGTATAATTATTCATGTAGAATGAATGTTATTTGCTAAAAAAACTTTATCAAGTTTTTTTATGGTTAAAGTTCCCTTTAAGTGCAGCTGTGGAGTGTGGAAGTTACCTGAACCTATTACGATGCCGTCCATAGAAAGATAATCTGGAATAACGCAGATGACCAGTAAACTGGTCACGATTAGCATATGAAGCTTTTTTTTAGGGGTCTGGATTTGACAGCTCTTTAAAACCAGTGTCAAATGTATTACTTTATAATAGTCACAGTTTTTTTAGCTTAACTGACCCTTCAAAATAGAAAGAAAAAAAAAAATTCTTACCCCTCCAGGTTTCTATTTTGTGTTCCTCTAACTCGTAGATCTGTACCTGTAGAATAAATTAAGAGACAGGAATTGTTTAATCCTTATTATCAGAAGTGATCCATCTTTAACGCTGATCTCTGAATGACAGTACTCACCATTGGAGACTTGTAGTATCGATGCAATATATTTATGAAGTCTGTAATTGTTAACATACCTACATAAAAAATAAAAATGAGTGACTTGAACTGTGACCTGTAAGAAATCATTTCCTATAAACTTAATTTGTACTGCCATTATTTAGGCTACTTTCACACTGGGGCGTTGGGGGCATCAGCGGTAAAGCGCAGCCATTTTTAGCGGTGCTTTACCGTTGTTTTTGTGGAGGTTTTCGGCCGCTAGCGGGGTGCTTTTGACCTCCACTACCGGCTGGAAAAGGGTTTAAACCGCCTGCAAATCGCTGCATTGCCGTCGGTTTGGTGGCGCTGCCCATTGATTTTTAATGGGCAGGGGCGCTTTAGGAGCGGTGTATACACCGCTCCTACAGTGCTGCAAAGATGTTGCTTGCAGGACTTTTTTAAAACTTGCTGCCAGCGCACCGCCCCTCGGGCTTTCACATTGGAGTGAGAGGAGATGCTCTTTCAAGGTGCTTTGCAGGCGCTATTGCATTATAGCGCCTGTAAAGCGCATCAGTGTGAAAGTAGCCTTAGTGTTCACAATAAAAGACAAGGAAGATACTGTATTGCTGGGTTGGATAAAAGAGACAGATTATAGATATGCAGAGCATGTTAGTGAGATCTGCCAAACCTTTAATTGTTGGCCAAGCACCAGATGTCACCATGACTTTCAATCCAATTTGTATGTCTTTACATTTTGTGTGCTTGTAGTAAGAGGATCATTTTCTGTTTGTCATTGAAAAAAAGGAAAAATGATGGTTGGTCAAGTGAGTTCTTCCACAATTCTGCAACCAACTGGTTGCAACAAGCTTCCTATTGTTATATGATTTATATAGCACCATTGTCTCAAAAAAATTGTTACGAACAGGAGTGCAGTTTAACAGCCAGCACAGTAAACAAAAGAATAGACGAATACAAAAAAATAAAAAAATATAAAAATAAAAAACAAACACACAACAGGCACCATGGACACATTTTTTTGGCACCATGGCTCAGTGTCCAATAGTAGTAAAATAATAGAGGACTGCAGCGCTAAAATAATAAAGAAATAGTAAAAAATCGAATTATCCACTAAAATAGGGATAATAAAGATACAAGCAACCATTAATAGTAAAAAAATTCTTCCGTGCAACAATGTATCACTCTCCAACTGATTTGTGGCGCTTGAGAGTCAAATATAGCAACAAAGTAGAATAACCCTTTGGAAGTGACACATAACATAGATCCAAAGGAATAGATAGCGTCCTTCACAGTAAATGTCTCATCAGTATTGTATAGTCAATGATTAAAAACTCAGTGCTAACAATTCGTGAAGAATTGAATATGCACTGAATATGTATCCTAGAGATTACAGAATCGAGTTCAAAAGCTACCGAGGCATGCTTATCCTACTCAAGGCATCCTTAGTGTATGGGCCATTTCATTTATTCTAAAGCACCTAGAGTTTTGGACATCTCTTGTAGTGAGAGTACTGGCATGCTACACTGCAGAGGCCAGCCATGTACAGGTCTGCCAGTGAAGCATCATTTTACACTGCCTGTTAAAACCTGTTCCTCTGCTGCCTCCTGGCCTAGAAGACGGGTCAGTGGATCCACCTATGAGCAAAGCGGAGGGTTTCTGCCTTTGCACACGAGTTATTTATATAGCAGTCTTTTATCAAAATCTTTTTCCAAGAACCTCTCCAAACTTACATTCCAGATCAGAGCAGAACTGTATTCAACTCGGTCTCTATGGCAGCGGTTTACACTCCCGAGCAGATGTGCAGCAGCATGTGAAATTAGCTGCTCATTAGATGGTACTGCTAGCTTTATGTTGCTCCAATAAAATCTTAATACCGTATAATTCAGGGATTGTTTACACTTTTCAAAAGAAATGTAACTTAAAAAAATCGAACAATATCTAACACTAAATAGTAAGTAAATAGTCAGTAAATTCAAATTATGATAGGCTACTCAGTAATGCTGAGTTATAGCCCACAGCAACCAATTGGTGACTTCTAGCTTGTTAGGTAGAACACCCATGTACTCGGAGTTGTAATCACAGAGAAGTGTGTGTGGATGGGTTTGAAGACTCACCTGCATCATACTAATGCATGTGTGGCCAGTGTTATCACTGGTATACTACAAGGACCCTGTAGACACGCTTCCATGATAAACTGCAGCGGTCAGGGCCAGAGGTGCTAAAACATGACACTTAACAGAGCTGCTTAGTTAGGCATGATGGATGAATGTTGCCAATAACAGGTCATAGATAAAATGCATAGTTAGTGGTCCTTTTCTCATTTCTAGGCACTGGTTACAGTTGCATATGGTACATGAAGTAAACTTACCTACAAAACTCTGATTCTTTGTTTCCCATAATGGAGCAGCTCGCACACCATTGGCTACCAGTGCAAAAAATGCCTTCTTTACCTGCAGGGCAGAGATATTAACGCCAGGGTTAAGTTCATGCAGGAAAACGTATAAAACATTTTGGTTACAGAAAGGACAAATTTTACAAACAATCTCTATCGGGTACTCTGAGTCCCTCTTTCCCCCTATTTGTTCCCAAAGATATCTAACCAATAAAGATGCAAAAAAATAGTCGCGTTTGGGCTCAAAAACTTCAGAAAACTCATACAAAAGCAGTTAGCGCAATATTGTAGGTAATAATATAGAACATAAAAATATCAAAATCAGTGCATTGATGACAAAACGCGTAGTGTGGCATCACGATGTGCAGCGTTATCACGCACTGGGACGCATCGACCATCTTGTTGGTTGGAAACACCACATCCGTATTTATGACATGCTGGTTTTACTTTTTTTTTTTTTTTAAATGTGAGTGCTCTATATTTACTAAAATGTTGGTTACTAATTTTACTACACTGAAATGCTTCCTTCCTTTCCTCTGATCATAATTTCTTGGGAGTATTTTTGACCGCTTGATCATAATGATTTGCGAATTTGAGTGCTGCTTTGGTGGATTATCCATATCGGAAGCGCCTTACGTTAACCAAGGTTTCAGACTGTGCTGTTTGACCGTTTCTTTGGGAGGGTCAAATTACTATGGTAAGAGGCAGTGTGGTCGGTTTGAAGGTGAAGGGTCTTCCTCTACCATCCATTATCTTTTGAGCACCATCAATTATTGAACGTCTTGCAAAGACTCTTTTGGTGGACTTTTCACTTAATTTTTTACAGGAATGTGACAGGACTTCGCCACCGATCTACCGTGGAAAAGTGCAGAGATATTTACCTCAAACATTTTTGACGATTTTTGGCATTAGGCAATACCACTGCACAGAGTGGGTAAGGATACCACGTTTATTATTTAATTATTAATTATTTATTATTTTAATTTAAAATATACCCTTTACAGCACTGTATTATGTTAAATATCATCCAACTAACTTGAGATATCAGGCAGTGATCAGATGTTCAAATATGAACTTAAAATCAGATATGACTAATCATCTTATCAAAACACGTGCTTACAACCTGAAATGTGCACCCAGCCCTAGGAGTGATATGTGTGCATGGCCAGCATCAGTTGACACAATTGGCATCTCACAAATGTTTATGCAATTTATCAAAAGGTAAATTACAAAGTGCACATTCTAGACCATTGGTAGGTAGCCAATTCAGATAATGATTCAATCATTTATACCGATAGATAACCTGCACATGGGGAATCCTTGTCAAAGTAGAACGAAACTCTAGAAACAATAACCAGATTCGTGCACTACATTTCCGCAATAGTTTTATTATGCAGCTTTTTTCCTAGAAAATTCTCAAATATGGTTTTTAAAGTTCTCCATACCTTTCAACCTCTACTTCCGGTTTGGCAAACACTGGGCGTGACACTTTGGATTGACAATCCTGCTGTCATACCTTCCCACTGTTTGCAATACGTAGAATTGGCAATAGTGGGCAGGGTGGACTGAGAAGGAGGCTGTGCCTAGAAATGTTTTGCTTTGCTAATGCAGACACCTGTGGTATGTGTCGGCACCATAAATTGTAGTTTATATTGGGAACGAGCACCCCCAGGTGATAGCCATGCTCCTGTAAATTGTGTGGTGTCACAAGGGGGTGAGAAGCAAGGATGGGCCTTGTAATTCACGAGCAGCAAACCCCCACGTAAAGAAAACAAAAAGACACAAAAGAGAGTGAAGTAGGAAATAATTTAGCAGGATAAGTAGAAAACACATTCACTGCGGTCATAGGTTCACCGGTTTACAAGTAGTTGTAAAGTCAGAAGGTTTTTATCTTAATGCATTCTATAAGATAAAAAAAAAAAAAACTTCTATGGAGCATTAGTCCCCTTTAGCCCCCCTAATACTTACCTGAGCCCATCTTGATCCAGCGATGCTGAAGGAGTGTCTCAGCTGCCCGGGACTCTCCCTCCTCATTGGCTGTGACGACAATCAGTGCGCCTATGAGATTAGAGAGGGGGCAGGGTCGAATCACAGGTCTGTGTCTGAATGGACACACAGAGCAGCGGCTTGGCTCGGGTGCTCCAATAGCAAGCTGCTTGCTATGGGGGTGGGGGGGGGGGGGGTGGGGAGGGAATCGGCAGGAGGGAGGGGCCAGGAGCACCAAAGAGGGACCCGAGAATGAGGATCGGGGCTGTTCTGTACAAAACCACTGCACAGAGCAGGTAAGTATAACATGTTTGTTATTTTAAAAAGAAAAACAAAAACTGAAACTTTAGTATCACTTTAAATGTCAACCACTTTTTTCAAAACGATTACTTTGTAATTCTAGTTTTTGCTCATTAAAAATTGTTTAAGAACAAGTCCTTTCTTACCAAATAAATGCGTTTAGTCAGAAAAATTGTATTTCTGTGAATAAATGTGATGGAAAAAGTATTCCCCTGCAAACTGCCAGAACCCTTCAGTCCTAGGTGGTCACAGGAAGAATGTGGTCGTATGTACAAATCAAAGCTGCAAATAGAAAATCAGTCTATAAAGACCCATCCTTTCTTTAGAATTCTGTGCCCTGCGAGCACACTGCACTATTACTACACTATTCGTGCTTTAACCAGCTAGAAGCAGTACATTTTATAAGTACTTGTTCTGCTATCTGCACCCAGATCTATAGCAAAAGTGCTACTGAAAACTAAAACGTACCTCAGTAACCCAGAAGCTAATCCATTACAGGGGGGAGTCTCAAACTAGTACGATTATTAACAAGTTATAGAAAAAGAATAGCAAAACTGCCTACATATTTAAAAGTAAATTAGTAACTAGATAAGTATATAGAGCTTTATTTATTGCACACAAAACTACTATTGTGTAAGCTTGTTTCTAACAATGCTTCAAACATTTATGGAACACAACAGTTAAATGTTGATGGTTGATGTCATAACCATTTTCTAAATTTCAGGGCTTGATTAACACAGCATGGCTACAATTTCTTGAAGGCAAATTGTTCTTTAGGGCTAGTTTACACTTGCTTCAAAACATGGCTTCGGACACGCTTTGTTAAAAGCTCCGGTCACTAAATAAAATGGTTAGCTTACAGTCCTTTTTACACCTGCTTTTGTTTGGGGCTTCAAGCGGGCTTTGCCATAGACTTCTATAGAGGCTTTGAAGATGCTTTGAAGCACCACAGAAGCTACATGGGGTATCATTTTTGAAGCAAAGCCGAAGTGAAGCAAAAGCAAGGTGTAAACAGGACTGTAAGCTAATCATTTTATTTAGTGACAGGAGCTTTGACTAGCGTTCAGAGAGCTTTAAAGAGGAAGTAAACCCTAATGGGTTTACTTCCTCTTTGTTTCCCTTCAAAGGTAAAGCATAATGGACTACTATGCATCGAATAGTAGTCCATTATGTGTCACTTACCTGACACAGGAGCCAGCGATGTCACCGTTGTCCCCTTGTGTACGGAGCCTCCATCTTCTTGGTGGGTCTTGCGGCTCCAGTGCTGTCATTCGACGGCGCCGCAATGACGTCACTCCAGCACATTCGCACGGGAGCCGCCACTCGCGGCCTATCGTCGTTGAGAGCGGCTTTCTCAGTGCGCCTGCCCGCCGATGTCTACGGCGCATGCACCGTAAACAGCGGTACCTGTCTTTTGGCAAATATCTCCTAAACGGTGTAGGTTTAGGAGATATTTCTTTGACCTACAGGTAAGCCTTAATCTAGGCTTACCTGTAGGTCCAAGTGGTTTGTAAGGGTTTATAACCACCTTTAACAAAGCGTGTCCGAAGCCTTATTAAAGCCAAAGCAAGTGTAAAAAGGATCATTGCGATTATCTACAAAAACTTGTTTTAAATTGTTTCCCTGTTTTATCACAAAGAAAAGTTTAAAACCTAATTTTATATTTTTAAATCAGCACAAGGGACGGCACTTTCATTCAATTTGAAGTTTCCATTGTGCTTCTTTCTAGCTGGTCTCTTTTTTTTTTTTTTAATAACAAACATGTTACACTTGCCTGTCTGTGCAATTGGTTTTGCACAGAGTGGCCCTGATTGGGCCCCCCGGTGGCGCTCCTGGCTCCTCCTCTTCTCGAGTGCCCCCCACGGAGAGCCGATTTCCATGGGGACACCTGTGCATGCTCGCTCCCAAGTCCTTCTGCTCTATCCATTGACACAGACAGCAGGACTCGCCCCGCGTCACTGGATTTTATTGACAGCAGCGGGAGCCAATTGCTCCTGCTGCCATCAATCTATCCAATGAGGACCCGAGATAGCAGCTGGAGCTGCTGGGCTCCTGCTTGTCGCTGGAACGATCGGGTTCAGGTAAGAAAAAGGGGGGCTCTGGGGGGCAGCTGGAGCACAGAAGGGTTTTAACCTTAATGCATAAAGGTGAAAAACCCTGAGACTTTACAACTCCTTTAAGCCAGCCATAGATGGATGGCTGGCTTATCCTGGCTATGGCAAGCGGTTTGTACTGAAGTAGATTGATCAACTTTAATACAACCAGCCTGTTTTTTTTTTTTTTTTCATATGATCACTGCCAGTGACTATAGCTGGCAACAGTGACCCTGTCAGAAAACAATAGCGAAGCAGGAGGGGTTTGCCCCATCAACACAGTCTGTGTTGATGAAGGAAGGTTGAAGGAAAGAAAGCTGTATAATATATGGCCAGGTTTAACTTAAATCAGCCACCCCCATGCAGTAGTAATTCTGCGATACTACGGGGGTTAATATGAGTGTTGCACCTGTCCCAGTCACTCAATGAAGAGAGGGGAGGAAGAGGACTTCAGACCTCAGGAAGTAGAGCACAACCCTACAAGTTTTAGTAACAATTTTCATAGTAGGGATCCTGGATTTAGGAGCGTCCTAGAACATTGTGGGAATAAAATGAAAAAAAAAAAAACTTAAAGATTGTCATACTAACACATCTGATGTTAGTGCGGCAATCTCCCAGCTAAACTACTGTGTCTGACAGAGGAACTGCCCCCTCGCCAGAACACACTGATCAAAACTTGCTGATCAGATGCTGGTTTTCCAGCATGCGAGTTCAACAGAAGCCGGTCGTGAGACCAGCTTCTGCCGGACAAGGAGCTGTACACATGGGCTGAAAGTCGGCCGGTAACTACAGAACCAACTGTTTTTCAGACGATTTTCGTCCCCTGTGTACCTAGCTTTAGGATCCCCGTTTGGCCCTACAGAGCACCCCTGTGTAGCATCTCACAGAGATAAGACCTAGAACTTTTTCCAGGAATGGGATAACAACAACCTCTAGCAAGTTCTGATTGAGGGGCAAACCCCATCAGGGAAGTCAAGTCTGTTGGAATTGATTAGTTGTGCAGTGGTTCTAATAAAGTTTATTGAAATGTAAGAAAAACAACAATGTGTAACCCTGTGCCATCTTGGGCGTGGCACCAGTGGCTGGTGGGCGCATGAAAGATGCCTTGAGTGCTACAGTTAGGAAAGAATAAACCTCTAGCACTTGATGGGATCCCCAGATGTTGGAGGGAGAAACCTCTCCGACAAACTCCCTTTAAGTTTATAGACATAAGGGGAAATTTAAAATGCGTCAATTGAAACTAGACTGGTTGCTGTATTCACTACATTTTATCAGGTTTGCTTATTCTGGGGAAAAAAACAAATACATGATTTCAGCCTTTATACGTTTAACATCCATTTGCCTCCTCTGCTTCTTTTCAACTAAGAATACTGGGTCCCCACTACAATAACAGATAAAATGTAATAATTCACTTCCTTTATGTAATATAGCTGAAGACTAGACAGAAGGACCCCACACATTTGTACAGTATTTCATTTCTGCATAAGACATAATATAAACTTTGACCCATAAGCCCACATAAACAGCCAAGAGGCAGACAGAGGCTCCAACGTCATTAGAGAATTTGTAGCGTTATACAACACAGTAGAGGGAATTCCGCTGTTTGCTGCTGTTCCAGAATAAGAGGAAGGACACAGGAACAAGTGTTTGATGTGCGTCAGACAAAACAATATAATGGCACGATAAAAGAACAGAAGCAGCACTGCAAGTCCATATAATGCTACCAGATACTAGTAATTGTTCCCCAAGTTAAAGTATAACAATACAGCATGTCATGTGGTGTTGTCTGATTGGAGCTGGCCTGTACTTCCCCTGGCATTCTCGGTTATGCATGGCAACAGTATGAATATTACATCAGTCATTCTTCTCTAGGGACATGCTTCTTACTTGATTGAAAACCTGAAGTCCTAAAGTATAGTATATACTATATATAGTATAGTATATGCCTGATCGTATATTCCTGGATTTTTTTTTTTGTTTTGAATGGAACATTAAAGGATTAGAACCACCGTCATGTGTTCAATGCTCTACATCAATGGTCTCCAAACAGTGATATAGATGGATCAAAGTTCCTCCAGGTCAGCAGGGATCTGCCACAATTCGAACCATGTTTGGCTGCCCCTGCTCAACAGTGAATGGTCTTGTTGGCAAATTTTTTGGAATCAGCCGGTTGCAGCTGATCAGTGTATTCCGATAGAGGAGGGTCCAGCTGTCAGAATGCAAATGGCACAGCGGGGATGATTGCTCCACCCACCTTGCTTGTGTGGAAAAAGAAATCCGTTTGGGCATCTTATTCCCATGCCTCCAAGCCAAATGAGCATTTAAAATGGTTCTGAAGGTAAAAAATGTTTTACCTTAACGCATTCCCAGTATTTAGGTAAAAATACAAACGTCCACTTTCTACACGGCCCCCCTTCCTAAAAACTTACCTGAGTCCTTTATTAATCCAGCACTCTGCCCGGCTGAAGCTCTCTTTCTCCCCGATCTCACCAGCTTGGCCAAGAGCAGAGAGCGGGGCCAAGCTGCACTGTGTGTGTGTGTGTGTGTGTGTGTGTGTGCGCGCGCACATAGATGCACACAACCTGGCCTGGAAGTGCGCCCTCAAAAGAAGCGGCTTCCTATGGTGGTGGACTGAGACGAAAAAGGAGCCTAGAGCGGAGGCGGGGGACCCATGAAGAAGAGGATTGGGGCTGCTCTGTGCAATATAGTGTGAGGGGAGACAGCGGGGAGCCCACGGCATGGGTAGTTGACTGAACAGCAGGGGGAAGGAAAACGGAATACAAAAGTTGTATAAAAACAAAAAAAGTTAAGTGTTACATAACAGTATTTTCAGTTTTCTCTAAAATGACTGATCTCTAAAAATAGTGTTCGGTTTCAATCATAATGGTGCAATAATTAATGCTGTCAATAGCAGGACTTAGAAGAAGCTCTCACCTGTAACGTAGTGTCAAACACAACGAGCTTGGAGCTGGTGGGCACAATGTCATAACACTTGTGTGATTTCATGAAGCGCGTGTATATGTCACTCTCCGATTCTTCAACAGCTAGAAAACATAAAAGCACTTGTAAGTGTGTGTGATATATTTACATATGTAGGTCATATGAAAAAAAAAAGATAATTGTAAAATATAATATTAAATTTATTTATATATATATATATATATATATATATATATTTTTTTTTTTTTTTTTTTTAGTTATTACACACGCACATATATATATTATACACACACACACACACACACACTCTATATATTGCCAAAACATGGAAAGATTAAAAACAGAATTAAAAAGGCACGTATAGGCATGTTGGTCATCTTTCTCCATAGATCATCCAATGTCCCTCCAGGTCCACCAGACCGATTGTACATATAAAACAGTGCCAGACAATTACGAGTTAACATGGCAACTAAAAACTCTTTGGTGACTGGGTCTTTGAGAACTATTGCTAGTGTGGAGGCAGGTGCTGAATTGCTAGGGCAGTGTGGCACCCACATAGAATCAGACAGCTAACCCAATCACAAATTGTCATTTGTAAAGACAAAATCTGGCAGAGGAAGTCTGCCACTACTCGTTTCCTCTGCCACTCTCTGAATTCATTGGACTTTGTCAGCGCTGCAGAGGAAGAGATTAGTGGAAGACTTCCTATTCCTACAACTGGCAGCAACAAAAGGGTAAGCTGTCAAATTATATGCATATACCGCACTGATGAAGGTTTGATAAGTCATCTTTGGTCACAGTTTCAGTTTCTGCTATTATTTGCCTTGCCTTGTGCATCATTCATAGTTATCTAGACTTGATTCCAACACCGTTGATGTAGCATGTGCACTGCAGCACGATGATTTACTAAGTTCCTAGTCTGTTGTTGCCTGGCTTCTGTCTTCTTTCATCCTGTTTGCAATTCAGGTCTGTCCAGTCTTAAGGAACACTTGATATTCCCTTCATTTTGGTATCTTCACCTGGTAAAAGTTCAGGTAAGGATCTGCCTAGCAGTAATGCCGCATACACTCGGTTGGAATTCTCGTCGGAAAAAGCTCTGATGGTTTTCCCGTCGCAATTCCGACGGAATTTTGCTCAAACTGTCTTGCCTACACACGGTCACACCAAATTCCGACGGTCTGTAACACAGCGGCATAAAACACGTTCGACAGCACTATAAAAAAGGGAAGTTTAATGCTTCTGAGCATGCGTCGAATTGTTTCCGAGCATGCGTCGGAATTTTGCATGTCGGAATTGCATACACACGATCGGAAAATCCGATAGGAAGGTTTTCCGTCGGAAAAATTGAAAAAAGGTTCTCAATCCAAAGTCCGTCGGAAATTCCGACAGAAAAAGACCGTTGGGCATACCCACGGTCGGAAAATCCGATGAAAAGCTCCCATCGGACTGTTTCCATCGGAAATTCCGACCGTGTGTACGCAGCATAAGACCTAGGTTCACCCAAGTTGCATTTAGTGCCGATAGTTTATCTGAAGAGGGGCTACTACAGAGTGTATACCCCTTTCCTTGATCCACTGATAAATACTAAATTAACCTTTTTTTTCCTGTAGTAGTACCCAATAAAAAAAAAAAGGTTTTGTTAGGGGCCCTGTGAGTTCTAGTTATGCCACTGATAGCAGCTAATGTGACTGTAATAAATAACAGCTGTCACTGCGAAAAACAGACTTAAATCAGTGTAGTGCAATGCTAGCAGTCAATACAGTCACAGTGCCGCTATGTTTTCATGCAGTGCTGGCATTACCCAATGATAACAAAACAATAATAATCTCCTGCGCTCCGGTGTTTTGCTATACACGGGTGGTGTGATCAACTCTCTGGTTTAAGGCAAAGCCCATGATCTTGCAGCCCTCCTCAGAACAATGGGTGTTCATACAACTAGAAAAAAAAAAAAAAAGGAGGGCGCACCGACCTAGTGCATTACCAATATAAAGGTTTTATTATTGCAGGTGCTAAGGGATGCAGTCCGATTGATAAGAAAAGCCTTTATAGATGCTTGTTTGTGAGTAGTACCATTGCTTTTATATATTTTTAATAAAACCTTTATATTGGTAATGCACTAGGTCGGTGCACCCTCCTTAATTACCCAATAATAGCCCCATCATTGCAGCTCCTGCCTCCCACTGGTAATAGCTATATCAGCATGTTGGAAAAAATCCTATGCCCAAGTGCCCCCCCCCCCCCTTTTCACGCTAACACTGGCAAATTCAGGACCATAACTTGCCTGTGTTGTCAAAGACAGGCACAGCAACCACAATGCAAGGAAGCCATGGGGGCATTTGGCACCATTTATTGTTATATCTGGTCTAAAGTTGTTCTACTGGTAAAGTAATCTGTTCTGCATTTTTATTATTACCCTAATTAAAAGGCCTTGTTCACATGGGCATGTTTAAGCATATGCTCGTGCGAGAGCCGGATTTACCTGCATGAGGATGCACAGGTGTTCCGTGCATCCCTGTGCAGGCAGTACCATTCATGTTATTTGGGATGCAGCGGCTGCACAGACACAGCTGCCACTCCCAATTTTACAGCCATGTGGGTGTGATGCCCTGAGCGCACACGGTCTGCATTTGAGATCCCGCACCCACACGGCGGTCCAAATGGAAGCTGCGTCTCAATTGACATGAATGGGACTGCTTGCATGGAGATGCACAAAACATTTAGGTATCCCCCTGTAAGCATGGATGTACACTTAAGTACGCCTATGTGAATGAGGCCTTGAACTAAAGAATGTGTGATAGAAATGTTACATTTGCAAGAGAAATATAGGGAGGGCCTATAGTGTGGGCAATGGGTTTAGATTTGGGTACCTTGATGCAAACCACCCCATAACAGTTGGTTTACCTATCTGAGAAGAGCTTGTTATGTCTCACAGCAAACCGCATATAAGCCTTTATTCCCCAGCTGTCGTTATTGGCAACACAAAGTTCTACAGACAATTACTCCTTCGGACACGCGGACTACATGAGGAGCCTAAGGACTTTTCTGAGTATACTAGCTGAAGCGTAAATCAAGGCAAAAAAACACAGTATATGTCTGCAATACTCAAACATGTCCCTGCATTTTAGCCTTTTTATAGACCCTGCAAGTACAGAAAAATACCTGTTGGTCTTCCAGAAATGCACCCAGCTCTCAAACCTTGTTGTAGGCTGACAAAACACAGCTTTTATGGACCGAGTGGTGTCAGCCCTGCCCTGTCTTGTCTTGTCTTTTGCTAAAGCCGGCCATAAATTAAATCAAAATTTCAGTGTGAATTTCAATCCATCTATGAGCAGGCTGGTTGTACAGAAGTTGATCTCTTGCTCGACTCCTGTGCAGCTAGCCTGTGTTTTTTTTTGCCCAATCAGTGCCATAGGATATAACCTGCAACACTGATCATTGTATTCTGCTGGCGTTGAAGGCTCTCTGCCAGCAAAAAACACAATAGCACTGCGGGACCACTTCCCCCAATCCACATCTACTGTGATTATAGAGATCTGAGAGTGGGAGTAGTTGTGGAGCTTCAGCATGCTATAAAATTATACTTTATCATTCTGTAGCCCAAGATAAAAAAAGACTAGAAAGGCTAAATAGCCTTGATACCACAGGAGGTTTGTTAGTGCCCTTGTGATAGTAATAAAGTGACACAAAAAAAGTAAAAAATTATACTAAAATTTATTTTAAAAAAAAACAAACACAAAAAAAAGGCTTTGGATCATGAGCAGTTTCTTTCCTTCTCCATACTCTTCTCTTCCCATCACTCTGGT
Source organism: Lithobates sylvaticus (assembly GCA_028564925.1). Lineage (NCBI taxonomy): Eukaryota > Metazoa > Chordata > Amphibia > Anura > Ranidae > Lithobates > Lithobates sylvaticus. The sequence goes on from CM053030.1 coordinate 442,649,272, forward strand.
ACAAGTTGATCTTGGTCTCATCTGTCCATAGGATGTTGTTCCAGAAATGTGAAGGATTTTTTAGATGTCGTTTGGCAAACTCTAATCTGGCCTTCCTGTTTTTTAGGCTCACCAATGGTTTACATCTTGTGGTGATCCCTCTGTATTCACTTTGGTGAAGTCTTCTCTTGATTGTTGACTTTGACACACATACACCTACCTCCTGGAGAGCGTTCTTGATCTGGCCAACTTTTGTGAATGGTGTTTTCTTAACCAGGGAAAGAATTCTTAGGTCATCCACCACAGTTGTTTTCCGTGGTCATCCGGGTCTTTTGGTGTTGCTGAGCTCACCGATGCGTTCTCTCTTTTTAAGGATGTTCTAAACAGTTGATTTGACCACACCTAATGTTTTTGCTATCTCTCTGATAGGTTTGTTTTGTTTTTTCAGCCTAATGATGGCTTGCTTTACTGATAGTGACAGCTCTTTGGATCTCATATTGAGAGTTGACAGCAACAGATTCCAAATGCAAATAGCACACTTGAAATTAACTCTGGACCTTTTATCTGCTCCTTGTAAATGGGATAATGAGGGAATAACACACACCTGGCCATGGAACAGCTGAGCAGCCAATTGTCCCATTACTTTTGGTCCCTTAAAAAGTGGGAGTCACATATACAAACTGTTGTAATTCCTACACCGTTTACCTGATTTGGATGTAAATACCCTCAAATTAAAGCTGAAAATCTGTAGTTAAAAGAACATCTTGTTCGTTTTTATTTCAAATCCATTGTGGTGTATAGAGCCAAAAAGAACTGTGTTGATGTCCCAATATTTATGGACCTGACTGTACTTCAGGGAGCATGTTTACATTTTTGTATGGCCAAATAAAAGTCTGCAAGGGCATGCACCAGGCCAACTGCAAATATGATGACCTACTGTGAATGAGATGTGCGCTCAGCACCCCTCACATTGATAATAAACAAGAGCGCACACACACCGCTTCAGGCAACAAAAATGGACACACCTGGTCCAAGGTGCTAATCCCGGCTCATCACCGTCAGTAATATCCAGAAGAAAAAAAATTTGATTGCACACTCAAATCCAAAAGATGCCGTTAAAGTTTTCTTTATTGTCATAGCCAGACAAACTTGCAAGGATGAATAATTGACACATTTCACGCGAAAGAACCGTGCTTGTTCCTCACATTGATAATACTGACAAAACGTGAATGTTCATGAATCTTATTTGCTGACAGTCAGCCATGTTAGCCCATCACTTTCTCTAGCTGTAGTGTGCTTATTTGTCATACGCTTTTTTTTTTTCCAGGCAATTTGACATGTCAATTCATTTACCCTGTATCAGAAAGGATGCAATCTGTAAGAAGCGATATTAAATGAAGTGCTGTGTACAAAACGTGTTCTTCACAGGCTCATATATAGAGATCACACACACGTGAAAATGAATGCTAGGCCTGGCAGCCCTCTTCTAACACTGCACATCCAAAGGTTCACACTCTGTACACTGCCTGATCCCCAGAGGAAAAGCATGGCAGTTTAAATATTAAAACGTTCTCTCACTCTGTGGTGTCATAGCCAGGAATAAAACACTGACTGGGAGAGCAGCGCCTGCTGACTGAATGCTCCTGGATACATCCTCACATACTACTCTAAAGGACATAAAATGCTGGGCCTGACTGCCTGCTAAGGGGAGCAACAAATGTTCTCCTCAGAACCCTACATTCCCTCATAAAATGGAGAATGATTATCTTTCTAATCCAGCCGAATGTAATAAAGGATATTACTTCAAAAGTCCGTACTATAACCAAAACACTGCCAATATACGGAGGGATCCGAGGACCACCATTGCTCTAGGGCTTATTTTCTACTAATATTATTAGCAACAAGTTTACCAGCCAGGTGGCAAACCTTTACTACTGCTATGAGGTAAATGAGGCACCTAGAAGCCCTGCATACTATGTGGCCTCAAAACAAAACTAAGGACACCCAAAAGGAAGTCACCCAGGAATTGTTAGGGGCTTAGGATGTCAACATCCACTACCGTAGTAGTTCCTTTAGGCTTTTTTAAACTGAGCCACAGGTTTAAGGCCTCGTGCACACAAGCATATACATTTATGCAGCATTTTTTTCTGCCTCAAATGTTTGCACCTTTAACAGAATTTATGTGTGTATAGCAAATAAGTGTAAAACTCATTGTATTGGCTACCATATTTAACTGCTTCAATAGAGGGCACTTTTACCTTCTTCCTGCCCAGGCCAACTTTCATCATGGTCACAATTTGAATGACAATTGTGGGGTCATGCAACACTGTACCCAAATGAGATTTTTATCAATTTTTTCACACAAGTAGAGCTTTTTTTGGTGGTATTTAATCACTGCTGTTTTTTTTATTTTTTGCAAAAAAATGGCCAAAAATGTAAAAAAAGAAAAAGAAAAAGTTAGTTTCTTTTAGAAAATATTGTAAATAAGTATTTTTCTACTTCACTGGATGTGCACTGATGAGGCACTAATATGCCGCACTGATAGGCAGGCACTGCCTTGCATCACTGATGGGCACAATTGGGGCTGCACTGATGATCAGTGCCATGATTATCTGTAGAGGTCTCCCCTGTGAGGAGATGCTGCTGATCGGCTCTCCTCTACTGTCAGTGTGAGGTGAGGAGAGACGATCACAGGAATTTACCTATTTACATGTGATCGATCAGGTGTGATTGGACACATGGATAAAGAGCGTCATTGGCTCTTTACCGAGATCGGGGACGACATCAAATGATGTCGTCCTAGAACAGCAGAGCATCCCGCCCACCGTCACTTGTATATACAGCGGGCGGGAGGCAGTTCATTTTTTATATTAGAGGTTTACAACTACTTTAAAACACAACATAGCCTTCTATAGCGTTTACTAGCCTCAATCCAAATCATAGCCACTTTTTCTCTGCTGTCTCTTCCTTCTGCTATCTGCATGCGTCACTGATAATAGTCCGGCCACCTCCATAGCATCCCCGGAGACAGCCGCCTCCCCCCTCCAGCACACAGCAGCAGTCTATATTTCCCTAAGATTCTGTGTAAAGAGGGATGTGTCCATTGCCTCCACTTAGGTTTCACTGAGCTCTGTGCTTGATTTATGCAGTGCTATTATAAGACATTTGCAGAAAAACTAGCACCAGAATTTGTTGCCGCATTTAACTCAATTAGGGAAGGGGCAAGGATACCAGTAGAGACATTAATGGCACATATCACAGTAATCCCAAAAGAAGGGAAAGACCCAGCACAATGCGCGAGTTACCGCCCAATCTCTTTATTAAATGTGGATCTAAAGATCCTAACAAAAATACTGGCAACTAGACTACTACCACATATCTCAAACATAATACACACCAGACCAAGTGGGATTCAAAGGGAAGGCAGAGAAAATACGCAAAGAGTCTTAAGCGCAATATACACAGCGCAATGTATTATGCGAATAAAAGTAGACCTTTTACGGTGGGACAAGGAAATATTCACATGGTTTGGCAGAATTAACATCATCAAAATGAATATTATGCTAGACTGACATACCTATTTCAGTCATTACCAATCAAACTCCCCCCGGGATTCCTGAGAGAACTGAGAACGAGAAACGGGGTCAGTAGGCTCCAAGACTTTACTAGAGAGAACAGAGTGATGACAGGGGAGGAGGTAGACTTAGAATTTGCGCGACATCAGATCTCCACCCCCTGCCTTCTAGTGCTGAGAAAAATCCTTTCCTCTGTGTATGTTAGGAGGATGTACAGAAAAGAGATATGCAGAAAAACAGGTACAACTTATGTAGGAGGATTGGTTTCATCTCCGTGTCAGCTGAGGCTAGTCACTTCATCGGGTATACTGTATGTAAAGGCTTACAACCAGCGACGAGTGTAAATCTAAAAAATTCAGAATTTCTGCTAGAACGGGAAAAGAAGGGCACATTTTCCAACAGGGACACTTGTTCCTTTGAAAGCTAAGAGGTAAGGATGAGCTCCGGCGTGTTCGCACAGCCCACCAGGAAGTCGGCACTGCGCTGCGCTAATCACAGGTGGTGAGACATTGTCCGATTCGCGGCTGCAGAGATTGGGAAATGTCTCACTGCCTGTAATTAGCGCAGCGCCGACTTCCTGGCGGGCTCTGCACGTGGACTGTGCGAACATGCCAGAGCTCATTCTTACTAAGAGGGTATATCCCTCACATGAGAACAAACGATTGTGACAAATGGTAGCAAAAAATTGTGGTTTCGACCTTCCCCTACTCTACCCAATACAAAAAAAAGTTTTGCCTTTAGGTATGTTTTAAGTGATCGCCATCAAGAGTTAAATAAATTCAGCTGCAGAGTTCAGTAATGTGGGTTACTAAATGGAAGCAGAAAGCTTAAGTGACTTGTTTACTTAGCCCTTAGAAGGCTTACTATGCTTTATCAGGTTCCAAATAGGGTCAAGTCATTTAGAATGCTTGTAGAAGTTTACACCAACATTCATCCTGACAGTGTCATTAGTTCTTACAGAAATCATTAACAAAAATTTTACATTTCCATGCCCTTGCAGGCACCAGCGTACATGTCTGGTTCACATACAATTACGTATATGCTCTTTGTGCTTGTCCTGGTTCTCCATCTTGGTTACATATATTCAGTGTGGAAATTACTAATTGGAATTTTCCTGTGATGGTTGCATAGACCAGAAGGCGCCATTGTCATTAGCTAACTTGTCTTGCAGCATTTAAGTTCAGAGTTCAGCTGCCACTATCCACACTCTCTACACGAGTTTGTACAAGTAAAAGTTTTCTCCAAGTGTTCCGATTTCTTCTCATAATCTTCCCTCTGTAAATGTCATTCCTTGCCCCTATCATGTCATCAAAGTCCACAGAGGTGTTTTGCTCTGCTGTAGAAGCCCTTTCACACTAAGGTGGTTTTCAGGCGTTTTACCACTAGAAATAGCGACTGTAAAGCACCTGAAAACCGCCTCCCAATGCCGCCCGAATGTGAAAGCCCGAGTGCCTTCACACTGGGGCGGTGTGCTTGTGGGAGGTTAGAAAAAGTCCTGCAAGCAACATCTTTGGAGTGGTTTGGGAGTGCTGTATACAGCGCTCCCAAAACGCCCCTGCCCATTGCGATGAATGCGCCTGAAAAGCGCTTCGGAAGCGCTGCTACAAGGGCATTTTTAACCCCTACTTCGGCCCCTAGCGGGGATTAAAAGCGCCCTGCTAGCAGCCAAAAATGCACCACTTAAACAGTGCTAAAGCGCTGCTAAAACAAGCAGCACTTTAGCGCGGCAGCGGCCCAGTGTGAAAGGGGTCCAAGTTAAATCCAAATGGGCACATCACGTCCTCCAGGCACAGCGTGTGCGGTTGGCAGGGATGGGGCGGGTTAAATTGGCAGTGACAATGCTGATAACCCCTTCTCCTCCATATATGTAAGGACACATCTGTACAGGCGACAGTGCGGCACTGAAGGTGAAATAGCATTGTCACCCTTCACAGGAAGGCCAAATGACTGACAAAATCAACCTACAGTATATTTTTATCACGTGTATGAAGAAGTCTTGAACTGTGGTCTTGAAGTGGCAGTTCTTTTTACTACTAAGGGCTCTTGGGGGGGGGGGGGGGGGGGGGGGACTTAGCCATCTGTTTTTACTACCCATCTGGCTTCCAAACTAAAAATTTTAACATTACAGCTGGACAGGGCTGTACACTTGCCCTGATCGTGAAGCAAAGGCAATTTTATTATTTAATGACTCTTATTAATTTTCAATAGCAAGTGCAACACAATAATGGAAGCACTGGGTTACAAAAGAAGGTATGCAAAACTGTGCAGTAACGATAAATCCTTGAGTTTTCAGACTGGGTTAAATGACATCAAAATTGAAAATTCAACAGTGTCAAAAATATCCAATAAGAGGGTAGCCTAGAGGGGGCCTTGTTGGGGAAAGCCTTAATGAAAGGAGATTGAGGTGAGGGGAGTTGAAGGGGTGCAAATGTAATATTAAAACCAGCCTGCAGAGTTTCGCAGGCAGCACCACCTGTCATAATTTGCTATTGAGATAAAATTGAAGCACACCACAACTGTAAGCCAAAATGATTGGCTTGGGGTTGCGTGCAGTATTTTAAACAGAAAAGTGATTTAGCCTAGGTTCACATTGCTGCAAGTTAGAAAGTGTGCGAGTTTAGCTGAACTTGCACAATTTAAACCCGGCAATGCAGTCCGACTTCGGGGGTGATTTGGCAGTTCAGGAACTACTTTTGGGAATCGGTGCAGCATTGCACCGATTCGACATGTCAAATTAGACCAATGTGAACCTATGCTTACAGTGGATCTCTTTTCAGAGAAGCGGTAAGCCCTTTCACCCATGTGGAAGAGCCCTAATCCAACTTCAACATACCATTTATAGATATGTCCCAACATGACTTTTCCTGTGAACTCTTTGGGAGATATAACTCACCTTGGCACAAATTACATAATTGGATCTGCTTTATGTGAATGGTAAGCCCAAGGCCTCATGCACAACAGAAGAAAAAAAAATGCCACTGTTAAGGGCATCTTGTGTTTTTTTTCTCGTTCATGCCCATCAATGCAGCTGCATGTTATTAAATGTGGCCATGTACATGTAGGCAATTATGCGAGTATTTGTGCGTAGTGTTCAGGGGCAAAAAAAGCTGCATTTGGAGAGGAGCCTATGAGCATAATTTACTTGCATACATTTATTCTAGTGGCTAGACTACATTAAAAAGGAGGAGGAGGAGAAGCACAGCCAAAGCTTGTTTGGCTGTACTGCACCTATGGATCACAGGAGTGCAATTCGTTCTGCACTCCTGTGACCTGTTTTCAGCAGACAGCAGGCTGAAGCCTGCTGTCGGCTGATGTCACAGTGCTGGGGAAAGATTGCGACCATTTGGTCGGGATACACCCAGAACCCTGGACCGGGACCTGGCTCAGCCTCTCAGCAAGCCACTAGCTCTCTGCTCATGGAGATCGGAGAACCAAGCGATCAGTGATGTTTGCTTGGTTCTCTTGGTCTTCAAACCAGTGGGGAACAGATGCTGAAGTATAGCTAAAAGCTCTTGTGGCAATACTTCTCTTGTGTGCCACAGGAGTTCACTTAGTTCTGTACTCCTGTGACCCAGATTCAGCTTACAGTTGGCTAAAGCCCTGTCCAGATGCCTCTCAGGCAGCCTGCTCAGAGCCTCTCAGCACACCGCTGAGAGCCTGAGCCAGCTGCTCCCACCCCTTCACAGTCCGGTGCTACAGTGAGCTCAGAGCGGACCCAAGAACTGAGCGATCAGCGGTCTTTAATTTCTCAGTATAGAAGTAGAAGCATCGGATCAATGCTGCATCTACATATGTGAATATGAGGGTTTATTTTTTTCAAATCCCACACTTTTTTTTAATTCCCAGTGACGTTGGTGTTCAAGACAAATCAGAGCGAATCGCCTCAAAAGGGTTCTAAAGGCTAAAGATTTTTTACCATGAATTCTATGCATGAAGGTAAAAAAAAAAAAAAAAAAAAAAAAAAAAAAAAAAAAAAAAAAAAAAAAAACTTCAGTATGCAGCCACCCCCCCCCCCCACAGCTCTACCTAATACTTACCTGAGCCGAATTGCAATCCAGCAATGTGCACAAGAGCGGCTGCTCTCCCAGGTCTCTGCCTCCTCATTGGCTCCCATTACTTTCAATCACAGCCAGTGAGGTGGGAGTGGAGGGTGGGGCTGAGCCCCGTTCTGTGCTTCTCGTGGACACACAGAGCGGTGCTCGGGAGTGAGCATGCATGAGCGCCCCCATAGCAAGTCTTGCAATGGGGGGCACTCAAAGAAGAGGTGGATCGGGACTGCTCTGTGCAAGATCATTGTATGGAGCAGTTTAATATAAAATTAACAAACATGTTATAATTAAGGTAAATACATTTAAAAAAAAAATAACGGAGAGACAGACATTACAGAATTACAGGCAGTGTGCAGGCTTAAATAGCCAACTGCACACAGGATTAAAAGGCAGAAAGATATAAAAAGATCTGCATTATGACAAAGACTTGTTAATGGAAAAATCTCAATCCACAGATGCATTGCTTGCCTGTAATTACCATAGTTGCGAGCAATTAACATCACTGTTTTTGTTCCCAGGGTATTAAAACATGCCTGGAATCCATTTAAAGAGGATACAAACTGGTTTTATTACATGGAAGAGATCACTTTATATCTTGCTGGCCCATAAAAACTAAGAGTAAAGAAAGAAATCGAAACAGAGAACTGTTAACTTCTGTTATATACAGTGGGTTTCCTCCTGAATAAAACATGTGGTCTCTTTATAAATGTCCACCCAAAATTCACTCATATTTCTAATTGGATTCAACTGGAAAATGTGTGATTTCTGGGTGAAAGTTGAGTGAAAACATTTTATAAAGAGATTTCAATTGTGACTAGCAGACCATAAAGAAGAACTCCAATTAAATGACTTAAATTTATTTATAAAATCAGATCATCTTTCTTTCCAATAATTTTTATTAAACTTTTTAAAAGAGCATTAAAATGCAAAACATTACAACGGTCTTTCTTTGGTCAATCTCAGCATAAAATACTGGTTACAAAATCAAAGAAACTGTATCTGTCAATAGCATATAACTTCTAAGAAACCTTTTATGTGGACAGGTAGCTAAACCGTAAGTTACATGAATCCTGGGGGGCGTGGCCTGAAGCTGCATGGCGTAGGACGCACATGGTGAGAGCTCCGGCCGCATGAAATCCTGATTAATCATCCTTCGGGACCAAAACTAAATCCTCGCACAGCTTTCTACATTGGACCCACCAGGTGAACCCCCTGTGCCCATGTCGCCGCCTAAGAGAGCCCAAGGGGCGATCGCCAGGCTCAACAAATATCGGGCAGACGAACCGGACCCAGCGGAGGAAGATGGCGCCGCGCACAGCTCCGGCGAGGAGGTCCCGCCTTCTGGAGACACAACTCGCATCCTGGAAGCCGTCTCGCTGTGCCAAACCACCCTCACCTCCAGAATTGAGGAGGTAAAAGTCGATATCTCCTTGATCCGCCAGGATCTCCACAAGTTGCGTGAGAGGGTCGGTGAGACGGAGCGCAGACTGGGGCAGGTCGAGGACGACATCCCCCCCTTGCAGGTCACCACCGAACGGCTGCAACACCAACTGAACGTCGTCCTGAGTAAGCAGGACGACATGGAGAACAGGTTGCGCCGCTGCAACCTCAGATTCGTCGGCCTGCCGGAGAGATCGGAGGGATCAGATCCCCCTACGTTCTTAGAACAGTTGCTGGTAAAGAACTTCGGCAGAGAGGCCTTCTCCTCCACCTTCGTGGTGGAGCGTGCGCACCGCTTGGCCTCGAGACCCCCACCACCAGGCGCTCCGCCACGCACCTTCATCGCCAAGATGCTGAACTTCCGCGACCGAGACACAGTGCTGCGCCTCACCCGCGAGAAGGGCAACATCCCATTTGGAGACACACACATAGCCGTCTTTCCGGACTTCTCAGCGGAGGTTCAGAAGAAGAGGGCGCAATTCACGGAGGTCAAGCGCCAGCTCCGCAACCGCCATCTTGCCTATGCGATGCTGTTCCCCGCCCGCCTCCGGATCATTCGAGACGGCAAGGCCCACTTCTTTGAGGACCCCTCAGCGGTCATTGCATGGCTGGAGCGGGGAGAAGATGCTGCCTAATCCACCGTCACCTTAACCCCTGGCTTGTAGACCGCACCGAGGCCCGCCACGCCGCATCACAGATCCTGCACAACGAACCGTGAGTAGGCCTCGGCCTGATCCCCCCCCTGACTCCTGTGCTTGCCCCCCACTGGAGGCCCGGTGCAGCGCTCTCCCGGCTCCCCGCCCATGTGCTTCCCCTCTCCTTCTGTCCCCCTGGCGCACTACAAGCCCACCAAAGCCTGGACTGTCCCCTGCCCTCCGGACTTGGTCCCCCTAACTGCCCTTGTTTCTTTCATGCTCCTTCCACGAAGGACTCGTGCGGCTGCTCCCTCACCATCCCCTTCCCCCCTCTACACCCGGATGCCAGCCATGCGGGCTCTGCCGTGCACCTCAGCTAACTTTGTTTCGCCCCCACGTTATACCGAATTGACACCTCAAGCACTGTTTCCCTGGCCAGCCTCAGCTCCCACCGTGGTGGAGAGCTGCACCAGTTTAGCCATGCCACGCTGGTCCAGAGTAGGCACGTTCCCCATTGGTTCTGGGGCTCTATTTAACAGCTTCATTGCTACTGTTTGTGGTCTTTTTTGCCACCCCTTTCCCTGCACCATTGTTCCTGCTTTTATTTTTATTTTTATTCTTTTCCTTGCATTTTTGCTTTCACATTGTCTGACGGGTACTGTAAAGATTGTTATGCAATGTATTATGATGTCTTGGCTGTTTAACTGCGCATGTCCGGGCATTGGTCGCCGCGGGCTCCCCGCGCGCGACCCCGCCTGGAGATGGGCATCGCAGAATCTAGCATATGTACACCACAATATTCAAATTTTGTACTTTATATGTAAGGGGGTTCGGGTCCCCCCCTGCCGCTCCGCCTACTGCATGTATTACCACGCACCACACGATGGCACACCTTAAGATAACCACGTGGAACGTGAGAGGTATTAGGGCCAAACCCAAGCGATTGGCCGTCCTCTCCCACCTCAAACGTATGCAGGCAGATATATCGGTGCTAGTGGAGACCCACATTACGGGTCAACTACAGCTTTCCCTCAAAAGACCGTGGGTGGGATGGCACTACCAGGCCCCCTACACGAATAACTCTAGAGGCATCGCCATCCTCGTGGCTAAATCAGCCCAATTCCAACTACACACTGTACAGGCGGACCGGCAGGGTAGGTTCCTGTTCCTACATGTGACAATAGGGGGTCTGGAACTCCTTCTCCTCGCCTTCTATATTCCCCCGCCCTTCCAGTTCACAGCCCTCAAGGAAGGCGTTGACTTCATGGCTAGACACCCCACTGTGCCCGCCATGTGGGTTGGGGACTTCAATGCTGTTGTGGACCCCTCTATAGACAGGCTGCACCAACCCACCACGCCAGCACCCCACTCTTCTCCTACCAGATTCGGGAAATTCATTGCTGAATTTGCCATGTCTGATACGTGGAGGATTAAACACCCCGACACCAAAGCATACTCATGCTTCACTCCATCCCAGACTGCAATGTCACGCATAGACATGGTCCTAATCTCACCAACTCTTATCCCACTCCTGCAGGATGCAGGGTTCGGCACTAGGGTCCTATCGGATCACTCACCCTATTGGGCCACCTTCCGCCTGCCCTCCACCCCCCCGACACGTACCTGGAGGCTGAACCCATTTTGGTTCTCGGTCCTCACCGACCTAGAAAACATCCAACAGGAGTGGACACACTTTTTTCAAACCAATGCTGGGTCGGCCCCCATCGGGGCGGTCTGGGAGGCCTTTAAACTGCACGCCCGCATGATCATGTCAACCCGCATAAATAGACACAAGGCCACCTCAAAGCTTGTGCTGCACCAGGCTGAGGAGGCACTAGACTCCCTTGAGCAAATATTCCTAGCCAACCCAACGGCCCCCAATGCGGCAAACCTACGCATACAATCCAGACTCACTGACCACCTACATTTCGAAAAAGCAAAGAGGGGGATCTTCTTCACCAAACAGAGAGTGTATGAACACGGGGAGAGGGCGGGGAAAATACTAGCTTACATGGCCCACCTGAATCACTGCCCCCCTACTGTGGTCCAGCTCCAATCGGACACCGGCACTATCCTCACAGACCCACAGGAGGTGGCCCAGGAATTTAGACGCTTTTATGCCAACCTGTACACCTCCAGAGCCAACCGCTCACCCGATGAGCTGCAGGCCCTCCTTCAGCATGTGGATTTCCCTGCCCTATCAAACACCCAAATGGAAAACCTTGATGCCCCTATAACCGAGGACTGCATTGCGGAGGCGCTAGCAAGCCTACCCTCTTCCAAAGCTCCAGGTTCAGATGGCCTCCCCCTGGAATTCTATTCCCAATTCAAAGACACCCTCCTCCCCAAACTTCATTCCCTGTACTCCCACATCTACGAGACTGACACCCTCCCACGCACCATGAGCGAAGCCCTTATCGTCCTCATCCCAAAACCTGGCAAGGACCCTCTTTACCCAGAATCGTACCGCCCCATTTCCCTCCTCCAATTAGATGTTAAAATACTGGCTAAAGTGCTTGCCCTCAGATTAAACAAAGTCATCACCAGTCTTATACACGCCGACCAAACTGGCTTTATGCCCAACAAAAACACGGCCTTTAACCTTCGCAGATTGTTTATGAATCTCCAAGCCCCACACGACAACATAGGCCAGAGGGTGGTGGTCAGTCTCGACGCTGCTAAGGCATTCGATTCGGTGGAATGGAGCTATTTGTGGGAATGCCTTCGCAGGTTCGGGTTTGGCCCCAAGTTTATCAGGTGGCTCCAGCTCCTCTACCAAGCCCCGACTGCCCGAATCCAGGTAAATGGCCGCATATCTAACCCCTTTTCGCTGTCCCGTGGAACGCGCCAGGGCTGCCCTATCTCACCCTTGCTGTACGCTCTGGCAGTAGAGCCCTTAGCCATTGCCATCAGAGCGCACCCCGGCATCCGGGGCCTGCGCATGGGTCGGATAACCGAGGTCATCAGCTTATACGCAGATGACATGCTGCTCTACCTGGAAGATGCAGGACCCTCCTTAATAACAGCTCTGCACTTGATTGAAAGCTTCGGCGCCTTCTCGGGACTGCAAATAAATTGGTCCAAATCCCAGATCCTCCCAATAGACATTACTGCCCCCACGGACACCCAAGCGGCCTTACCACTAGTTCGCACCTGCCAAATCAAATACCTGGGGGTGCACTGCACCCGGTCCCTCACAGACTACGTTTCCCTAAACCTAGAACCCTTATACGACCTCCTAAAACGCAAGACGCAGGTTTGGTCCAGACTCCCCCTAGGAGTTATGGGCCGACTCAATCTGGTGAAGATGATCCTCCTCCCCAAGCTACTCTACCTTTTCTGGCACGCCCCACTCTATGTCCCGGCCCGCATGTTCCAAAACATGGAGTCTATCCTCAACACTTTCATTTGGGGCTCTTCCAGACACAAACTGTCGTGGCAGACCCTCAAATGCCCCACCCACCTGGGCGGCACCGCCCTGCCCGACCTGACTCTATATTACATAGCCTCACAGCTGTCTCATTTTTTCCACCTGAACGGCCACGACAGGCTGCGGTACTCCATGCTGGTGTGCATGGCTGCCACAGATGTGGTGGCCCACCCCTTTCAAATACTATTCTGCAAACACCAAGGCCTCTCCAAACTGAGAGACAAGAGACACATGCTGGTACACCATAGCAGGGTCTGGCACGCGGCGCTCGCCCTGGTTGGGGCCCCTCCCCTCCATGCCCACACGCCTCTTTGGGAAAACCCCCAACTGTCAGAACTGTTAAGTATTCCAGACCATAAACTGTGGATAATTAAAGGGGTCATATACCTCTCCCAACTGTTCACCAGACGCACACTGAAAACGTTTCAAACCCTTAAAGAAGAGTTCGACCTCCCCAACCACGCGCTCTTCCGATACCTACAGGTCCGCCATGCCATTCAAACCCAATGCGTGCACCCTGAGCCAGCTCTGGAATCAGTGACCCTGGCAGGGACAGTTCTTGGAACTGACTCTGGCAAACTGATCTCCACCCTATACTCACTCCTTCTGACTCCCAAGGCCACCACCCACGCTTACCAGCTGAAGAATAGATGGGAAGCGGACCTAGGGGAAATTGATGATGAACAGTGGGGGGAGATCTTGGAGACACCCAAAAAGGTATCCCCCAAACTATCCGACAGGCTAACCCACCTGTATATCCTGCATAGATCTTACATTACCCCGGGCCGTATGTCTAAATACAGAGCCGATGTTGATCCATCCTGCCCTAGATGCGGTGCCCCGGATAGCACCTTCTTTCACCTCATATGGTCCTGTCCAGCCATCCAGCAATTCTGGCTGCAGATTACTAAGTTCCTCCACGATCAAATGGGTTCCCCCCTGACTGTATGCCCTCGCCAATGCATATTAGGCCTTCTCCCTCTACCAGAGGAAGAGAAATATCTTATAACATTTCTACAAGAAACCCTCTTCATGGCCAGAATGCAAATAGCCCAACTCTGGCTCAGACCCACCGCCCCCACTGTTCAGCAATGGAAAAGGGCGGTGAATCTCACGCTACCCTACAAAAAGATTCTTTATGCTCAGCGTGGATGCCCCGAGAAATACCATAAAGTCTGGGACAGGTGGCTGGACCACTCCTCCACCTGTACGGAATGAGGCCACACTTAGACCGGTTACATGTATCTGTCGATCCCCCAGCCAGCATACCCCGCAGACTGCACCCCCCACCCAAGGGACACTGGCTCCCTCTTCCTACGCAGGTGTGTGACCCGACCCCCTACTACTACTGGGCCCTTCTTTTTTATTGTTAAGATATGTTTTTCTACCTGTCTCCAAGACATCAGCAAAGCCTGCCACGCATGTCAGACTAATTGTGTACAGACCCTTATTGCCTGTTGGTGCATGTTGCACCTATGTTATTTTTTGTTCTCTTTGTTATGAAAGAATTTGTACTTTCTTATATGCTCAATAAACTTTATTTTGATTTAAAAAAAAGTTACATGAATCCTAAACAAAGTATGAGTAACTTAATCGCATTCTCCAAAGAAATCTAAAAATGAAAACGAAAGAAGGAACTCTGAGGAAAACTCAAATAAGGACAAAGCCATGTACGGGTTAGCAAGTAATTTACAACAACCTGTTTAAAGTGATTGTAAAGCTTTGTTTAAAAAAAAAAAAACAAAATCACAAACAAACATGTCATACTTGCCTCCTCTGTGCAAGGGCGCTCCTGGCTCCTCCTCTTCGAGTACCCCAACAAAGAGCCGCATTCCATGGGGGGCGCGCTCCCGAGTCCTGCTGCTGCATCCATTGACACAGACCGCAGGACTCGGCCCCACCCCTGTGTCACTGGAAAGCAAATGAGGACCCGAGACAGCGGCTGGAGCTGCTGTGCTCGTCCCGTCGCTGGAACGATCAGGCTCAGGTAAGAAAAAAAAGGGGGGTGTGCTGCAGTACAAAAAGTTTTTCACCTTAATGCATAGAATACATTAAGGTGAAAAACTGAGGGTTTACAACCACTTTAACTCTGTTGACTTCTTCTAGCCCTACACCGTTGTAACTAAGGAAGAAGTCGCACTGGACCAACGGTTGCCTAAAAGTAACATGAGCATCTGAGACAGCAGTGGTAGAAGGCAAAGAGAATAGGAAAAGAAGCACTAGGGTTCTGAAAGGTATATTATCCATGGATCCCATGTTTTCTTGAAATAGACTAGCTTATCCCAGAGAATGGCCACCATTCTTTCATTGATCATGATCCACATCAATTTGGCCTTTAAAAAAGGTAAAAAGGAGATTGTGGGGACTTCCAGGATCGTGCAACAGAAATCCTTGCTGCAGTGCTATCAGGCATCTCACATGTACCTGTATACCCTCTGCTGGCTTCCCCAGAATGGCCTGCTGTGGAGTCTTGGTTGGATTCACTTCGGTGAGGGAATAGATGAAATTATATATGCAAATCCTAAACCGCCTCACCTTGCTGCATGTCCACCATGTATAGAGGACTGTTCCCTCCTGACCGCAACCACGAAAAAAAAAAAAAAAACAGAGAAAGCCCCCGGGACAGAGGACGCCAAACAGGCTGGTACTAAATACCACCGCAGAAGAAAAAAAAAAAAACCCTTTATAATGTGCCTTGATCAAATCAGATCTTTCAAAGTGGAACTTTACCCATAACAACTTGATAAAAAAAGAATGTCCTTTAGCAAGAATCATACATTACACAATAATTATGCTACCAAAGTTAGTGTGTGCTGTCAATTGCCTCCAATATTGCTCCCGTTTCTTCTTGCTGGAGGCTGCCATTTTGTTGAAGCCCAGAGCCCCCTCCTCCGAGTACTTATTATGTCTAAGGGTGCTGGAGAAAAGCGTAAATACTGGTGCAACCAGTTCCTCGCAGCTTCCCCTCTAAGGTGCCATGGGCTATGGTGGCATGCTTGGCACCGCCACATCAAATACTGGGTTAACAGACCTGCATAATATGCAATGATGTCAAGGGACCACTCGGAGCATTGGGAAGAAGAGGGTATCATTGGAGAGGGGTACAGGGTAAGTAAAATGCCAGTTCCTGTGACTCTAGACCCTTGCCTATTGCAAGGGTAGAGGTTTTTCTAATTCCTAGAGCTGGGCTACAAATGGCAGCAGCGAGTTCTCAGAATAATATAATTTTTGGTCTTCACCTATATAACTGCACCAGCAGACTGCCATTTCTGATTTTGCCAATTTCCAACTTGACCAAGGGTGCTCTGCTTGGAATGCAGATAGAATGGAGCGCTGGCTGTGAAGGAGCTGGACAGGCAGCAGAGCCTAAAACTTCCGAAATACCAAAACTAAAAAAGTATAGCAAACTATTTGGGTGTTTGTTAATGAGACCAGGGAAGGGCAGAAGGCGACTGGTGATTATAAAAAGAGATGGCCACCAGACAGGCAGAACTCACAACATGAAAGATTTTTTAAGTAAGCGTATAATGGATTGCCAATAGTACCTATCTCTTGTATTACTATTGAAATTCCAATGTTAGAAAATAAAAAATGTATGCTGTGACCATAGATATCCTTTAAGGTTTCCGGTTTGAAGCTTGGAAGTTCTGATTTCCACGTTATTAAATATCTAAAGAGACCATCAAAGGCTATTGTACAGGACATGTGGTGGTCCCAGCAATGGTTTACAATAGAGCCTGATTAAAGCCCCTGTTCGCATTTCTAGAGAAGTCAGTCTGTGGATAAAGAGCATTTATCTGGGTGAAGCTAGTTGAGATACAGTAACTCACAAAAGTGAGTAAACCCCTCACATTTTTGTAAATATGTATGTATGTATGTATGTATATATGTATGTATGTATGTATATATATGTATATATATATATATATATATATATATATATATATATATATATATCCATTGACGACACTGAAGAAATTACACTTTTCTACAAAGTAGTGAGTGTACAGCTTGAAGAACAGTGTACATTTGCTGTCCCCTCCAAATAGCTCACACAGCCATTGATGTCTAAACCGCTGGCAACAAAAGCCAGTACACCCCTAAGTGAAAATGTCCAAATTGGGGCCAATTAGCCTTTTCCCTCCCCAATGTCACGTGCCTCGTTAGTGCTACAAGGCTCAGGTGTGAATGGGGAGCAGGTGTGTTAGATTTGGTGTTATCGCTCTCACTCTCTCATACTGGTCACTGGAAGTTCAACATGGCACCTCATGACAAAGAACTCTCTGAGGATCCGAACAAAAGAATTGTTGTGCTACATAAAGATGGCCTAGGCTATAAGAATTGCTGCAGAAGTTGAAGGGGGGGGGCAGCCTGTCAGTGCTCAGACGATATGCTGCACACTGCATCAAATTGGTCTGCATGGCTGTCATCCCAGAAAGAAGCCTCTTCTAAAGATGATGCACAAGAAAGACCACAGTTTTCTGAAGACAAGTAGACTAAGGACATGGATTACTGGAACCATGTCCTGTGGTCTGATGAGACCAAGATAAACTTATTTGGTTCAGATGCTGTCAAGCGTGTGTGGCGGCACCCAGGTGAGGAATACAAAGACAAGTGTGTCTTGCCTACAGTCAAGCATGGTGGTGAGAGTGTCATGGTCTGGGGCTGCATAAGTGCTGCTGGCACTGGGGAGCTACAGTTCATAGAGAGAACCATGAATGCCAACATGTACTGTGACATACTAAAACATGACCCACCTCCCTTCAGAGACTGGGCCACAGAGCAGTATTCCAACATAACGACTCCAAACACACCTCCAAGACAACCGCTGTCTTGCTAAAGAAGCGGAGGATAAAAGGCGATTGACCGGCCAAGCATGTCTCTAGACCGAAAACCCTATTGAGCATCCTCAAACAGAAGGTGGAGGAGCGCAAGGTCTCTAACATCCACCAGCTCCGTGATGTAGTCATGGAGGAGTGGAAGAGGACTCCAGTGGCAACCGGTGAAG
The DNA here is from genome assembly GCA_028564925.1 of Lithobates sylvaticus. Taxonomy (NCBI): domain Eukaryota; kingdom Metazoa; phylum Chordata; class Amphibia; order Anura; family Ranidae; genus Lithobates; species Lithobates sylvaticus. The sequence goes on from CM053030.1 coordinate 442,667,388, forward strand.
CTCTGGTGAACTCCATGCCCAAGAGGGTTAAGGCAGTGCTGGAAAATAATGGTGGCCACACAAAATGGCCACTTTGGGACCAATTTGAAAATTTTCACTTATGGGAGTGTACTCACTTTTGTTGCCAGCGGTTGTGTATTGAATTATTTTGAGGGGACAGAATGTTTACACCGTTTACAAGCTGTACATTTTCTACTTTACATTGTAGCAGAGTTTAATTTCTTCAGTGTTGTCACATGAAAAATATATAATAAAATATTTACAAAAATGTGAGGGGTGTACTCCCTATCGTGAGATACTGTAGATGTAGACGCAATAGTGGGTGGCTATGTCACTTTAATGAGCCAAGCAAAGACACCGGCAGTGGCAGAAAAGACAACTTGTTATAAAAAGTGGCTGCGGAGACTCTGCCATCTGCTGAACAAGAATCTGTCAGCAGCAAATTCTCCATAGTCATCTGATCTTCAGTACAACTGCACAAGTCCCCAATGCAATGAGATTATCACATAATGAAGGTAAAAAGACACGCTGCCACTGGGAACAAAGGAAACCTTTAAAGTGGAACCACAAAAAGAAATGTAAAAAAAAACAACACTCTTATCCAGTTATAGTCATTAAAAATTCATAATTTTTTTTTTTGGATAAATATCTTAATTTGTCCTTTTATATTGGCTTTTATGATCACATGTTCACAGAACCAGGAAAGGAGAACCAATGCTCTGAGCCAAGCAGGCTTTAAAGCATTTCACAGCACATAACTTGCCAAGGGGCGCACAGGGATGACCACATGAGACCGATACAAATTTGATTCTGTATTTAGCCATTTCAGTAGCTCCTGCTTTTTAATTAGATCGGAAATAAAGTGCCTGTACTTCTTGGAACAGAAACAATAAATCTTAGACAGGTTACAGACAAAAGTAAATGTATTCCTGTGAATACCAGAGTAGACGGGCTCTATCTAGGTTAGCGGGAGAGGGTGGTGCAGCTTGCAGTCTCATTTCTGTTGAACGGAGTATTACAGCACAAGCGCAGAACAGAAGAATACTTTACAAGTCTAGAAATAGAACAGACTATGAACATCGCCACAGTCAGAAGCCATACATCTTCCCCGCCTACCGGAAAAATGACTGCTGCTTTATCTGCCAACACTCTGGGGAAGGCTTACTAACCTAGATGTAACATTCCTATCACCATTTATGGCTGAATCAATGTATGTTTCCATCCATCATACAGAGGTCTAGTGACTTGAACACACAGTTTTATAACTGTAGATTTAAGACTACCTCTGATGCTCTTCTAACAAAATGCCACTGATAAATCAGATGCAACAAAGGGGCCACCCGTTAAATTTTTCGGGCGAATAGTGGCTGCATCCAATCAGATATAGCTGCTGTTCAGGTACTCTGGCATCATATAGACGGATGCAGCTCACAGCAGCACACTGGACACAGCCCATGGAAAAACACAAACACACACACACACACACACACACCAAATACACTGGATGCAGCACACTACATATAGCACACAAACAGCCATTACAGTGACCACAGCACAATGGATGCAGCTAATAGTAGAACACACCTTAGCCAGCACACTGGGCACAGTACACCGGTGGACCTTTCTTTAGCCAGCACACTGGGCACAGTACACCGATGGACCTTTCCTTAGCCAGGACACTGAGCACAGTACACGTGGGACCTTTCCTTAGCCAGGACACTGAGCACAGTACATGGGGGACCTTTCCTTAGCCAGCACACTAGGCACAGCACACCGGGGGACCTTTCCTTAGCCAGCACACTAGGCACAGCACACCGGGGGACCTTTCCTTAGCCAGCACACTGGGCACAGTACACCGGTGGACCTTTCCTTAGCCAGGACACTGAGCACAGTACACGTGGGACCTTTCCTTAGCCAGCACACTGAGCACAGTACACGGGGGACCTTTCCTTAGCCAGCACACTAGGCACAGCACACCGGGGGACCTTTCCTTAGCCAGCACACTGGGCACAGCACACCGGGGGACCTTTCCTTAGCCAGCACACTGGGCACAGTACACGGGGGACCTTTCCTTAGCCAGCACACTGGGCACAGTACACCGGGGGACCTTTCCTTAGCCAGCACACTGGGCACAGCACACCGGGGGACCTTTCCTTAGCCAGCACACTGGGCACAGCACACCGGTGGACCTTTCCTTAGCCAGCACACTGGGCACAGTACACCGGTGGACCTTTCCTTAGCCAGGACACTGAGCACAGTACACCGGTGGACCTTTCCTTAGCCAGCACACTGAGCACAGTACACAGGGACCTTTCCTTAGCCAGCACACTGGGCACGGTACACGGGGGACCCTTCGTTAGCCAGCACACTAGGCACAGCACACCGGGGGACCTTTCCTTGGCCAGCACACCGGGGGACCTTTCCTTGGCCAGCACACCGGGGGACCTTTCCTTGGCCAGCACACCGGGGGACCTTTCCTTGGCCAGCACACCGGGGGACCTTTCCTTGGCCAGCACACTGGGCACAGTACACCGGGGAACCTTTCCTTGGCCAGCACACTGGGCACAGTACACCGGGGAACCTTTCCTTAGCCAGCACACTGGGCACAGTACACTGGGGGACTTTTCCTTAGCCAGCACACTGGAGCACAAAGTGCAACCAGTGCACTGGACACAGTATACAGAAGCACACAGCAGACACAGCACATGGGAGCATACAGCAAACCCTGCACACAATACACAGGAACATAGAGCACAACCTTTACACTAGACACCACACATGGGAGCACACTAGACACAGTAAACCCAGAACACAGTACTGCCATTGCAGTGGACATAGCACATGTGAGCACATTGGACATTGCACATGGAAGCACACAGCAAACCCAGAACACAGTTCACAATACAGCCATTGCAATGTACACAGCACACAGGAGTATAACGCAAACCCAGCACACTGGAAACAGCGTACACAGAACAGTGGACCCAGCACCTGAGAGCATACAGCCAACCCAGCACACACAGAACAGTGGACACAGCACCTGAGAGCATACAGCAAACCCTGCACATAAAACACACAAGATCACGGAGCACAGCCATTACACTAAACACAGCACATGCGAGCACAATAGACTCACACGGCAGCACACAGAACACCAAGCAAAATGGACACCTGCATGGCATTTCTGGAATTTCAACATTTCTATGTTGCTTATGTTCCCCCTTTTCCTTAATTGCCACCCAAACCTTGTCCTGACTTTGGTTAATGTTTAACTGCAATGTATCCACCAAAATATTAAGCAGTACTGTTGAATTGAATATTAATAAAACCCTTGTAAAAGAATACATCCAGACTAAAAATGGAAGGTTAATTTGTTAATCTGTGGAGCTAATATTACAGCAGTCATTTTCTTTTCCGGAATGATGTCAGCTTGAAAACTAGCCAAGTAAATGAAATTATAGGCAGACGGAGGGCAATAAAATTATAGGTATCTAGTTGCTCAACAGTCGCAAATAGTTCCTGTCTACAGAAATATTAAATAATTGCAACAGCAAGGTGCACTTTGTTGCATAGTGTAACTTATTTTTCTGCTTCCGAGTTCCAGTATAGATAAGTACTGCCCTAGCGTAATATAGCAATGTAGAAATTATGTGCATCTCTCAAAAAAAAAAAAAAAAAATCTTGCTAAAGTTTCTGAAATCACAATGCGAAAGATCACGTAATAAACTCGCCATAGGGGATCCATGAAAACAGGTGCAGATGGGAAGCCCCACTAAATGCAAAGTAAGCCAGAAAAACTACACACAAAGGCTGCGCTCTCAACAAAGGAGATTCCAGACAAATCTGTGGAGTCTTTCCGATGGGTGCATAGGCTTAAGGTATCTCCATCCTTTGCAACAAGTATTTAGAAGAAAAGGTAGCCGGCAGTAGAGCTGTGCGATCCCCCCCCCCCCCCAAAAAAATCTGCGATTTATTTAAAAAAAACTTGCTTCACGATTCAAATTTTTATGGACACTGCGCCGGTCCTGAGGAGCTGCGGGCAGGAGTTTTTAGGTGAGGCTTCGGCCTAGTCCCTGGCGTTCGGCTAAAAAAAAAAAAAAAAGATTTGCTGAAAATTTTAATCTATTTGACCTCTCAACTCGATTCAAATACAAATCAATTTTTTTCCCCAGCCCTATTTTTTTTCCGGAATACTTGTTACAGCGGATTGTGAGCCTGACAGTCCCTGCAGCTCTTTGCATGGCAGCATTTACCTGGGGAAGATTGGCCCTGGATGCAGACTATATACATCAGGGGGCTGATCCTCCACAGGCAATTGCATGGATCCCTGTTGAGACTTCAGCAGGTAATTGGAAAAACAGCCCCATTTGCAAGTGTGAACTATAATGTGATTTTCACCCTGACTATTGGTCCGAGGGTCTCTGGTACAGAAAGTGATGTGAAATTCTACATTTTGTAGTTGTCACAGTAACAGGTATAAGGAGGGAAGTCTTTCAATGGGGAAAAATATTCTAGTGACAACTAAGGATACTTCTTGCTTTCCGGGACATAGTCCCTAAGACTAGCATGCTTGTCTTTGGGACAGCAAATCTTCTTAAAGTGAAATTTTACCCATAACAAATGGATAAAAAAAAAAGAATGTTCTTTAGCAAGGAACATACATCCCACATTAATAAGTATGCTACCAAAATGGTTGTGTGCTGCAAATTGCCTCCATCATTGCTCCTGTTTCTTCTTGATGAATGTTGCCATTTTGCTGAAGCCCAGAGCCTGGGAACAGTAAATCTTTAGGTTGTCTATAGATGTGCCAAATTTGTAGAGGCCAAGTGCCTACAGATAAAGAGTAACTGAGCATGTGCAGAGCAGGGTGAGACAGTGTATTACTGAATTTTAAACAGTATAGCCCAGGGATATGCAATTAGCGGACCTCCAGCTGTTGAACTACAAGACCCATGGAGGCATAGCAAGACTCTGACAGCCACAAGCATGACACCCAGAGGCAGAGGCATGATGGCACTTGTAGTTTTGCAACAACTGGAGGTCCGCTAATTGCATATCCCTGGTATAGCCACTTATTTTTAACATTTTACATAGCTATACAGTAAACCCCCCTCCATCGCTGGGGTTATGTTCCGGACCCACCCGCGAAAAGTGAAAAAACGCGAAATAGAAAGACCCTATTTAAATACACCCTAGGCATGTTTTGTTAATTTTTTTAATAGCATTTAAAGGTCTTTAAACACACTTTTACGCAATAGAAACGCATAAAAAGATAGAGAGAGAGGGATCAAGAGGATTTTTAAAACATAAAAATATTGTCTTAACAGTACAGTACACTGTACAGTACAAAATAGAGTACATAACTGCAAAATGGCGAAATATTAGTGCAATATCAGAAAAAAAGGTCATAATTAAAATACTGCGATATACTGGGACCGCAAAAACTGAACCGCGATAGAACGGGGGTTTACTGTACCTACAAAAAAAGGCCAGCTTAAGGTGATCTAGCAGGACTTCCGTTTCTGACAAAAAGTTCCACTTTAACGTGACACAGATATTTAAAAAAAAAGTAAATCTAAAAAAGGTTGTAATCATTCTTTACTCCATCGAAAATGAAAGAAAACAAAATTTGGCTTCACATGCACATATAGAATTCACAGCTGCTCACGTCCCAACTTGCAAGCATAAAAGAACTGGTCGCTACAGAAAATGCATTAGTGCCAATGACCAAAGCTTTGGTAAGCACACGGTCCCAGTTTAGGATGCAATTAGATAGTATAAAATATAAGATACAAGGACACAATTCTTCATGTTGTGTTACGGTGCACATTAGGTACTTTAAAGTGGAGTGCCCACAAAAAAAAAAAAAATTAAAAGTCAGCAGCTACAAATACTGCAGCTGCTGACTTTTAATAATCGGACACTTACCTGTCCCGGGGTCCAGCGATGCGGGGGAACGAGACCCCCCCTCGTTCCCCGCTCCGCTTGCGGCGCCGGCATTCTTAAATGTGGGAACCCGGCTGTGGCTTCACAGCCGGGCACCCACTGCGCATGCGCGAGCGGCGCCTTGCACCACGATTCGACGCTCACTCATCTGGGACACATGATAGGTCCCAGATGACTGTGCGGCATCTAGGGGAAGTGACGTTTAGCCCGGGCAATGAAGGTGGCAGACTACGAGGGACCCCCCTAGCAACAGGCATTTAGAGGTGAGTAAAAAAAATTTTTTTTCCAATTATTTTTAATGTTTTTTTAAGCCACATTTTTTTTGGTCGCAACCCCACTTTAAAAAGGGGCCCGAAAAACCTCTCTTGCACAACTAAGTTTAAACAGATTATTATTGAACAGTATAGTATAATCTGAAGTGGGGCATAGTTTTTAGGTTATTTTTCAGTGCCAACATTAAAGTGCAATTTATTACACATTTTAAGTGAAATCACACTGCCACTTGAGAAGCTTGGTGCTATGATCACACTACAAGAACTAATGGATGACCCACACAGACGCATAGTGTCCCCACAGCTCAGAAAGTCTCATTTTCACCTGTCGGCTATCAGGAATCAGTTAAATCAGTCAGGGAAAATAAATGCCATTATCGATGGAGCAGTAGATCAATCATTGCATGAAAGCTCTGGGATTAGAAAATGCACCAGGGAGATGACCGGAAACTGGTTACAGCCAGGCAGGATCTGTATATGCCTGCTGTGCAGTCACACTTCATGTAATATGAATGATTCTGTCAGCCTGGAAGTCATTGATTAAAGAAATAATGAATATGAAGGTTTATTTAAAAAGAAAAAAAACCCTGAAGAAATGCTTTGTTTTACCTGCTGACTGGTTGCCACAGGCAAGATTATCATTTTTCCTTTTGCTCTAGATTTGCTAAATAAAGCTCATATACCATACATACTTGCGTATAAGCCGACCCGAATACAAGCCGAGGCACCTAATTTTACCACAAAAAAACTGGGAAAACTTATTGACTTGAGTATAAGCCTAGGGTGAGAAATGCGCAGCTACTGCAAGTGGAAAAAGAGGATCAACAATGCCCATTTGCAGCCTCACTGTGTCCATTTACAGCAATAGGTCCCCCGAACTTCAAACTCGGTAGTTAAGGGTTCCTAGATGCCCCCTAGCTGCAGCCAATTTGGGGTCTCTGGACCCAAAGGGTCCCGAAATGACATTGCTGCAGATGGACACAGTTGACCGACTGGGGCCTGGTATCTTGGGGTACTTGGTTCTAGGAACCCCAAATTTGGTGTGCAAACCCAGTGGCAAACCAACTACCACTACAACATATCAAAAGTTGGGGTTCCTAGCACCAAGTGGCCCGAGATACGGATTCAGGCTGTCAAGCACTTTTCTGCAGCAGAAAATGACATTTTCCAAACCGACTTTGGGGCCCTGTATCTCAGGGATATGTTGAAGTGCTAGTTCCACGGTGTTTGCATACCAATTTGGGGTTCCTAGCACCAAGTGGCCCCGAAATACAGGGCCCAAAAGTCGGTTCGGAAAATGTTATTCCCTGCTGCAGAAAAATGCTTGACATTTTCTGAATCCGTATCTCGGGCCACTTGGTGCTAGGAACCCCATCTTTTGATATGTTGTAGTGCTAATTGGTTTGCCACTGGGTTTGCACACCAAATTTGGGGTTCCTAGAACCAAGTACCCCGAGATACCAGGCCCCAGTCGGTCAACTGTGTCCATCTGCAGCAATGTCATTTCGGGACCCTTTGGGTCCAGAGACCCCAAATTTTGGCTGCAGCTAGGTGGCCTCTATGAACCCTTAACTACCGAGTTTGAAGTTTGGGGGACCTATGGCTGTAAATAGACACAGTGAGGCTGCAAATGGGCATTGTTGACCATTATTACATTTTAAGCGCAAAAAAAATGTGCTGAAAAACTCGGCTTATACTCAAGTATATACGGTACATAAAAATATTTAAAATGCATGAAATCAAATGGCTAAACACACTGTTAAAACTGTTATGTGGCTTTAGTTGTGACCTTCCCATCTTCAGCCTATATTGCTGAACAGTAAATAACCATTACGGGATTCACACTGTAGGGATCCGGTACACTGCGTTAACTTGTGTTGCGTTGAGGCACCCCATTCAAATAACGAAGCTGCCAATACACACACAAAAAAAAAAAAAAAAAGCTTGCGGTGTTTGAAACATGCATGGAGGATGGCAAGGTCTTTTCTTGAAACATTCCCCATCAGGCAGGTCCCAGAAAAACATATCCATGCTTGCAATATAAGGGAAGGCTTGTCCAACTGGTCGTCTACAAGGTTCATCATTGTCCTTGGTCCCAGGCTCAGAGTTGAGTTCTGAGCAGATGGTTACACAAGATGAAAGTGCAATCATAACCCTCTGTCCCCAACAAGAATGCAACAATACTAAACAGGTGGCGGAAGTAAATACCACCAGGCCCAATCCTCAGACTTTCATCTGTTGGAAGATCAATTATTGTCACTGCTCAGCAGGTCTTTGATGGTCGATTTGTGATCTTCATCTGCCTTTACACAAAGCTAATTGAAGTCTGCTTTCTAGGAGACATATGTTAGTGTTTATATTAAAATTGCACTGATCTCAATTTCATCAGCTCTGACATTTATCTCATTAATCACAATTTGATGTCAGAGTGCTCCAAGTGAGATTATTGCCAACAAGTGGTTACATTTCTCAGTAGCCAATAGAAAGTATGCGTAAAAAACGATAATTGAGCAGTTATCCATCTGCTGTCCTGTCTTAATGAATGTAAACGGAATATGGCTAAGACGTTAACCACTTAAAGCGGAAGTAAACCCTTTGATTTAAATAGTTTAAAAAAAAAAATGTCATGCCGGAAATGCTACCTGTCACATTGACTATGCTTTCAACCAAACTGTCAAACTATCCAATGGCTGGTGTCATAACTGATCACATGTGCAGCATCATGGCAGTTGAAGATTGAACAGAGGCCGAGATGGCAGCTTCCTTGGCTGAAAACGATAGGAGGGTTTACTTCCACTTTAAAGGACCGAGCCTCTTTCTGAGATTTGTTGTTTACAAGTTAAAAAATATTTTTTTTGCTAGAAAATTAGGTAGAATCCCCAAACATTACACTTTTTTTTTCTGACACCCTAGAGAATAAAATTGCAGTCGTTGCAATACTTTGTCACACCGTATTTGCGCAGCGGTCTTACAAGCGCACTTTTTGGGGAAAAAAAATACACTTTTTTGAGTAAATTAATACCCAACATGTCACGTTTCAAAATTGCGCCCGCTGGTGGCAAAAACTTTTACCCTTAAAAATCTCCATAGGCGACATGAAATTTTTTTTTACAGTTTGCATATTTTGAGTTACAGAGGAGGTCTATGGCTAGAATTATTGCTCTACCGATCGCGGCGATACCTCACGTGTGGTTTGAACACCATTTTCATATGTGGGCGCTACTCACGTATGCGTTTTCCCTCATTCATTTTACCTTTTATTTTTACACTGTTTAAAAAAAAAAAAAAAAAAAAAAAAAAAAAAAAGCATGACAGGATCTCTTAAATATGAGATCTGGGGTCAAAAAGTCCTCAGATCTCATATTTAGACAAAAATGCAATAAAAAAAAATTTGTCATTTAAAAAAAAAAAAAAAAAATGCCCCTTTAAGAGCTATGGGCGGAAGTGACGTTTTGAAGTCACTCCGCTCTGCATTGTTATGGAGAAGGGTGGGGGCCATCTTCCCCTCACTCGTCTCCATGCCCAGCAAGGATGAAGATCCGATCGTCTCCGCCAACAGATCCGGTAAAAGTGATCTTGCGGCAAGTCTGCCGCAGAGACCACTTTTATCTGAAACCGAACCGCTCACTATAGAAAAGGATACCAGGGGTTATGGCAGCTATCTGCTGGCATAACAACGACATTCCTCTTCAAAAAGCTGATATGTAAGACAGCGGTGTGCGGTCCGGAAGTGGTTAAACAAGAGTACAAAAAAGGATATCAAAGCCAAGGTGAAAGAGTGAAGAGGAAAGGAGGAGAAGGGGGAGAGGGAAAAAGAAGGAACAAAAAAAAAGGGGAGGGAAAAAGAAGGAACAAAAAAAAGGGGAGGGAAAAAGAAGGAACAAAAAAGGGAGGGAAAAAGAAGGAACAAAAAAGGGGAGGGAAAAAGAAGGAAGGAACAAAAAAAAAAAAAAAAAAAAAGGGGAGGGAAAAAGAAGGAAGGAACAAAAAAAAGGGGAGGGAAAAAGAAGGAAGGAACAAAAAAGGGAGGGAAAAAGAAGGAACAAAAAAGGGAGGGAAAAAGAAGGAACAAAAAGGAGGGAAAAAGAAAAAAGGAAGAGGAAAGAAAGATAGCGTCTCTACACCATTTTAATTCTATGTCCATTGCTGGTATGTCCCATTTTCTTCAACAGTATGCAGTTTAGTTGTGTAAGTGGGATTCAGGTTACAAACCGAGTACCAGATTTGGAGTTGAGAAGGATTGTCTTTCTTGTTAGGACATAACTGGCCAGAAAAGTGAAGGTTCAAGAAAAGATGGGTTTTTCCATCGCTTGCTTCTGGATCCATAGAGCCGGAACGCTTAAAAGAACTTAATGTTGATGAAATAGTCCACTGCACCTTATTTTGGATACTCCAAAGGCTAAACTGGGGGTCACTAACATTTAATCCAAACATTTTGTGCGTTATTTTAACTGATGTTCTGCATATTGCTTAAAGGAATTGTACACTTTTAAACGTTTGTGTCTTTTTAACTAGATATTTGTGTAGGTAAATTCTCTGTGCTGTTTGTCTTACCCTGCAACGATGGGCTCATATGTTGTGGCTGAAGTTTGTAGTGTCATTGCCCTATGTCTGTCTATGGATTTCTACAGCTAACCTGTTCCTAATCACCAAAAGGGACAAGACAACTTCCTATTCTGGGTCACAGCATCCAATGCATGCACGGTCATCCACTCGGTTTCACATCATAAATGTCAGCGTGCTAATGTAATAAAAAAAACATTATGCAGCTGCATCAGCGAGCTTTGGGTGTGTCTGAATGCTCTGCCTGCTTGCGGCTTTCAGATGTAACCAGCTCACCCATAGACCAGCACTAGACTGAGAAACTCATGGATTGTGGGATATATAGTTTATTCACAGGAAGTGTCAGTTCTCACACTACAGACAGAGGTCATGCATTAACCTGTGCAGTGCCAGAGCACATGCCTGATGTTTTCACACAAACAGTAATCAATGACAAAGGAATGTGAAGATTTACTCTACTCTACCCGCATGTAAGGTTTTCGCTTCGTCTTTCTGCAAAGTCTCACAAATACCCAGCCTGCCAATGAAGTCCACGTAATAGAACTTCCTGCGATAGTGTGACAACAATGCTGCACTGCTCCTGAATTCAGAGCAGAGTTGCCACTCATATAGGTGGTAACTGCTTGGACTACACGTTGTAGGAGGCATGGCTGTCAGAATGGTCACCGCTGATTGAAGAGCCTATAAGCTTGTCCATCAGCCTTGGCCACACCTAGTCCTGGCCCAGTGTTTCTGGATTGAAAGCACTGGCTCGGTTGATGAAACCCTCCTTGCAGCTGCAGTGTCTGAGCATGTGAAACACAAACGTAGGGGAATTTGGCTCAGTCAGGAACAGTGTTGGTCATCTTACTTTAAAAAAGTAATTAGTTGAGCTACAAATTACTTCTCCCAAAAAGTAATTGCGTTAGTAACTCAGTTACTACATTGGAAAAGTAATTAGTTACTCAGCAAAGTAACTGACTTTTTTTTTTTTAATATTCTATACGTGTAACTAAGGGGCGGGTCTAGTATTACTGTAAGCAAGGGGCGCATTTATTATTATTGTTATGTATCGTGTAACCAAGGGGCTGCTCTATTAATACTACATCCGAGGGGCAGATCTGTTATAGCGTGTAAGCAAGGGGCGGGTCTATTATTATTATATCGTGTAAGGGGCGGATGGCTACAGAAGAGCTCGATATATAACAATAATAATAATAAATGCGCCCCTTTGTTACAGTAATACTAGACCCGCCCCTTAGTTACACGATAGATGCCCCTTGCAGAGTAGCACGAGCATCAGGAGCGTGCGGCATTGCCTGGTACAATTACATGTTAACTGCACCTGCGCGGTGTAGAGTTCACTCAGAGCTGTTTAAGTTCGGCAATTTTTGTAAGCTCCGTAGTCCTTCGTACTGCGCAAGCGCTGCGCCTGCGCAGTACAGGGGGTCCTTATCCGGCGGGGGAACTTTTTCGGCAGGACACCGGAATTACACTACTGCCATATAATTGAGGTAACTCCGCCCAAGTAATGGGAACTGCGTTACCATGAGGGGAAAAGTAATCAGTTAGATTACTCGTTACCCTCTAAAGTAACCGTTTATTTTAACTCAGTTACTTACATCACTGGTCAGGAAAGGTAAAACGTTTTTTTTGTTGGTTTATGAGGCTTGTGTATCCCATAGTAACTGGATTTAGGACATGTTTAGACTCTCATACAGGAACCTTTAGATGCAATTTAATCCGTGCCACCCCCCCCTTTACTTGTGCACCTTCACGAACACAGGACCTCGGCAGCAGTTCTCCGATCTTCTGCTGTGCCTCCGAAAAGTAATTAAATGATGACCCATTTGGCACTTTTTCAACACTGGGCTTACTTTGTAGTTTATATTTCCAGCACAGGTTTGCTTTTAAGCTTTTCCTGCGTATTTTTCAGAAACTACTGGAGAAACAGCAGCATGTACAAGGCCGATAATTGAGAGGTTTTTGAAGAAAACATACTTGCATCTCCTGTTTCATTAACATTTGGATAGTTACGAATATATGTACACTACTAATGTATGGTGCACATACTTACCATGATGTTTAAAGCTGGTCCCCGGGCTCCCCCTATCTCACCCCCACCTAACGGATTGCTGGCATTACAAAAATACACATGTACCATATATACTCGAGTATAAGCCGAGTTTTTCAGCACATTTTTTTTGTGCTAAAAGTGCCCCCCTTGGCTTATACTTGAGTCAAGCACTTTTCTGCAGCAGAGAATTACATTTTCTGACCCGACTTTGGCCCCCCCCCCCCCCATCTCTGGGCCACTTGGTGCTAGGAAATTGTGGTGTGCAAACCCAGTGGAACCAACACTACAACATATCCAAATTTGGGGTTCCTAGCACTAAGTGGCCCCGAGATACAGGGCCCCAAATTCAGTCAACTGTGTCCATCTGCAGCAATGTAATTTCGGGACCCTTTGGCTGCAGCTAGGGGGCATCTAGGAACCCTTAACTACCAAGTTTGAAGTTCAGGGGACCTATGGCTGCAAATGGGCACAGTGAGGCATGCAAATAGGCACAGTGAGGCATGCAAATGGGCACAGTGAGGCATGCAAATGGGCATGGTTGACCCTCTTTTCCACTTGAGCCCCATACACACGGTCGGACTTTTTCATGGATTCTGTCCGATCGGACAATGTTGTTGAAAAATCAGACCGTGTGTATGCACCATCGGACAGTGTTCGTCGGTTTGTCCGACGGACAAAGTCTTATCTCCTGCTGGAAAGATTTGCCGTCAACCCGGTCCGATCACACCAAACCCGATCGTGTGTACGGTTGTCCGACCGGACAAAGTGCTACGCATGCTCAGATCACATTACAAGACCAAAGCTATTGGCTACTAGCCTCTACGTTGTCCCGTCGTAGGCAACAAACGTCACCACGTTCAGAATGATCGGATTTTCCGACAACTTTGTCCGACCGTGTGTACGCAAAACCAACATCGGACAAAGTACGACGGACATGATCCGACGGACCTGGTCCGCGGATTGTCCGACCGTGTGTATGGGGCTTTACTGTAGCTGCGCATTTCTCACCCTAGGCTTATACTCGAGTCAATAAGTTTTCCCAGTTTTTTGTGGTAAAATTAGGTCCCTCGGCTTATATTTGGGTCGGCTTATACTCGAGTATATACGGTATATATGTGGATTTTACTCACCTAAAGCCACAATTGCATGATGCTCTATTCCAGAGTCATATCCACATCACTGTTTCAGTGATGTAAACACTTATTAACTGTTCAGTGGTGGGCTTCTCTCAGAATGCAGTAGAGGAGTAGACTGCAGGGAGATTAGTGGGACGGCACCATTGGGGATGGGGTGGCATGGGTATATCTTATTATTGGTACTTATATAGCACCATCAATTTACGAAGTGCTTTACATTATACATTCACATCAGTTCATGTCCTCAAGGAGCTTACAATCTAAAAAAGGTCCTTAACTCAAATACTAGAGCCAATTTAGAAAGGAGCTCATTAACCTCCCAGCATGTCTTTGGATATATCTGAAGCCTGCTGGCAAGGGACCCATACAGTAGACTTAAGCCTGGTACCCACTGAGTTTTTCCGTTCAAAACGGCAAACGAAAAAGAAAACCTGTTATCTCAGTTTGGAGCCCCTGTACTAACAATCTGACGTTAGTAGAGCGATGCAATCATTTTCACTGCTCAGGAGGTAAAAAATGGCTCCATTATGGCAAATGAGGAGTTTTAGTGCTTTCCTTTGCTATTGCTATTATTGGTACAGTTATACTCTGCCTTAAACTGCATATCTGAGCTAAAAAAAAAAAAAAACAAATAAATAAAAAAGATGAAAAAAAATAAAAAAAAGCCCAAAAACTATGCAAGACATCTCCTCAAAACTGCACATTCGTACTTGTTTTAGCCTTTTAAAAAGACCCTTCAAGTACAGAAAAATACCTGTTGATGTGCCAGAAATGAACTCCGCTCCTAAATCCAGTTGTGAGATAACGCAGCATTTTGTAGACTACTCAAATCCTCCCGCATCCTATTCTTCACAACCTAAACATAAATGAATCTGTAGTCAAAGATCAGAACTAAGAGGGCTAGACTCCTTGAGATCACACAGAACAGCTCTGAATTTCTGGACATGATCAACAGGAAATGTTGCATTCATTGAATAGATATAACAATGCTTTCACTGGTATATTGAACAGTCCAAAAAGGAGTATATAAGAGAAGTTCATTGAGAAGCCTCACATACTTTTTTTTAGCGTCAAATGCAGCAAAGAACCCAGTGGATTCCTGCAGCTGGAACCATGGGTAGAAGTGGATAATTGGGGGCGCTCAGTCTGGTAGAAGTGGATAATTGGGGGGGTGTTCAGTCTGGTAGAAGTGGATAATGGGGGGCGCTCAGTCTGGTAGAAGTGGATAATTGGGGGGGTGTTCAGTCCGGTAGAAGTGGATAATGTGGGGGGGGGGTGTTCAGTCCGGTAGAAGTGGATAATGTGGGGGGGGGGGGGTGTTCAGTCCGGTAGAAGTGGATAATGTGGGGGGGGGGGTGTTCAGTCCGGTAGAAGTGGATAATGTGGGGGGGGGGGTGAGTCTGGTAGAAGTGGATAATGGGGGGCGCTCAGTCTGGTAGAAGTGGATAATGGGGGGCGCTCAGTCTGGTAGAAGTGGATAATGGGGGGCGCTCAGTCTGGTAGAAGTGGATAATGGGGGGCGCTCAGTCTGGTAGAAGTGGATAATGGGGGGCGCTCAGTCTGGTAGAAGTGGATAATGGGGGGCGCTCAGTCTGGTAGAAGTGGATAATGGGGGGCGCTCAGTCTGGTAGAAGTGGATAATGGGGGGCGCTCAGTCTGTACAATGCCATGCTGACAGTGGCCACAGGAGTTCAGATATAAAATCGTACATGGAGTGGTTACCTCCTGTTGGATAGAGAGGACTGCCCCCGGACATCTGGATCATCTGTCCCCAACCACAAGTAAATAGTTCCATGCGCTATTACATTCGAACACTGGCGGAGAGCTGCAGCCATGGTCTACCTGCAGCTATCTAAGTCTACCTGGGAATCCAGCTTTGGGAATTCACTGGATTCTTGCACAGCTGGCACTAAAATAATGTTTGAATGGCGCCTTAGGGTTTATATACACTTTAAAACTTTAATGAAGTCCTTTCTATAAAGCACTATGTATTGGTGAAGAACTACAGACCCTTTGACCTCAGTGAACATATATATATATATACACATACATATATAATATATATATGCAGTACCTTTGAAAACCACTCAGCTGCAGAGAAAATGATATCAATGCAGTCATACATCACATCCTTTTTGATGACAGACAAGCACAAAAAAAAAAAAAAAGTGCAATTTATACCAAGTTCCATTTAAAGCATTGGAAAAAATAAAATAAAAAATAAAAAAAAGGGAAAAAGGAGCAAAGCATGTTCTCCTGGACATCTTCAAACTGCAAAATATGAAAAAAGTGTAAGGTAAGCATGTGTGAGGCAAAAAATAATAAATAAAAAAAAAAAAAAAAAAAAAAAGGTACAGTATTTTTTTTTTTACAATACCAAAATATCCATAAAGGATTGTCCTTCGATTGACATTTTTCAATTGAACTTTTTGTTTTAATTTTCCAGGAAATAGGATGCAGCTCACGGACACATCCATACATTCGGGGCCAGTCCTATTCTAGGAACACTAAGCTAAAATTAGTAAGACGGTGCAAAAAGCAATAAAACAAATATTTTACGCATACTGTACAAGAGCTGACTATAGTAAAAAAAAAAAAAATCTGCATGATGTGCCATAATCTGTTATTGCTCTTTATACTACAATAGTAAGTAGATCAGCCATTGCTAAACTGCTTTTAAAAAAGCAAATTGTGCTGCCATCATGGCGATGCCTCAGTTTTAATACTTTGAGTCACTACAAATGACAAGTAAATATATGGAATTATAATGGGAAGTATTGCCAGAAACAAGCCAAGCAATTAGCATTTTCAGGACATCATCAGTGGGAACCTCCACATTTCTCTCATTGAACTTTAAAAAGGTGGCCACATACGTTAAGGAATGGTTGGAAAGCACAATTCAACTCAATATCAAGGTCTACCAGTGAACTTTGTCTAGCCAGGAATACTCTAGTTTAGGGCTTCTCAAGCAGCGTTCCATGGAACCCTAGGGCTTCCTACTAGAGGTTGCCAGGGGCTCCATAAACAAAGAGAAATTTCTACATCTCAGAAAAGTTCCCACTGACCCCGTTGATCTCTTTAGCCATCTGAAGGGGGTCATTCTTCCCAATGACCACAAGTGTAAGGAGCATTCTTCCCAATGACCACAAGTGTAAGGAGCATTCTTCCCAATGACCACAAGTGTAGGGAGCATTCTTCCCAATGACCACAAGTGTAGGGAGCATTCTTCCCAATGACCACAAGTGTAGGGAGCATTCTTCCCACTGACCACAAGTGTAGGGAGCATTCTTCCCAATGACCACAAGTGTAGGGAGCATTCTTCCCAATGACCACAAGTGTAGGGAGCATTCTTCCCACTGACCACAAGTGTAGGGAGCATTCTTCCCAATGACCACAAGTGTAGGGAGCATTCTTCCCAATGACCACAAGTGTAGGGAGCATTCTTCCCACTGACCACAAGTGTAGGGAGCATTCTTCCCAATGACCACAAGTGTAGGGAGCATTCTTCCCAATGACCACAAGTGTAAGGAGCATTCTTCCCAATGACCACAAGTGTAAGGAGCATTCTTCCCAATGACCACAAGTGTAAGGAGCATTCTTCCCAATGACCACAAGTGTAAGGAGCATTCTTCCCAATGACCACAAGTGTAGGGAGCATTCTTCCCAATGACCACAAGTGTAGGGAGCATTCCTCCCACTGACCAAAACACGAAATGTATCATGAGTTGTAGATAGTCATTTTTAGCAGAAGGTTCTTTTTTCAAAGATTCAGTGTTAAAAAGGTTGAAGACGGCTGCTCTAGTCACAGAAGTATTCCTATTAAAGTGATCCTTTACTCTGCACACACAGTGCAAACCAACACACATATAGTGCCTTTAAACAGTATTCATACCCCTTGATAATTTTCCACATTTTGTCATGTTACAACCAAAAACCTAAAATGTATTTTATTGCAATTTTATGTGATAAACCAACACAAAGTGACACATAATTGTGAAGTGGAAGGAAAATTATACATTTTTTACAAATAAATATCTGAATAGTTTGGCAAGCATTTGTATTCAGCCCCTTTTACTCCGATACCCCTAACTAAAATCTAGTGGAACCAATTGCCTTTTAAAGTCACCTAATTAGTAAATAGAGTCTGTGTGTAATTTAATATCAGTATAAATACAGCTGTTCTGTGAAGCCCTCAGAGGTTTGTTAGAGAACCTTAGAGAATAACTATATTATATATGGATTTCACTATTTAAATTGAATTACTGAAATAAATTAACTTTTTGATGATATTCTAGTTTTTTGAGATGCACCCGTAGAGAAGTCCTAATATATGCAAGAAGCAGTCAGACCTCCACTCAGACTGCACTCTGAACTTTTCAGGAACACACACCATCCGATTTACATCCCATTGATAAAATTGGTCAAATCTCAGGGGTCAGCTGCTAAAAAATACCTACCAATGAATCCACCACTGATATTCAGAGTGCAAAACAACCTCTGCCCACTAATATTACAAAAATCCACAGAATGAACTATATAGAGAAACATCCAATGCATGCTGAATTCACAGCCAGTCATCTCTTTTGTGGAACATCTGTTTTGCCGCGGGTAAGCTAATATTAGCGCTGCCACCAGTCGCCCACTGACCATCGGGAACAACTGGCTCCGTCTTCTCATGGAGAGAACAGATCACTGGAAATTATACAGAGCAGTTCCATACATGGCTTGGTAGTATACAATAGGGACATTCAGTAGTTTGTCCATGTGCAACCAGTTAGTTCACTGTATACGTTTTACTTTGTTCTGAAAATACAACCATGTTCAAAACTTGAAAAAGGAAAGGAAAACTTTTCAAGAAGACCAAAAGACGGAACCTTTCAACATTTCTGGGTTGCACTCGGCACCCAGGGCTAATCTATGAGATTTTAAGTGATTTTTCTGTTTCATTCTAAAGTGGTATTAAACCCAAAACACAACAAAATTTTATCAATTTCAGCGTACAAATTCTTAGATGTTGTGGCTGCATTTGTTTTCTTTTTGTAGGCTTTTTTCATTTTCACCTGGCGATATGGCTGGTAACACATTTCCTTTTTTTGGGGTGTCTCCACTTTGGACGGAGGAGCAATGAAGACAGTAGCATTGTCAGTCTGGGGAGAGAGTATTGTTCGATGCACTAGCAGATTTACATGAACTTGACTACACTTTAAGAAGTTACAGGTATTCCTCTTCTGGGATAAAAGGTGTTCATGAAAAGAAGCTGACCATTATAAGCACCCCTGTCAATGTTAAATAATTTGTCTCAACCCTCTGACACTTTTGCTGGACAACTTGGTCTATTAAAGTGTCACTAAACCCACATCATAAAAAAAAAAAAAAAAAAACAAACAATAAATGGTGTATTACATGCTATTCATACTCAGTCACTACGAGATTTGTTTTCTGTATTCTTCAAAAAAAACCTTGTTTGATCCTGCTGTTCTCGATCTCCCCCTTCTGTCCATGTCCCCAATTCAGCTAGGGATTTTGCAGCTATGGTGGTAACGACAGCCCTTTAAGAGGCGGCCGGTGGGCACACGGGCGCCCCCGGCGGAAAGCTTCGCGAGTCGGGTCGCAGGTCCCGCAGACTATCGCCGTGGGGATACCCGCGATTGTCTCACGGAGAGGAAGAACGGGGAGATGCTAATGTAAACAAGCATCTCCCCATTCTGCCTAGTGACACTGTCACTGATCTCTGCTCCCTGTGATCAGAGCAGAGATCAGTGACGTGTCACACACAGCCACGCCCCCACAGTTAGACACACGCCCCCAGGACACACTTAACCCCTACACTGCCACCTAGCGGTTAACCCCTTCACTGCCAGTGTCATTTACACAGGAATCAGTGCATTTGTGTAGCACTGATTGCTGTATAAATGACAATGGTCCCAAAAATGTGTCAAAAATGTCTGATGTGTCCGCCATAATGTCACAGTCACAATAAAAATCGCTGATCGCCGCCATTACTAGTAAAAAAAAAAAATATTAATAAAAATGGCATAAAACTATCCCCTATTTCATGGGTGCTCAACCTGTGGCCCCCCAGCTGTTGCGGAACTACAACTCGCATCATGCCTCTGCCTTTGGGAGTCATGCTTGTAACTGTCAACAGCTTGCAATGCCTCATGGGACTTGTAGTTCTGCAACAGCTGGAGGGCCACACGTTGAGCACCCATGCCCTATTTTGTAAACGCTATAACTTTTGCGCAAACCAATCAATAAATCGCTTACTGCGATTTTTTTTTTTACCAAAAATATGTAGAAAAATACGTATCGGCCTAAACTGAGGAAAAATTTTTTATTTTATTTTTTATATATATTTTTGGGGGATATTTATTATAGCAAAAAGTCAAAAATAATGCGTTTTTTTTCAAAATTGTTGCTCTTTTTTTTGTTTATAGAGCAAAAAATAAAAACCGCAGGAGGTGATCAAATACCACCAAAAGAAAGCTCTATTTGTGGGGGGGGGGAAAAAAGGACGTTAATTTTGTTTGGGAGCCACGTCGCGCAATTGTCAGTTAAAGCGACGCAGTGCCGAATCGCAAAAAGTGCCCTGGTCAGGAAGGGGGTAAAATCTTCTGGGGCTGAAGTGGATATTCTCCAATATTTACATTTTTGGTAAACATTTAAATGAATCCAAGCTCTGCAAGCTGAGATAACATGCACTGCATTGATGCATTTACACAATTTTACAGTAACCATGAGATAAAACAAAGTTCAGGAATATTCCTTTATCCCATTGTTTTGCAATTCAAGCCTTTTTACTAGTGATTAAAATCAAATCCACCCTGTCTAAATAAAGGGCTGCATAAATGATTTGCGCTATACAAGCAATAAATAAATAAAATATTTAAGCAGAAAAAAGTACTGTGGGGGAAAACCTCTGAATTGAGGGTGAATTATGCAGCAAATTCATTTGACGATGGGGTAGAGATGCACCGAAATTTCAACCACTGAAACATTTCGGCCGAAAATGGTATTATCGGCATTTGGCCCATAAGAGAAAAAGGTGCCATTAATGGCACCAAAACCACGCGTGATTTTGCTACGAATTTGCCACAATTTTACCATGATCTACTGTGCTTTTCAGAGGTCATGTGACTCAAAAACTTAACACGAGTGCATTCTTGCTGAGTTTTCAATGCATTTGAAGTCGTTTTTTTTTTTAACTGACCAAAAATGCAGCAAGCAGGATTTTTAACACCACAATGTAAGCCCAACAGACCCGTGTTCAGACATATATAGAATATAAAGGGATACATTTCTCTTGAGCTTTTCTTGCGCCAAAGGTGTCACTAATGGCCAACGATAAATTCTTATTCATTTAAATTGATATTAATTAAAAAGTCAAATATATTACAATTAAATATAAATAGTTTATTATAATTTTTTATTTTTTAAACTATCATTTTTGGTCTTCTGCCAAGTGCATCCTGCATTTTCGGCACCAAAATTTCCATTTGATGCACCTCTACAATGGGGGTATGAAGGAGAACCTGTATGCGCTATTAAATAGGCAACTTGTGCAGTGAAAAATGTTTGCACACATCACATGGTTTTCATTGATAGATATATTAATATTCTCTTACAGTGTCATCTTACTTTTTCTAGGACATTAAAAGATTGGATCGCTATTATCAGGGCTCGAGTCCTGTGGGAACGGCGTCCCTGCACTTTTTTCACAGCAGGAACGCCATTCCCTTTGCAGGACTAGAGCCGGCTGTTGGGCTCGGCTTCCCGATGTAAGCCCCGCCCCTAGCACCGTAAGCCCCACCCCTAGCTTGGAAAGCTCCGCCTCCAGACCTCTCAGAGCGGAAGGTGAGCCCGGCTGGCCAGGTAGGTCTTTCTGTCTAAAGACTCACTGTTACTAAACCCTCCCTGACAATGCTGTTATCCCCCCTGTATAGCTGTGCATTGCTGAAAGTTTAAATTTTAATACTGGCTACTTGGTCATCTCCTGTAGTATGTCGCATTCGCAGTCTGGTCATCTCCTGTAGTATGTCGCATTCGCAGTCTGGTCATCTCCTGTAGTATGTCGCATTTGCAGTCTGGTCATCTCCTGTAGTCGCATTCGCAGTCTGGTCATCTCCTGTAGCATGTCGCATTTGCAATCACTATATTTTCTGTGAAATTATATTATATTCTATATATATATATATATATATATATATATATATATATATATATAATATATATATATATATATATATATATATATATATATATATATATATATATATATATATGTGGGGGAGTCGATCTTGGGTGGGAGTTCCCCCACTTTTTTCCGCAGGACTTGACCCCTGGCTATTATATATCCTGCTGAGCTATCAGCAAGCACTCCTTTATTGTGATATAGACACTATGAGGAAGTCTTCCTTTCCGCAAGCTTAACAATCTCAGACCATCACCTGAAGAGCTTCACTTGAGCCGGATAAACACAAGAGGAATAAAAGGAAATCACTATACACACCAGGGCTCAACACTCCAGAGAATCCTGGAGATAGGCATGACAACTGAAAAAGGCAAATTGAGGCATATTAAGTTTTCCCATTACTTGTCTGGTAGACGGAGAGACATAACAATTCCATAAGCATTTGCCACTTCAGACTACAACACTTAACCAGTGGTATAAAACAAGTCAGAGCTCAAGCAGAATGCCTCCTCAGATGTGGCACTTGAGGGCACCTTCTAGTTTAACCGAAATCCTCCACCTCATTTTGATCCTTCCATGTAGTAAAACAAAATGTATACTTACTACAGATTTTGGTTTTAAATATAAACACCTCTGAGAATGCTCAAAGACTAGACCCTTCTGGACTGTCATAACGGAATCCATAATCCTAAACCAAACATGGAACCCAGAGGTGAGCCTCCTAGCCTGGGTACAATAAATTCCACCCCATTCGTTCAGACACTTGTTGGCCATTCATATTACAACTGGATTGCGGAACCTCCTTTAGAGCTACCAACAACTATACCAGTGTTTCTCAACTCCAGTCCTCAAGGCGCCCCAACAGGTCATGCTTTCAGGATTTCCCTCAGATGAAATGGCTGTGGTAAATACTAAGGGCTCTTTCACACGGATGGTCCGTATGTCCGTTTTTCATCCATCCGTTTTCGGATGAAAAACGGACATACATGTATCCCTATGGGATAGCGGGTGTCAGCGGATGAGCATCCGCTGACACCTGAACTCGTCCGTGCCCGCTATGGTCCGTTTCTGCAGACGGAGGAAAACCCTATTTTTCCATCCGTCTGCAGAGCGGATCGGATGACGACGGACTCTGTGGTCCGTCGTCACCCGATCCCCCATAAGGGAGAGCGGCGCTGTGACAGGTTCGTCCCTGCACGGAGTGTAGAGACGGACCTGTCATCTTCCTGCTCAGCGGAGATCGCTCCGGTGATCCCCGCTGAGCAAGCGGATATCCACGAGGCGGATCTGCACTGATCTGCCCCGTGTGAAAGAGCCCTAAGGCAGTGAAACTGATCAAATCACCTGTGCAAAATAATGGAAAGCCTGAAAACATGACCTGTTGGGGTGCCTTAAGGACTGGAGTTGAGAAACACTGAACTATACAGTAGGAAGGTATGCTTGATTCAATGCAACAATTAAAGGATTCTTTAGGGAGGCCCTCACATTTTTTGTTAAAGTACACTAAACAATATTCTTATTTTTCAAAAACAATCCATTACACATCTACTACTAAATAGCCCTGTAAGCTATACTTCATGGAATCATTTCTTACTGTGATTTTCTGACTCCTTGGCACATCTACTGTGAGCTTCAGAACCTCTCCTTACCGCCCTTTGTTTGAAACAAGCAGTGCACCTTAGTGTCTGCATTTGCACTGCTCTATGCACAATACAAATCCCATAGGCCCCAGTCCATCTCGGGAGTGAGGAAGAGGGTGCCTATGCTCCTACTTATAGTGGGATCATGGTGAACGAACATATCCAACCTCTAAACAGGAACTTGGATCATAGCAGCAAAAAAAAAAAAACAAAAAAAAAAAAAAAACATTTGCAGATTTGGAGGATGGCTGAGAGCAATAGAAAGGCCTTTGAGTTAAGACCACATACATACATAAATTTTTTCAAACCAGAGTTTAGTGTCATTTTAACTCTAAACCAACTTACACAAAATGTAAAGAGGCCATCAACTGTAGGCAAAATTAAGGTGGTTCTATGTCCAATTTTTTTTTTTAAATTAAGGCTTGCACCTTGTACAGTATAGGATTTCATGTCATCTGTGCCCAGTGTTGCCACGAAGAGTTAATCCAGCTCTGAGCAGTCCTCTTATCTTTTTTCAGTGAGATAAAAATGGTCAGACAGAGAAATGGATGTCTGTTTCTCCCCCTTGCTGTAAAAAAAAATCAAAACTAAAAAACAAAAAATAAAAAAAATAAAAAATTCAAATCGGACCCCCCCCCCGGCCGGCGGGGACGGTCGGTATCGCTTCAGGAGCGATCCGGATGAGGGGACGGCCAGTGGTTTCAAAACAAAAACAAAAAATAAAAAAAAAAAAAAAAAAAATAAAAAATAATAAAAACAAAAAAAAGGCAGAAAAAGAAAAAAACAAAAAAAATGACAAAAAAAAAAAAAAAAAAAAAAACAAAGTGCAGTTAGTTTTAGGACCAAGGTACCCCCCTACCCCCCCTAATAAATGTTTAACAAAAAAAAAAATATAAAAATAATAAAAAGTAAAAATATTACAAAAAAAATAAAAAAAATAAAAACAAAAGAAATATAAAACCGTAAAAATAAAAAAAAAAAAAAAAAAAAAAAAAAAACAAAAATCAAAACTCAAAAACAAAAAATTTTTATATATCAAATATAATACAAATAAAAAAAAAACAATGAAAACAAAAATTAAAAAACAAAAAAATAAGTTAAAAAATAAAAAGATAAAAAAAAAAAAATAAACAAAAAAAAAACAAATTACAAATAACAAAAAATAAAAAAAAAAAAAAAAAAAATAAAAAATAATAAATAACCATAAGAAAAAAAAAAGCAAAAACCCACGCACAAAACAAAAAAAATTAACAAAAAAAAAACAAAAATAAATCAAATACAAAGTTTAAAAAAAAACAAAAAAAAGACACCCAACACCCCCCTCTCCCCCTCCGCCCTGCCCAGCCCAGCCCACCCAAGAGCAGTATCGATCGATCACTGTCACTTGCCACTGTCACTAAGCGATCGTTTTTCTGATCGCTAACAGTTTTTTTGTGGTAGCGTATTGATTCAACCTAAATAAAGGTTTTAACCCCCTGTAAACAAAAAAATAAAAAAAACTTGTCGTTTTATTGTTCTCTCTGTATTGTTGCTCTTTTTTTACTCCATTTATTCTGCAATGTTTTATTATGTTTTATTGCCCCTAGTTAACCCTTTCACCAGTGATCACCGTATAAAACTGTTACGGGTGACGCTGGTTAGATAGTTTATTTTTTATACTGTCACGGCACCCGCCATTTATTACCCAAATAACGGTTTAACCCCTGATCGCCCGGGGGGGGATATCAATTAGGTTTTAGGGTCCCTGCGTCGCCCCAGGTTAGTGCCAGCACCGGCACAAAGCATACACCTCCCTTAGTGGTACAGTATCTGCCGATCAATATCTGATCTGATCCCATCTATACTAGCGTCCCAGCAGTTAGGGTTCCAAAAAAACCATTCTTTTTTTCATTCAGCCAAGAGGCTGCATGAAAAATAAAGATTACAATATATGTCCAGTATGTTGCTGGACTGTGAATGGTTACACCAGAATGACTAAAATAACTGCATCGTTCGCAGAGTGAGGCCTGATCCCTGCGATCGCTAACTGCTTTTTTGTGGGAGCGTTTTGATTAAGTCGCTAACAGTCAGGAGCTTTTTATTACACCGATCTTGGTGTGGTCAGATGCTTTGAGGGCAGAGGAAAGATCTATAACAAAATTTTTTAAAAAAAAAAAAAAAGAACAGTTATTTTTTAAAATAAAAATAAACAAAAGAAAAAAAAGCTCAAAATAAAATAAAAAAGCTAATTAAATAAAAAAAATAAAAAATAAAAGCACCCCTGCCCCCCCCCCTTCTCTTGCGCAAAGGCGAACACAAGCGTTGGTCTGGCGTCATACGTAAACAGCAATTGCACCATGCATGTGAGGTATCACCGCGAAGGTCAGATCGAGGGGCAGTAATTTTAGCAGTAGACCTCCTCCGTGAATCTAATGTGGTATCATGTAAAGGCTTTTAAAGGCTTTTAAAAATGTATGTAGTTTGTCGCCACTGCGTGTTTGTGCGCAATTTCAAAGCATGTCGTGTTTGGTATCCATGTACTCGGCCTAAGATCATATTTTTTATTTCATCAAAAATTTGAGCAATGTAGTGTGTTTTAGTGCATTAAAAAAAAAAAAAGTGTATTTTTTCCACCAAAAATGCGTTTGAAAAATCGCTGCGCAAATACTGTGTGGAAAAAAAAAAATGCAACACCCACCATTTTAATCTGTAGGGCCTTTGCTTTAACAATATATATAGTGTTTGGGGGTTCAACGTAATTTTCTTGCAAAAAAAAAATATGTTTTCATGTAAACAAGTGTCAGAAAAGGCTTTGTCTACAAGTGGTTAGAAGAGTGGGTGACGTGTGACATAGGCTTCTAAATGTTGTGCATAAAATGCCAGGACAGTTCAAACCCCCCCCAAATGACCCATTTTGGAAAGTAGACACCCCAAGCTATTTGCTGAGAGCAATGTTGAGCCCATTAATTTTTTTTTTTTTTGTCCCAAGAGATTGAATAATGAAAAAAAAAATCTATATATTTTTTTTACAAAAAAGTTGTCACTAAATGATATATTGCTCAACACATGCCATGGGCATATGTGGAATACACCCCAAAATACATTCTGTTGCTTCTCCTGAGTATGGGGATACCACATGTGTGGGACTTTTTGGGAGCCTAGCCGCGTACGTCACCCCAAAAACCAAGCACCGCCTCAGGCTTTCTAAGGGTGTAATTTTTTTATTTCACTTCTCACTGCCAATCACAGTTTCGGAGGCCATGGAATGCCCAGATGGCATAAAACCCCCAAAATTACCCCATTTTGGAAAGTAGACACCCCAAGCTATTTGCTGAGAGGTATTGTGAGAATTTTGCAGATCTCGCTTTTTGTCACAAAGTTTTGAAAATTGAAAAAAAGAAAAAAAATATTTTTTTTTCTTTACTTTCTTCATTTTCAAAAACAAATGAGAGCTGTAAAATACTCACCATGCCTCTCAGCAAATAGCTTGGGGTGTCTACTTTCCAAATGGGGTCATTTAGGGGGGGTTTTGTGCTATTTTGGCATTTTATGGCCTTCGAAACTGTGATAGGTAGTGAGGAGTGAAATCAAAAATTTGCACCCTTAGAAATCCTGAAGGCGGTGCTTGGGTTTTCGGGGCCCCGTACGCGGCTAGGCTCCCAAAAAGTCCCACACATGTGGTATCCCATACTCAGGAGAAGCAGCTAAATGTATTTTGGGGTGCAATTCCACATATAACCATGGCATGTGTGAGCAATATATCATTTAGTGACAACTTTTTGAAAACATTTTTTTTATTTTTATTTTTTGTCTTTATTCAATCACTTGGGACTAAAAAAAAAAAAATATTCAATGGGCTCAACATGCCTCAGCAAATAGCTTGGGGTGTCTACTTTCCAAAATGGGGTCATTTGGGGGGGTTTTGTACTTCCCTGCCATTTTAGCACCTCAAGAATGAGATAGGCAGTCATAAATTAAAAGCGGTGTAAATTCAGAAAATGTACTCTAGTTTGTAGACGCTATAACTTTTGCGCAAACCAATAAATATACGGTTATTGGCATTTTTTTTACTAAAGACATGTGGCTAAATACATTTTGGCCCAAATGTTTGATTAAAATTGAGTTTATTGGATTTTTCTTATAACAAAAAGTAGAAATATCTTTTTTTTTCAAAATTTTCGCTCTTTTTCCGTTTATATCGCAAAAAATAAAAATCACAGAGGCAATCAAATACCATCAAAATAAAGCTCTATTTGTGGGAAGAAAAGGACGCCAATTCCGTTTGGGTACAACATTGCATGACTGCGCAATTACCAGTTAAAGCAGTGCAGTGCGAAATTGAAAAAAAGACCTCTGGTCCTTTGGCTGCCAAATGGTCGGGGCTGAAGTGGTTAAAGGTAAAAAACGTCTCACCACTCATGCACATTGGGCTTAAAAATGCAGATTTTACAGGCGTTTGGCTTTTTTTTTTTCAGTCTGTAAAAGTACCTCTATGTAATAAAAAATAAAATAAAAAACAACACAAGAGAAAGGGAGAAGTGCCTGCTAAGCATAGCATAAGGAAAGGCTCATCAATAAAGAAGACCGGTATTCTGTGTGCGAGGTATCCATCCCTCGGTGCGCTGGCTGGCTCTGTATATCCGGACAAATGGTGGAAAGATGGCGCCTTTAACATCTGACTTCCAAGAACCACGTTGGAACGCACACTGGTAGAGGTGACATCCCAGCAGCGGTATAGAATTGGCTACGTGTTCCGAGAGCATCCATACTCCTTTATCAAGTGTGTGTCGAAGAAAGAGACATACAGAATTTTTTTTCTGGCTTGATGAAGGAGTGCAGATGTAGCCACATTGGATTGTGCGCCTATGGTTTCCTTTTATCATATGTAAGCCTATTTGCATAGGCATTGAAAGGCATATTGGAAGAGGGGCATTAATAGCTGAAAAAAAAAAAAGAAGACTGAATGTGTTTAAACACAGGTAAGCGTATCGAAACACTAGGCTCCACTAGTGTTTGAGCGATAATATATTACAAAGGCCAGCACAACCATTGATCCACATCCAATCACTGGCTAAATCTTGCTGCCTTAACCTCCACAACATCTCCAGAATTTGACCCTTCCTGACTAACGACACCACAAAGCAACTTATTCACTCCTTGGTTATTTCCCGCCTTGACTACTGCAACCCTCTCCTTAATGGCCTACCCTTACGCAGCCTCACTAACCGATCCATGACTCCTGCTCCTCTCTGCCAATCCCTTTAATGGTTCCCCTATCCCACCGTATAAAATTCAAAATACTAAACCACAACATACAAGGCCATGCACAACATTGCTCCCAGCTACATCGCCAACCTCATCTGCAGATATCCCAAATCATCCCCTCCGCTCTAGCTCCATTGTTATCTCCTCCCATGCTCGCCTTCAGGACTTCTCCAAAGCCTCTCCCATCCTCTGGAACTCCCTGCCCGGTATGTCCGATCAACCCCCCAGTCATTGCTGGTTTGGGCACAGAGGCCCCAAAAAAATTTCTGCAGCAGCGAAGGTCCCAATGAGCACAGTTGCATCATCTATAAAAATGGAAAAAGTTGGAACCACCAGGACTCTTCCTAGAGCGTGCCACCTGGCCAAACTGAGCGATCAGGGGAGAAAGGCCTTAATCAGGTAGGTGACCAATAACCCAAATGGTCACTATGACAAAGCTCCATTGTTTCTCTGGAAAAAGAAGAGAACCTTCCAGAAGAACAGCCCTCTCTGCAGCACTCCACCAATCAGGCCTGTATGGTAGAGTGGCCAGACGTAAGCCACTCCTCAGAAAAAGGCACATGACAGCCTACCTGGAGTTTGCCAAAAAGACACCTGAAGGACTCTCAGACCATGAGAAACTAAAAATTCTCTGGTCTGATGAGACAAAGATTGAACTCTTTGGCCTGAATGGCAAGTGTCATGTCTGAAGGAAAGAAAAGAGAGAGAAAAGAGAGAGAGAGAAAAAAGAGAGAGAGAAAGAGAGAGAGAAAAAAGAAAAGAGAGAGAGAAAGAAAGAAAGGGATACAGATAAAAGACGGATACCTAATAATGGCACATACTAAAAAGAAAAAAGGCCGTCAGCCTGCGATTGTGATCCAACAGCTACAATACTTTCTGTCACTGACCTTGTCACTGCCCCTTCTCTTGCTGCAAGCTTGTTGCAGGCCTGTAACTAAAATACGTCGGCAAAATGGCACGGGCAGGCAAAATCACGTACCTGTACGTGATCGTGCATGTGCCTGCCTGCCTGTGGGTCGCGCGCGTGCTGCCAGCGGCGCGCTCGCGACGGTCGGGAGCTCCGTGACCACGGCCGGGACCAGCGGACCCGATCGCTGCTGGTATCCCGCGATCGGGTTAGGGAGCTGAAGAACGGGGAGAGGTTTGTGTAAACAAACCTCTCCCCGCACTTCCTACACTGCCTGTCATTGATCGGCTGTTCCCTGTCATCGGGAAAGCCGATCAATGACGTCAGACGTACAGCCCACGCCCCCCTACTGTAAAAAAAAACAACACGTCACACTGACTCCTCCCCTGACTCCTCCCCGCCCCCTAGTGGTTAACTCCTTCACTGCCACTGTCATTTACATAGGAATCAGTGCTATTTAAATAGCACTGATTTCTGTATAAATGACAAATGTCCCAAAATGTGTCAAAAATGTCCGATGTGTCCGCCATAATGTCGCAGTCACAATAAAAAAAAAAAAAAAAAAAAAAAAAAATCGCTGATCGCCGCCATTACTAGTAAAAAAAAAAAAATATTAATAAAAATGCTATAAAACTATCCCCTATTTTGTAAACGCTATAACTTTTGCGCAAACTAATCAATAATCGCTAATTGCGATTTTTTTTTACCAAAAATATGTAGAAGAATACGTATCGGCCTAAACTGAGGAAAAAAAAATGTTTTTTTTTATATATTTTTTGGGATAGTTATTATAGCAAAAAGTAAAAAATATTGAATTTTTTTAAAAATTGTCGCTCTACTTTTGTCTATAGCGCAAAAAATAAAAAACGCAGGGGCGATCAAATACCACCAAAAGAAAGCTCTATTTGTGGGAAAAAAAGGACGCCAATTTTGTTTGGGAGCCACGTCGCACGACCTGCGCAATTGTCAGTTAAAGCGACGCAGTGCCGAATCGCAAAAAGGGGCCTGGTCCTTTGGCTGCAAATTGGTCCGGGGCTGAAGTGGTTAACAAGTGTTAAAGCCAGAGACGGCCAGGCATTTAGCATATTCAGCAGAGGTCATCAA
Organism: Lithobates sylvaticus; assembly: GCA_028564925.1. Taxonomy (NCBI): domain Eukaryota; kingdom Metazoa; phylum Chordata; class Amphibia; order Anura; family Ranidae; genus Lithobates; species Lithobates sylvaticus. Next base: position 442,698,447 of record CM053030.1, read on the forward strand.
TGACAGCCACCATATTCCTCTGGGTACAGATCACCCTTTACTTTCACCATGAACCATTAGAGAAAAACTTCCTTTCAATCAATGTCGCTGTAATTACACATTTATAGGAAGGAACTTTTTCAAACATCCTGCGTTTCTCAGGCCCCTAAAGTCTGTAAAGTCTTTGGGATTAATGACAGAGGGAATTTTCACAGTAACACTGGTATTATCCATAGAGGGAAAGGGATCAGGCAGACGTTGCCAGCAAACAATACAATATACATAATTTAAAAGCATACTGAAAGATTAGCAATCAGATTAGCAGATAATGCTTACAATACGGAGGAGATTTCAGGACCAATATACAAAAATGCTTAGCACTCAATAATAATATAACCAAGATACACACAGAACACTAAACAAACATCATGCCAGATCCTTAATGTGCTATAAAAATACTTGCTGTGCCAACAGACCAGAGAGATTTATTTAGCATTTTAATTGGTCCTTGATGCACAGCAGGTACTTATCCTTAAAGCAGAACGTCACTCTCTCCATCAACCTTGACTATTTTTAATCCTTATGCCCAACTGTCCAAGTTTTACCTCTGCACTACAAGAGTCTGTGAGCCTGTTGGTGACACGACAGATGATTGCCATTTACCATTGCTGGTTTTGCCAAAGATATGGCCACTGGCCACCCATTCCTACCTAGACATGATTATGCTACAGATGGAGGAAGATCTGCCCAACCTAGTCTTTCAGCAGGATGGAACTTCTCATTTCCACTGGGATGTTCGCTGATAACTGAATGATACCCAACCCAAAACATTGGATTGGCTGTGCAGGAAAGAACAAGTCACCCGGGGCGCTCTGGTCTGACCAATCGCCAGACCCAAACACCAGTGTTCATTTCTACGCCAAATTTCAAATTTAGTTTTAGCCACAGTCTTTTGACTAAAATGCCATTTTAGTTTGTCGTATTTTAGTCATCTGAACGGTTTTAATCAACTAAAATCTCCAGTACATTTTAGTAAACTAAAATCTTATGGGTTTCGTTAAATGCACTACAATTTAAGTATTTCTCTAGAATTTCCAAACTCATTATATACTCCTGGAGTCAAAATCCAATAACATGTTATTATTTATGGTATTAAGGTTTGAACATGCACTACTGACACAGATTTAGCCGTTAATACATTGTATTTTTAAAAGTATTGGGACAGCTGCCTTTACATGAACTTTAATGGCATCCCAGTCTTAGTACATAAGATTCAATATTGAGTTGGCCCATCCTTTGCAGCTATAACAGCTTCAACTCTTCTGGCAAGGCTGTCCACAAGGTTTAGGAGTGTGTCTATGGGAATGTTTGACCATTCTTCCAGAAGCACATTTGTGAGGTTAGGTACTGATGTTGGAAGAAAGGCCTGGCTCGCAGTCTCCACTCCAATTCATCCCAAAGGTGTTCTGTCAGCTTGTCAAGTTCCTCCACCCGAAACACGCTCACCCAAGTCTTTATGGACCTTGCTTTGTGCACTGGTCCAAATCATTTGGTGGAGGGGGGATTATGGTGTGGGGTTGTTTTTCAGGGGTTGGGCTCGGCCCCTTAGTTTCAGTGAAGGGAACTCTTAAGGCTTCAGCATACCAAGACATTTTGGACATTTCATCTTTGGGGATGGCCCCTTCCTGCTCCAACGCAACTATGCACCAGTGCATAAAGAATGGTTTGTCTTTATGGACCTTGCTTTGTGAACTGGTGAGGAGTCCCCCACTGGCACTCCTGGCTACTCCCCCCCCCCCCCCCCACAGAGAGCCCTCATAGCAAGCCGATCTCTCCTGAGCCCCGCTATGTGTGTCCAAAAGACACAATAACCTTATAAAGGCTTGGCCCCACTCTCTCGTCACTGGCTCCAATTGACAGCAATAGTTCCTGCTGCTGTATATGAGCCAATGTTAATGGCTCACGATCAGGAATGTATGGGGGGGGGGGGGCTGCATATAGAAGTTTATTTGCCTTACAGCATAGCATAAGCGTGCGCAGCAGGTGTGCACAGTAAACTGCTTACTATGCTTCAGTTTGTGAATGAACAGGAAAACCGCTCAGCACCAAGCACTTCCCATTCATTCACCGACCAGTGCAGCTGAGGCTGCAGAGAAAGGCATTTGTGTTTGAGCTTTGGGGTACACCCCCTAATGCAATAGGCTGCACACACCTATGCTGCATAGAATGCAGTAAGGTAAAAAAAAAAAAAAAAAAAAAAAATCATTCTGCCCTTACAACCGCTTTAATTAGCATGAGCCCAGAATTCTACTTTAATTCTGAGCCAGGTAATTAACCAATTTATAAATACATACAATGCAACCACTTGCTATCTGATGGATTTCACTTTTCTTGAAGAATGCACTCATAAGCAGCTATTGCTGAGGTTTGACACCAAGCAAGGAATCCTACCTAACAGGATAGACCATACAGCTTATTTCACCTGTGAGGACAAGCAACCCAGACCAAACCCCAGTGCGCCATGGCCTACAGTCACATTCTAAGATACAAGTCAGGCGTGAAGAACATCCACCTGCCCTTACTTTAAAAAGACAGTATTCAGCACTACCCGCTTATCTCTCTTGTAATTTACCAAACTAAAATTCGGAGACCACCATAAATCCAAAAAAAAATAATAATATACCAGGACCTGAGCAGGTGTCCCCGCACAAAACAAAAAGCAGCTTAGGGCACAGAGAGCCATGCATTGTAAAAATGGAGAGCATAGCTGCTCATGGGAGTGACAGGCAGAATGCTCGTAAGCACACATCTGAGAGCTTGTGGCCCTGGATTAAGTTTTCAGGTTTTTCATATTCATCCCTGTATACAAGTAAATGCTCAGATGGGCAGTTACCAGCATACAGCCTGTCATTTATTTTTAGCGGTAGCTCTGTGCAAATACCTGTCACACCTGGGTGAAGAGCTATTCTAGTTGTTTACAAGGTACAACTCTCTGAATCCTTGTGAATGAACCCCGACAGTGTCAGTAATTGAATCTTGATTCCATGTTTTGTACAAAAACAAAAACCAAAGCTGGATTTGTGATTTGCTCTAAATTTGGTAAAATTCTTCTTTTTTCTTTTCTGGCAATGATATCTTGACAATCTAGAGCAGAGGGGTATGGGTACATATTGGGCAATCCACCATGGGTCTGTAATCCTACAAAGGTCAAGAGCACCTGCCTTTAAAGTGGAAGCTCACCCGAATACTAAAATCTCTAAAATCTACTGGCATCAACAATCAAAGACTAACCTAGCTATCCCTGTAAAGAAGAAAATCACTATACAGTGGAACCTTGGATTACAAGCATAATCCGTTCCAGGAGAATGCTTGTAAATTCAAAAAACACTTGCATATCAAAGCGAGTTTCCCCATAGAAGTCAATGGAAGTGAAGATAATTAGTTCCGCATGGACTTTTATTGCATGCAATACCGCATTTGGCCAGAGGTGGGAAGGGGCGCGGGAGAGCCACGAAAAGGCTTGCAAACACTCGGGAATGGAGCATTTCTGAGTGATTCCTAGTATTTCCGAACGGCTCTGCACCGTCCCGAGTGTCACCGGCGCCCCCGCACCTCTGGCCAAATGCGGTACTGCACACCACATAAGCTTGAATTCTGCTCTTTTTGCGAGACAAAACTCGCAAACCGAGTCAGGATTTTTTTTTTAAAAAGTTGCTAGTCTTTCAAACCGCTTGTTAACCACGTTACTCGTTAACCAAGTTTCCACTGTACATACCTTCTCTGAAGCCTCTCCGGTCTGGTCTCCAGCGGCGGAAGCTCTGTAGAGGAGACAGCCGACAAATGAATGGGAAGTGACGTCACCCATAGGACTTACTATGGGCTTCCGTTGTCGGCTGCCTCTTCTGCACCCACCTCCACAGCGAGGCCATCGCTGACAGCTTGGCATAGGACCACAGATTGGCTTCAGAGAAAGTATGTATAGCGATTTCTTCTTTACAGAGCTAGATAGGTTAGTCTTAGATTGTGGATGCCAGTAGATTTAGAGATTTTAGTATTAGGGTGAACGTCTACTTTAAAGCAAATTTATGGTCAAAATGTACAATCATATATTGGTTTCCAGGCAGTTTTTCAATTACCGTATTTATCGGCGTATAACACGCACCCCAAGTTTAGGAGGGAAATTTTAAGGAAAAAAATAAATAAAAATTTACATTTAAAATGCCCATCAATGCAGCCTTATCGGTGTCCATTGCAGCCTTGTCAGTGCCTTGCCAGTGCAGCCTTGTCCCAGTGCAGCCTTCTGCAGCCTTTGCTCTCAGTGTCATTGCCATTTAAAATTGGCGCTGCCGAGGACAGTATCTGACAGGACACGGGAGCGGAGCGAACGCCGCCGAGATACACATGTACTTGGCTCTTGTCGGCTCAGCTCACAGTCACGCCCAGTCCCGCCCTATGATGGACATAACACAGGTCCAATGGCGGGACTGTGAGCGGGGCAGAGAAGAGCCGAAAAGAGCCGAGTACACTCGCTATGTGTAGCTCGGCGGCGATCGCTCCGCTCACAGCTAGCGGAGATCGGCGGGGGATCGGTGGGGATCGGCGTATAACACGCACCCACGATTTTAAGGGGGAAAAAAGTGCGTGTTATACGCCGATAAATACGGTATATCTATTCTACTCCTACTAACCCAAACAATATTTTAGTTCGTAAACGTACTTTGTAAACATCCCCAAACATTTACTTCCTTAAATTCTGTGATACATATTCACTATGCGCTGTGAGTGGGCACTGCTGTGTCACACATTTTGCAGAGCCTGCCTTCTGAACTACAAAGGTGCTGAGGAGGAGGAGGAGTTTCTGGAGGCGGAGTCAGTAATCAGAGCTTTCAGACAGGAAGGTACCATGGGATATGTAGTCCCTAGAAATTGATAACAAACAGCTGAGAACAAACTGCAAAGCATGCAGGGAATCCAGGAAGTTGTGAAAAGAGATGGCCAGCCGACAGGCTGAACTCGCAAACACAAAAAAGGAAACCTTTTAAGTAAGCTTATATTGGATTGACAAATATAACTATTGTTTGTATTGCTATTACAATACTGATGTTATAAAATCAAAGTGTATGCTGTGACCATAGATTCCCTTAAAGCAATGGATGTGCATTGTGCACATTTCCAAGCAGTAGTAGAATTATACTGCATGCCATCACATTCAATGGAATGTAATTTTACAAGCTGAAGATATAACAATCGAGAAACAAGTGGAAGCATCTCAGTTCTCATTATGTAGGAGGATCTGTTCTGCACAGATTGGCATAAATTAGAAAAAAGCTATTTAGATTAAAAAGCCCAAGTATAATGGTGTACTCCACTATCTTTATACATTTGACAGGTAGTACCAGGTGACCATATTGTGAATACCACATGTATACCGCCGACACATCCAATACATTCCCAGACTGGAACTCAACTTTTCAGGCAGTATTTTAGTGGGCATCAATAAAGCATGAGTATGAAATAGGTACAGTGGGTAAAGGTTGCCGCGTTCTATTAAGAGGATGATAGAAATAACAGATTGCAATGTCCCCCACACGTCATAGAATAGAAAGGCCACAGTGATCAGTACATTGCCCTCCATCACATCACTAACAAGCCCCAAGACTGACAGAGGTCTCAGCCGTTTCATAGCTCCATGCTCATTTGCGCTCTACAAGGCTATTTTTACATATTTGTGTTTTGCAGTCATTTGGAAGCAAATCATTGATTCTTCTTTGGCTACTCTTAACCTTATAGTTAGACAATGCAGAACGTTCCACTTAGTTTGTACTGTGCTGCGAGCACACTAATCACACCAAATGCCGAGACGGATGATTACAGCCACTGACAGATGTCTGGAAGGTATTCTCTGCAATTCAGAGCTTCTTTCCGCACTATGCTGTATATGCAAGATACGCTGGGTTAATTTAAAGGGAAACCGATTTGTTTTCATTTATTTATTTTTAGATACTAATGTGAAAGATCATCTTGGTGTAAATACTTTTATCACTAGGTGTTACTGGCGGCTTAGTGGTTAGCACTTCTGCCTTGCAACACTGTAGTCGCAGTTCAAAACCTTGTCAGGACACTATCTGCATGGAGTTTGCATGTTCTCACAGGGCGTGTGTGGGTTTCCTCCCGCACTCCAAAAGACATGCTGGCAGTTTAATTGGCTCCTGTCTAAACTGACCCTAGTATGTGAATAATGCTGCGTACACGAGCGGATTTTCCATCTTGGATGGTTTTTCCGATGGAATTCCGCTCAAGCACACGGTCACACCAAAGTTTGCTGAACTTCTGACTATCAAGAACACGGTGACGTACAACACTACGACGAGCCAAGAAGTTGAAGTTCAATGCTTCCGAGCGTGTGTCGAATTGTTTCCGAGCATGCGTAGGAATTTTGCAGGTCGGAATTTCCGACCGAAAAATTAAGAACATGCTCTCAATCTTTTGCTGGCTGAACTTCGGCCAGCAAAAGTCCGATGGAGCGTACACACGGTCGGAATTTCCGACCAAAAGCTCTCATCGGTCTTTTGCTGGCCAAATTCCCGATGGTGTGTACGCCGCATTAGGGACCTCCAGGTGTAAGCTTCTTGAGGGCCGCGCCTGATGCGACTGTATAATATGTTAATCACTGCAAAAATTAATCGACACAAAATTAATACCTGTAATAAACAAATCGTATGTATGTATGTATGTATGTATAATATATATATATAGTATATATATATATATTATATATATATATATATATGTATATATATATATATATATATATATATATATAGTTTGTAACCTGTTGATGGAGGGGGGGGGGGGGTTATATTACTCTCTGAATATTCAAATTATGGTGTCCATTTAAGAAAAATTTGTTGGGATAAAAATGACAAACATTCAGCCATCCTTGATTTCAGTGATTTCCAATAACCATCAGGTCCATCTAGTGGTCATAATGCAGTATTTTTCATGAAAAAAAAACAAAAAAACAAAAAAAAAAACATGCATTGTGGCCATTAGATGGAGCTGACAATTTTTTATAAATAGAGCCCTATGTGTGCTGACACTGCTGGTACAACGATCCCAGCTATGAAATGGTGCAATCCACACTACTGAGTATTCTGAAAAGCTGACCTTACTAGGCTACGGCTGAGGTTACCCTTTAGAGAGGACGCAAAGGATTTCACAATGTGTCCCAGAACCTGGGCCTACAAGGACCTGTAAAGAGAGCTTACATTAGTGGAGCTGGGCACAAGGTTTAACTCTGACAGAGGGACTAGAATCAATAGTAAATAGAGAACAGACTAGGGCTTAAAATGGACCTTCACCTGTAAATGAACTAGGCATTACTGCTTTCTCCCCCTCCACAAGCTAAAAAACAGCAAACGTTTTCTTTTTTTTTTTATGCATCTGTTCATCCCACACCCAGGCTGCCATTCTTGCCTAGGATACATCACCTACCATTCACCGCAGTGGAAAAAGGGGGGGCCTGCGCACATCAGGGAGCCGGGCTGCCTGAACCAGGGAGGGGCAGCCAGCACCCGATGGCAAGAAAGATGGCAGCACAGAACACACCTTGTGACAGCGGCGCTGCAGATCAGAGCAGGACAACACTGGATCCGCTGTCTAGGTCAATTTGTGAGTTCTGCAGAATACCAGCAAAAAAGGCGCAACAAAACAAAACAAAAAAACCCTGTGGGTCTCCACCTCAGAACCAATGGAAAGGCTGCTATCACCCCAAGGTCCATACCAGCCAAAATATTATCTAATGGCCAAGACCACGTATTATCCACAATGACCAAAAACACATGTCTGAGAAAAAATACTTTCATAAACATTATAAAGGCTTTATTACACCCAAAAAAAGTGAGGGGGAGCAGAAAATTGACCCATCTGCCCAGTTGCATACCAACCGCAGCTAAGGATCAGTGTAGAGGAGGCAGCTAAGAAGCTGTGAAGAGTGTAATCTTTAAGGGCTCAGTGATACGAGTGTTCGGCCCATGCAATGGTCAGAACTGTTTTTTTGTTCGTTTTTTTTTTACCAACACTGAGCTGCATGCAGCCTATTGAATGTGAACAGGTAGGCATCATCTGTATGATCTCACAGACTCCGCCTCCAGGTCCTTGCGCCCATTCCATCCTGTGCAGGTGGGTTTATACAGCTGATGCATTCAATTTCTACTGGGTGCCTACATCCAGATTAGCAGTAAAAAAAAAAAAAAAATTAACAAACGGTTCTGGCTGCTGCACAGGGTTAAGCCCCTGTGTAAGTGTGCCCTAAGGTCCACTTTAAAAACTGGATAAAAAAATAAATAAAAAAAATGCAAGTATACAGAGAAGAGATTAGTCAAAGGTCACTCATTCTCAGTATGTCTATGTGCTATACTATATGCACATAGGGTCAGTGATGCCTAATGCCACGTACACACGAGCATCTTGGATGGCTTTTCAGACGGAATTCCGCTCAAGTTTGGCTTGCATACACACGGTCACACAAGTTTGCTGAACTTTTGACCGTCAAGAACGCTGTGACGTACAACACTACGACGAGCCGAGAAAATTAAGTCCAATGCTTCCGAGCATGCGTCAAATTGTTTGAGCATGCGTAGGAATTTTGCACGTCGGAATTGGTACAGCCGATCAGAATTTCTGATCGGAACTTTTTCCGACCGAAAAATTGAGAACCTGCTCTCAATCTTTTGTTGGCTGTAATTCCGCCAGCAAAAGTCCAATGGAGCGTACACACACAGTCGCATTTTTGGAGCAAAAGCTCTCATCGCAAATTTGCTGGCGGAATATCCGCTCGTGTGTACAGGGCATAAATGTTATCATCACTGTTTGCCCAGTGTACATGTAGCCTATCAGCCCGTGTGTGATCCGGCATTTTCGTTCACCTAGGAGACAGAGGAGCAGCATCCAGTTTTACCAGCAGCCCATCAAAAACTACGACAAACTGAAATACACAGTGGCTGGGGCAAAAAAAAAAAGAAAAAAGTTTCAGGGATACTTCCCTAAACACATACAGCCTTAAAAACATGAGTAGTACCCTGTACAGCTTCCAACCAGGGCATATTTCAGGGCATATTTCAGCCTGTCAATGATGCTGTCAGGTTGGACGAGGGTTGCCAACCGCAAGTAAACTTAGTGACAGTTTGTAAAAATCTGTGATTTTTTTTTTTACAACTGGCAGTAAATATCAGGGGCTGATAATTTCATGCTGTGTTGACTTTTTAAAATCAAGCAAATTACTTTGTTATAGGTATTGTCAGTGTTTCCATATTATGTTTAAACTGTTCAAATATTCACAATGTTAGTTTTCAATAGGAGTTCTGTAATCTCTCAGGTTGCTAGTAACAAAATGTGCTCCGCAAGTAATTTTTTCACGTTTTGTCAGAAAAAATTCTGCAGGGAGGTTGGCAACCCTGTGGACGATGTACCTGCATCTCCCTAGAACACGAAAACCCCTGGATGTGACCCACATGAGCTAAACGCCCATTGTTCATGAAGCCTTTTTGACTTATACTACCGTCTTTCCCCGATAGTAAGACTTCCCTCGAAAAGAAGACCCAATTCCTGTTTTGCCTCTCGCTGTAATATAAGGCATCCCCCCGAACATAAGGCCTCCCCAGAATATAAGGCCCCCGAAGCTACTGTAAGGCATCTGCCTCCTCTGGACCGTAGCGGCGGGCACCACTTCGCAGCTCACTGAGCTGTTCAGGCAGTGCAAGGTCTCTTAATATCAGTGAGCTGCGGCCAGCTCTCTGGATGACGAGTGACGTCCCTGATGTTGCGCAGGGGGACGTCACCAGTCAGAGAGCCCGCGCCGCCATGACAAGCTGCCGCCTTCTGCTCGCTCTGCCCTGACAGAGTCTGGCTGACTCACAATTAGACAGTGAGTGAGTCGCACGGGGCAGGAGTCGGGCACATTGTGTGGAATTTGGCCGCCACAGACACACAGGGGTGACTGAGGTGGGGTGGGGGGGGATGTCTGTTGAAGGTGGGAGGGGGGAGAGAAACTAAATAATCCACTGTCCACTGGCACAGAGTGGGGGGAGGGGGACTCACTTAAAATGACACAGGGTGGATTTGAGGGGGGGGAATCAAAATGGCACAGGAGGATCAGAAGGGGGGAATCAATAAATGTGTACCTTCTTCTTCTTCATGGAAAAATAAGACATCCCCTGAAAATAAGACCCAGCGCATCTTTAGGAGCAAAAATGTATAAATTTATATAAGACACTGTCTTATTTTTGGGGAAACAGGGTATGTATGCATCAACTGCAGGGCCAGAAAGAATCACAATTATGCACAGCCTATTTAGAACTGCTTAACTAACCCATAATAAATGCTACGTTAAAAAAAAAAAAAAAAAAAAAAAATCACAATTAAATGTAGTAGGCTGCCTAACAATACAGATCCTATGGCATAGAAATGCAGCATGCACAGGTAGAAGTGCACTGCTGACGATACGTCTGCATCGATCAATGGCCATTTCCATCTAACTGTGTGCACTCTACTCTCTCTCTCCCTCTCACATTGATTAAGCATAAAATATATTCATGTGCATCTTAACTCTCACAGGAGGACATATAGATATTAATTCACAGGTAAATAAACAACTTCCACATAGGACATCTACATAAATAAAATTCTAAACACTGCTATAGAATAATCACATTTATACGGTCTATATTTGGCACTAACTCTTGACTACATATTTGCCTTTGAAAATGACCCAACATCCTTATTTCTTTGTTGTGAATGTACGTCATAATCCTTGTTTTGGCATAAATCCCGCAGTATGTTTAGCTGCAATAATACTATATGATCCCTCCACCACTACTAAGCCCCCTGTATGGGGAGTTAGGCGCTGCATTGTTCCTTCAATAACAATATACTGGTTTGTTCCTTCTCTAGAAAACATTTCATGGTTAAGTTTCCATTATTCTGAATATTACACAGGCTTCATGTTGAATGAACAAGTTTCTTATTCGAGTTGATCTCCATACAGGAAAGTGGGAGGTACTTCCCATAGCAACCTCTGTAAACGAAACATTATCACCGTCACAAGGACAATGCCAGATAGAATATGAAACTCCATTTCTCTTTGGTCATGATGATTTTTAAACACAGTCAAATGCATAATAATCTACCAGCACTGACTATTCCGTAGTGAAATGAATCAAAACAAAAAAACAAGAACATTTCCCTATAATGGTACTCATAAGTCTTGCCTTTTTCAGACTCCAAATCAAGTACTTGGCATCTATTAACCACTTGCTTACTGGGCACTTAAACCCCCCTCCTGTCCAGACCAATTTTTCTTTGATGTACGCTGATGAGGCGCACTGGTGGTCACCGATGGGAGGCACTGGTGGGTGGCAGAGATGGGCACTGATAGGTGGCACTGATTGGCACCACTGCTGGGCATTAATAGGTGGCACTAGCAGGCGGTAATTGTGGGCACAGATTAGGCAGATGTGCCTCCTTCAGCTTCGGGACTGATGTCCCTTGCACATAAGCCGGTGATCGGCTTTTTTTTCTCTCCTAACGCTGTCAGCGCGAGGAGGGAAAAAAAAAAAGGATTACCGAGCTTTTGTTTACATCACGTGATCAGCTGTCATTGGCTGACAGCTGATCGCGTGGTAAGGGGCTGGGATCAGCCCCTTACTCGGATCTGTGATCACCCTCATCTCAATGACTCGGTGATCACAGCGCGGGGAGCGTGCAAAGGGGAGGGCGTTATATGACGACCTCCCGGAAGTTCAGGTCTGCGCTGTGGCAGTCATTTGTCTATAGCGCGGATGCCAAGTGGTTAAATCATCAAAGCAAGTACCCTTGCAATGCTGCCATACAAAGCCTGAAACAGGTGGGAAAAAGGAGTATGGTTGACAGGGACCATGTTCAGTGCCTTGAAAAAAATATTCATTTCATACCCCTTGACATTTTCCACATTTTGTCACAACCAAAAACGTAAATGTATTTTATTGGAATTTTATGTGATAGACCAACACAAAGTGGCACCTAATTGTGAAGTGGAAGGAAAATGATAAATGGTTTTCAAATTATTTTACAAATAAATACGTGAAAAGTGTGGCGTGCATTTGTTTTCAGCCCCCCTGAAGAGTCAATACTTTGTAGAACCGCCTTTCACTGCAATTACAGCTGCAAGTCTTTTTGGGTATGTCTCTACCAGCTTTGCACATCTAGAGAGTGAAATTGTAATTGTTGCCCATTCTGCTTTGCAAAATAGCTCAAGCTCTGTCAGATTGGATGGTGAGTGTGTGTCTGTAAACAGCAATTTTCAAGTCTTGCCACAGTTTCACAATTGTATTTAGGTCTGGACCACTCTAACACATGAATATGCTTTGATCTAAACCATTCCATTGTAGCTCTGGCTGTATGTTTATGGTTGTTGTGCTGCTGGAAGGTGAACATCCACCCCAATCTCAAGTTTTTTGCAGACCAATAGGTCTTCTTCTAAGATTTCCCTGTATTTGGCTCCATCCATCTTCCCATCAACTCTGACAACTCTGACCAGCTTCCCTTATCTTCGCTGAAGAAAAGCATCCCCTCAACAGAATGCTGTCACCAACATGTTTCACAGTGGGGTTGGTGTGTTCAGGGTGATGTGCAGTGTTAGTTTTCCACCACACATAGCGTTTTGCTTTTAGGCCAAAAAGTTCAATTTTGGTCTCATCTGACCAGAGCACCTTCTTCCACATTTACTTTTCCCCCCCACATGGCTTCTCACAAACTGCAAATGGGACTTCTTATGGTTTTCTTTCAACAATGGCTTTTCTTTTTGCCACTCTTCCATAAAGGCCAGATTTGTGGAGTGCACTACTAATAGTTGTCCTGTGGACAGATTCTCCCACTTAAGCTGTGGATCTCTGCAGCTCCTCCAGAGTTACCATGGGTCTCTTGGCTGCTTCTCTGATTAATGCGCTCCTTGCCCGGCCTGTCAGTTTAGGTGGACAGCCATGTCTTGGTAGGTTTACAGTTGTGCCATACTCTTTCCATTTTCGGATGGTGGATTGAACAGTGCTTTGTGAGATGTTCAAAGCTTTGGATATTTTTTTTATTATAACCTAACCCTGCTTTAAACTTCTTCACAACTTTAACCCTGACCTGTCTCGTGTGTTCCTTGGCCTTCATGGTGCTGTTTGTTCACTAAGGTTCTCTAACAAACCTCTGAGGGCTTCACAGAATAGCTGTATATATACTGAGATTACATTACACACAGGTGGACCATTTACTAACTAGGTGACTTCTGAAGGTAATTGGTTCTACTAGATTATAGTTAGGGGTATCAGAGTAAAAAGGGGGCTGAATACAAATGCACTCCACACTTTTCAGATGATATTTATTTGTATAGAATTTTGAAAAACATTTATCAGTTTCCTTCCACTTAACAATTATGTGCCACTTTGTGTGGGTCTATCACATAAAATCCCAATAAAATACATTTAGGTCTTCGGTTGTAACATGAAAAAAATGTGGAAACATTTCAAGGGGTGTGAATACTTTTGCAAGGCACTGTATATTGTTGGAATACTGCTTGAACGTGTCAATTAAGCTGGCAGCATCTAAAAAAAAACGATCAATCGATTTGCTTTAAAATGAAGCCTGGAGCACTGCCTGCACACTTCTATAGGTGGAGAAAATACAATCAGATTGTAACAGTGCGAGTCTGTCAGACTGGATAGGACCTAAAGCTGGACATGCACTAAGCGACTGGCTGAGATTCAGACAGCAGGTGGCGGTGTTGGCACCACTCTGCTCAACATCTTTCCATTGAACAATCAAAGGGGCTGGGCAGAAAATTGTCAGCATAACAGTGACGGAAACCAATCAGATAGAGGCACCGTTCCAGTATTCCGACAACCGGTGGTGTCACCAGAATACCACAGCAAGAGAAACTCATCCATCTGTACCATTTATGGATGTATGGCCAGGTTTAATGGATAGTTTGCTATCCTATTGCTTTGTTAGGCTCAGCAATGGCATGCAATGCCAAGCTGCTGCTATCTACTAGGACCCCAGGTCCTTTTCCATCTAAAGAAGATTGTGTACTGCTATTGCAAAGTGTGTGGCCAGTATTAGAGAGATCACTTTTTTTTAATACCACAAACATTTTTATTATAGCCTCAAAAACACTACGAGATTTTTTTTATTTTTAAAACCAAAAAAAATGTTTTAGAAAATCTCCTCCTGTGAAATTAGTCACCAACTAGTCTAAACAGATCTGAGTGATGTCATTGAAGAATTAACACCCTGCGCTCTAGATCTCCTACTGGTCACACAGCCAGAACGTACGCCGACAAATGTCACGGCTATTTTGGTGGCCACCTTTCTCTTCTGTGCTATGTTTAAGACTTCAACCAAAACTCATTGCAGAATTGAAGAAATCTATTCATTGCCTTTTTCATTGGCTTTATTTGCCATTTGTTGTCTTTAAGGCCTTGTTTACAATAATGGTTGGGGGCAGTAAAACAATGTGGTTGAGCCGCCCACAAACTGCTCCCCCTTAAGCTGTAAATGCAGCAGAGTGGGGTATAAATATGTCACAATGATTTGCACTGTGAAGCGGCAAAAAAGATCGCCGCTTTCGCATTTAGCAGGCCATTCCACCCAGTGAACATGACCTATTCAACTGAATGGGGGAGCCTTGCAAATGCATGCAGCGCACTAAGGAGGTTCAAGGAGTTAAAGCAGGCAGTGAGGAGGCAAAATAACACCTTCTCACTGCCTGGAAAATGCTTTCGAAAGTGAAATCTGAACACAGATTGCTCTTCAGCAAGCAACGCTAATGCCGCGTACAAGCGACTGGACTTTGACGGACTAGGTCCGACGGTCTTCCCGACGGACTTTCCAATGGACTTTCCCACACACAATCACACCAAAGTCTGATGGATTCGAACGTGATGATGTATGACCGGACTAGAATAAGGAAGTACATAGTCAGTAGCCAATAGCTGCCCTAGCGTCGTTTTTTGTCCATCGGACTAGCATACACACAAACAGATTTCTCGATAGGAACTGGGTCCCGCGGAGTTCCGGCCGAAAAATTTGAAACATGTTCTATTTCTAAAGTCCGTCAGATTTTTGGACAGCAAAGGTCCGATGGAGCCCACACACGATCGAATTTTCCGACGGATTCGTTCCGTCGGACCTTTGCTGTCGAAAAGTCCGGTCGTGTGTACGCGGCATAAGTCGTATATCTCCTATTACTTATTTCAGAATTCTTTTGCCACGCAGTCGGCACTTCTGCCTTTCCTGCCTAGGTGAGAATGATGTACTCCCAGCTGCCTCCTGGAATACTCATATCACACATCCCAGAAAGCTTTGGGGCAATCCACAGGACCAGTGTTGGTCATCTTACTTTAAAAAAAGTAATTAGTTAAGTTACAAATTACTTCTCCCAAAAAGTAATTGCGTTAGTAACTCAGTTACTACATTGGAAAAGTAATTAGTTACGCAGCAAAGTAACTGACTTTTTTTTTTAAATATTCTATACGTGTAACTAAGGGGCGGGTCTAGTATTACTGTAACCAAGGGGCGCATTTATTATTATTGTTATATATCGTGTAACCAGGGGGCTGCTCTAGTATTACTCTAACCAAGGGGCAGATCTGTTATAGCGTGTAAGCAAGTGGCGGGTCTATTATTATATCGTGTAAGGGGCGGATGGCTACAGAAGAGGGCGAATGTTAAATTAATGGGCAGAGCTCAATATATAACAATAATAATAAATGCGCCCCTTGGTTACAGTAATACTAGACCCGCCCCTTACTTACAAGATAGAAGCCCCTTGCAGAGTAGCACGAGCATCAGGAGCGTGCGGCATCGCCTCGTACAATTACATGTTAACTGCACCTGCGCGGTGTAGAGTTCACTCAGAGCTGTTTAGGTTCGGCAATTTTACGGAAAGCTCCGTAGTCCTTTGTACTGCGCAAGCCCTGCGCCTGCGCAGTACAGGGGGGTCCTTATCCGGCGGGGGAACTTTTTCGTCAGGACACCGGAATTACACTACTGCCATCTAGTGGCGGTAGATGTAATTGGGGTAACTAAGCCAAAGTAATGGGAACTGGGTTACCATGAGGGGAAAAGTAATCAGTTAGATTACTCGTTACCCTCTAAAGTAACTGCGTTAGGTAACTCAGTTTATTTTAACTCAGTTACTTACATCACTGCACAGGATACTGCGCCACAGTTCGTCATCAGAGTTCCAGTTTGAAGATCCCAGAGGAGACTGCCAGTCTAGTGGCGGGTTATGGGCTCTGCATTGTACCTGATGATGTCAGTGGATGTGCGAATGCCTGAGCATAGAGGAGAAGAGGCTGCCTGAAACAATCTAGCAGCACAAATGAGCCTTCAGGAGCAGAGGATTGGGTAAATAATACATATATAATATGGGAGGTCAAACCTAAACTTTTTCAATTTGTATGCAATCAGGCGGACACTTGCAGTACAGTGTTGAAGTTAAAGCTAAAAGGAAATTGAATAAGAAAATTGTATAATGTATGGCCAGCCTAAAACTGCTTTTCTGGTACCCTAAACATAAATGAGCATTTAACCCCTCCAGTGCCACTTCCAGTGACGACTATTCCATGGATTCCAGCTTTAAATCTTGGAAATTATTATTTTTCAAAAGGCACTTGCATTGTGATCCAAATATAAAACAAATAAATCCATTCTCCCCTCCGCGGATGTAAAATGCACTAAGACTGAATATCCAAAGCTAAATGACTGTGCATGGTGACCCCTCTCTCTCTCTCTCTCTGTTGGAGGTCTTGTAGTGGTCATCTCGGGGGATTTTACATTTATAAATTCAGTTGTGAACCTGTTGAGAGTTTGATGGAAGCGATGTGTCTGCATTCCTCTGGTCTGCACTGCATTGCTGTGTCTGCTCCTCTATGACTGCACACAACTGAAGCAAGCTGGGTCAGGCCTGAGCTGGAAATGCTGTATATAGTGTACATACATAAACTCCGACATATACAAAGAAAGACGGATCCAACACTGGAAATGTCATTCCTGATGTGAAATGAGTGTGATGTGTGACACATACAATGTTATACTCCTATTGGAATGCACAGACACAGCAAGTTGCACTTTGCAGGGAATGGCCAGGTAACAAGTGATCATATCACCCATGCACTGTGAGCAGGCCCCTCCATTCATAAGGCTCATGATCTAATCAGGAGCCCCCTGCATGCCCAGCCTATAACACACACACACACACACACACACACACACACACACACACACACTGGGATCAGGGGGCCCCTGCATGCCCAGCCTATAACAAACACTAAACACACACACACTGAGATCAGGGGGCCCCTGCATGCCCAGCCTATAAACACACACACACACACACACACACACACACACACACACACACACACTGGGATCAGGGGGCCCCTGCATGCCCAGCCTATAACAAACACTAAACACACACACTGAGATCAGGGGGCCCCTGCATGCCCAGCCTATAACACACACACTGAGATCAGGGGGCCCCTGCATGCCCAGCCTATAAACACACACACTGAGATCAGGGGGCCCCTGCATGCCCAGCCTATAAACACACACACACACACACACACACACACACACACACTGGGATCAGGGGGGCCCTGCATGCCCAGCCTATAAACACACACACTGGGATCAGGGGGCCCCTGCATGCCCAGCCTATAACACACTGGGATCAGGGGCCCCCTGCATGCCCAGCCTATAACACACACACACACTGGGATCAGCATGCCCAGCCTATAACACACACACACACACACACACACACACACTGGGATCAGGGGCCCCCTGCATGCCCAGCCTATAACACACACACACACACACACACACACACACACACACACACACACACACACAGGGATCAGGGGCCCCCTGCATGCCCAGCCTATAACACACAGCAGCCACTCATCTAGCAGCTGCTGCTTCAGAGCAGATCTCTCAGGCTGTCAAGCAGGTGACATGGATGGTGGAGGTCTCCTACCTTCATCTTCTAGCTCCAATTTCTCCAGCATGCCTTCAATGGTGCCTTGAGCCTGTGTGGGTAGAAGAGAGGGGATGAGCACTCATACAGGGAAGGAGGAGGGGGAGGAGGAGGCAGCACCGAATCTTTTCTCCCTACAAACAGTACCGGGGAAGCCCTGCCTGGGAGAGGGCGGCGCCAATCACACATTACAATACACCTATTGGGCAGCAACTAAAGGCGCCGACTGATTGGCTGCGTGTCTGAGGATTGAAAGCCAATGGCTGGAAGAGAGCGCTAGACTCCGCCCCTTCTCCGCAGCGCACAAACAAGAGCAGCCGCCGCTGTCACTATACTGATGGTAGGATGAAGTGTGACCATGCCTGGTTGGCTCCTCCCCGGCCCCGCCCTCGGAGGACGATGGACGTGTGAGGGGAGGGGCGAGCCCTTCCCACCTTCAGCTGTGTGTACACCTGACAGCTGATCCCTGGAAGAGCACATCATAATGTCATCTGTATTGTGATCTGTCATCAGGAGGAGGAGACCCTACCCTCATCTACTCTGACAGTCCTTCCACTGAACCCCTCTGTCCTCCCATCTGTCCCTCCCTTTTTTCTGATATATAGACCTCTATACAATCATTTCATCCAGGAATCCTCTGTATTGTATTGTCACACCGGGGTTGATTACTAAAGAGTGCAAAATCTGGTGCAACTCTGCATAGAAACCAATCGGCTTCCATTTTTTTTTTTTTTTGCCAAAGTATAAAAGAAAATATGGGAATTTTTTTCACCCCAAAATCATACTTACCAAGGTGGATGTAGAAACGGTCCCCCGCCAGCTCTTAAAGGCTGCATTCACACGTGATCGCCACGATTCCGCCCCGTAATTTCAAACAGCTACAAAACACATGGCGCGCTTGCGATGCCATTACTTCTAATGGCACCCCAATCGCGCCACGATTGTCTCGCAGCAAATTACAATGTGATGCTGTCACCCAACAGAAGTTTATGTTCCTTTGTGAGCGACAAGTGCAGCGACTGCTGCGCAATTTACTGTGCGACAATCACAGCAAAACCACGGTGCGACTTGTCAGAAGTGATGGCATAGCAAGCGTGTCCTGCGTTTTGCAGCCATTTGAAGTTGCGGGGTGGAATTGTGAAATTTCGGCCAGGATCATGTGTGAATGCAACCCAAGGCTGAGAACCGAGCGATCAAACACTGCCGAACGCTCGGTTCTCACAGCTCCCTGAGCAGAGAGCGGTGACTGTCAGTCATCGCTCTTGCTCTGCCCCACCCACCTGGCGCTCACTGGGCTCACTGGGCTGTGGAGGGGGTGGGAGTGGCTGGCTCAGGATCTCTGCGGCTCACTGAAAGGCTGAGCTGGGTGCTGGTCCAGGCCTGTGGGCGGATCCTGACCATAGTCCCGAGCCTGGAACGGCTCTGTGACATCAGCTGACAGCAGCCTTCAGGAGAAGTACAGCCAAACAAGCTTTGGCTGTACTTCTACTTTAAAGAGATTGTAAAGGTTAAAGTAAAAAAATAAATAAACATGTCTATACTTACCTGCTCTATGCAATGGAATTGTACAGAGCGTTCAATGACCTGCTCTTCTCGGGTCCTGGCCCCTCCTCTCTGTACAGAAGTGGCTTCTCAGGGGGGCACTCATGCGTGCTCACTCCAGAGCCCCGCTGTCTGTGTCAATGGACTCGCCCCGCCCCCGCTCCCTCATCACTGGCTGTGATTAAAACCACTGGGAGCCAATGGCTCCCGGTGCCCCAGCAAAGCCAGCTCGGCTCACCCCACCCCACTCTCCTCATTGGCTCACTAAGTGTGATTGACAGTAGAATGAGCCAATGAGGAGGAAGAGACCCGGGAGAGCCGCTACTCTCATGCACATTGCTGGATCAAGATTGGGTGCAGATAAGTATTAGGGGGGCTGATGATTAACTAGATGACTAGACTAGACATAGAATGCATGACGGTAAAAAAAACCTTGAGCATTCACAACCACTTTAACTGTTTTTCATTGAGGGTCCCTGGGCCAGTAATTTCTTGCATTATAATTTTCCATCATCTGGGAATGTCAAAGGTGTGTCCTTTACCTACACACTGTGTACTAAATGATGTCCCTCCTTGTTATATCAGAAAGTTGGGAGGTTTGAGAATGTCAGGGTACAGCCATTTCTGACCACTCCTAGGAATGCTATTTACCTACAGTGAGGGAAAATAGTATGTGTTCACCTGCTGATTTTGTACGTTTGCCCACTGACAAAGAAATGACCAGTCTATAATTTTAATGGTAGGTTTATTTTAACAGTAAGAGACAGAATAACAACAAAAATATCCAGAAAAAACACATTTCAAAAAAGTTATAAATTGATTTGCATTTTAATGAGTGAAATAAGTATTTAACCCATTCGCAAAACATGACTTAGTACTTGGTGGCAAAACCCTTGTTGGCAATCACAGAGGTCAGACATTTCTTGTTGGTTTGCACACATCTCAGGGGGGATTTTCTCCCACTCCTTTTTTGCAGATCCTCTCCAAGTCATTAAGGTTTCAAGGCTGATATTCAAACCTTCAGCTCCCTCCACATATTTTCTATGGGATTAAGGTCTGGAGGCTGGCAAGGCCACTGCAGGACCTTAAAGGGGATGTAAAGTCTCCAGGTTCTTCATCTTAATGCATTCTATGCATTAGGGTGAATGGACGCAGCAGCGGGACTCGTGAGCGTGCCCACACGGGTGCCCCTAGGGAAAGCGGTTCTCTGTGGGGGGCAAATGGAAAATACATAAAGCTGCGCCAATATAAACAAAATTTTAAAACAATAAATGAAAGGGAAATCAGTATAAAAATCAATATAAAACAAATGTCCCATCAGAAATGACCGTGAGAAATTACATAAATTAATTTGAACAGTCTAGGTTTTTAGTCTTAATAGGCCAGTTTGAAATGATTCTTAACACCAGAAGATGAAATTGGCGTATAGCTGGTAGAAATAGCTTGTTCAAAAAGGAGAAGACACCTCAGTGACAGTTCTATAATTTTCACGCTGTGACATGCAGAGGAAATAGTTGCATCCCGACCACCTATTTGGTTGGAGGCTTACCAGATGGCTATAAGTTTAGGGCACTGTAAACAGAAGCCTGTAGTTGTCCCCGTGGGCGAAAGCTGATAGAGTTAATCAATCCGGGAAGGATCGCTCAAATGGAGGAGGAGAAAGAGCACCACACCATCCGCTCCTGATACAGATATCCAGCCAGTTCCCACTAATTTCCTCCAATTACAAAAAAACAAATGGGGCCGCCCATAGCATAATACTGTTGGCAACTTTTTATTTCGCATAAAAGAATAAAAACACTTACATCAAATGTAGAAAAACGAGCATAATGTACAACACTGCCGGCCGGTCAGTGTGAACCCGTCCCCAGTTCAATGCGGTCTGCGTGGTGGCGTAGCTGCGTGCCTTCCCATACGACGTTTCGTCAGATGTGACGTTTTCAATGGGGAACCGTTGAAAACGTCACATCTGACGAAACGTCGTATGGGAAGGCACGCAGCTACGCCACCACGCAGACCGCATTGAACTGGGGACGGGTTCACACTGACCGGCCGGCAGTGTTGTACATTATGCTAGTTTTTCTACATTTGATGTAAGTGTTTTTATTCTTTTATGCGAAATAAAAAGTTGCCAACAGTATTATGCTATGGGCGGCCCCATTTGTTTTTTTGTAATTGGAGGAAATTAGTGGGAACTGGCTGGATATCTGTATCAGGAGCGGATGGTGTGGTGCTCTTTCTCCTCCTCCATTTGAGCGATCCTTCCCGGATTGATTAACTCTATCAGCTTTCGCCCACGGGGACAACTACAGGCTTCTGTTTACAGTGCCCTAAACTTATAGCCATCTGGTAAGCCTCCAACCAAATAGGTGGTCGGGATGCAACTATTTCCTCTGCATGTCACAGCGTGAAAATTATAGAACTGTCACTGAGGTGTCTTCTCCTTTTTGAACAAGCTATTTCTACCAGCTATACGCCAATTTCATCTTCTGGTGTTAAGAATCATTTCAAACTGGCCTATTAAGACTAAAAACCTAGACTGTTCAAATTAATTTATGTAATTTCTCACGGTCATTTCTGATGGGACATTTGTTTTATATTGATTTTTATACTGATTTCCCTTTCATTTATTGTTTTAAAATTTTGTTTATATTGGCGCAGCTTTATGTATTTTCCATTTGCCTTTTGGTGTGAGTATCCCACTTTCTAGCAGCAGCCTTTTTCTGGGTTAGGGCCCCTCCCAATTTCCTTTCCCCTTCCCTATTCCCTTTTTTTCATCCCCCCCCCCCCCCCCTTTCCCTTTTCCCTCTCCAGTCTCACCGAGCGCGGTTTATCCATTTCCATTTCTCTGTGGGGGCACCCGATGAAAAGGAGGAGCCAGGAGCGCCGCCGGGGCACCTCAGAAGAAGAGGATCGGGGCTGCTCTGTGCAAAACCCTTGCACAGAGCAGGTAAGTATAGCATGTTTGTTATTTAACTAATACAATACAATACCACCCCCTTCCTTCCCAGACCAATTTTCAGCTTTCAGCGCTCTCGCGCTTTCACTAACAATTGCTCGGTCATGCTACGCTGTACCCAAATGACATTTTTATCATTTTGTTCGCACAAATAGAGCTTTCTTTTGGTGGTATTTATTCACGACTCTGTTTTTAATTTAAAAAAAAAAAAAAAAATGCAATAAATCTATCCCCTATTTTGTAGACGCTATAACTTTTGCGCAAACCGATCAATATACGCTTATTGCGATTTTTTTTACTAAAAATATGTAGAAGAATACGTATCGGCCTAAACTGAGGAAAAAAATTGTTTTTTAAAAAAAAAATGGGATATTTATTATAGCAAAAAGTAAAAAATATTGTGTTTTTTTTCAAAATTGTCGCTCTTCTTTTGTTTATAGCGCAAAAAATAAAAACCGCAGGGGCGATCAAATACCACCAAAAGAAAGCTCTATTTGTGGGAAAAAAAGGACGTCAATTTTGTTTGGGTGTAACGTCGCACGACCGCGCAATTGTCAGTTAAAGCGACGCAGTGCCGAATCGCAAAAAGTGCTCTGGTAAGGAAGGGTAAAAAATGGCCCGGTGCTGAAGCGGTTAAAAACATTTGGTGTTTCAAATGCCTCTGAACATCTGTCCTGAACGCATTTTTTTGCTTTCCAAAAAAATGCTTTTAAACTCAAACTGCCTAAAAACAACTATGTGTACATGTACTGATAAAATAACATAGAGGAGAGTTCAGGGGCAGCTGAAAAAAAAACACCCAACTGCTCCTAAACGTCCATTTACCAGCAGCAGTGTACATGATCACTTTATTGTGCTTCTTCTTGAGCCACTCCTTTGTTGCCTTGGCCATGTGTTTTGGGTCACTGTCATGCTGGAATACCCATCTACTATCCATTTTCAATGCCCTGGCTGAGGGAAGGAGGTTCTCATCCAAGATTTGACGGTACATGGCCCTGTCTATCATTCCTTTGATGCAGTGAAGTTGTCCTGTCCCCTTAGCAGAAAAACAGCCCCCAAACCATAATGTTTTCACCTCCCTGTTTGACGGTGGGTATGGTGTTCTTGGGGTCATAGGCAGCATTCCTCCATCTCCAAACACGATAGAGATGATGTAGGTGATGAGTAGAGATGATGCCAAAAAGCTCTATTTTTGCCACAACACTTTCACCCAGTTCTCCTCGGAATCATTCAGATGTTCATTAGCAAACTTCCGATGGGTCTGTACATGTGCTTTCTTGATCAGGGGGACCTTGCGGGCGTTGCAGGATTTCAGTCCTTCTTGACGTAGTGTGTTACCAATTGTTTTCTTGGTGACTATGGTCCTAGCTGCCTTGAAATCATTGACAAGATTCTCCTGTGTAGTTCTGGGCAGATTCCTCACCGTTCTCATGATCATTGAAACTCCACGAGGTGAGATCTTGCATGGAGCCCCAGACCGAGAGAGAATGACAGTTATTTTGTGTTGCTTTTATTTATGAATAATCGCATCAACTGTTGTCACCCTCTCACCAAGCTGCTTGGCGATGGTCTTGTAGCCAATTCCAGCCTTCTGTAGGTCAACAATCTTGTCCCTGAAATCCTTGGACAGCTCTTTGGTCTTGGCAATGGTGGAGAGATTGGAATTTTGATTGCTTCTGTGGACAGGTGTCTTTTATACAGGTAACAATCTGAGATTAGGAGCACTCCCTTTAGGAGAGTACTCCTAATCTCAGCTTGTCACCTGTATAGAAGACACCTGGGAGCCAGAAATCTTGCTAATTAATAGGGGATCAAAAACGTATTGCACTCATTAAAATGCAAATCAATTTATAACTTTTTTGAAATGCGTTTTTCTGGATATTTTTGTTGTTGTCCTGTCTCTCACTGTTAAAATAAACCTACCATTAAAATTATAGACTAATCATTTCTTTGTCAGTGGGCAAAAATACATTTTTCCCCTCACTGTACCTGCCTCTTGTGTTCACCGATTCATTTGAATGATTTCTGAATCACTGACTCAGAACAAGAATGCAGTTGAAAAGACTGACCCATACTTCTGGGTCAGTGAATCAAAGCATTAAAGCAAGAGGATCAACATGACAGCTAACATTTTTAATAGGAGAGGCCAACAATGGCCTAGCCTCTGTGCTTCCTTCAAGGCCCAGTGTAGTAATAAGAAAATTTGCAGCCCTTTTACTGGTACAAGAGCCAGCAAAAGTATGTCACTATTCAACCTCTATTGTAGGGGGTGCATGCAATATTACTGCAAGCTTTGTGCACAATCCTGAAAAGACAGCGAATTAGTCATATTAGCAGGGGGAAGGGAATTCTGAGAAGTTCTGTACACAGAAAGATGTTGCCAGGGTTGCAGCAAGAGAAAATGTGGGCAGTTCTATAAAATAATGGCTGCATGCAGATGGAAATGGAGAGGTAATCTGCAATAGCATCAAATTACAAAATGCCTAATGTTGCAATCATGTATGCTATATAAATTAAGCTTTCCTTTAAAGTAAACCTGTGCTTTGCCCATGCAAAATGCCCACCTCTCCCCACTTTTTTCTCACTCACCTTCTGCCAGGTGGCCCTCAGTCTCCACTCATACAAACCAGGTCTGAGGCTGACAGCCTCTATATTCTGAGGTGGGTAAGAGTGTTCAATGCTTGTGTCTAGGGAAGCACAGAGTATTTATGTATCCTTTGTGTAACAGACACATAGACATCACTGTGTGCTGTTTAACCTGTACTGATGGGTAGGAAGCAGTACCGAGACAAGGTCACCCAGCACCCAGGGCAAAGATACCAAACTGCGACCCCCACCCCATTCATGATATGCAAGCATGGGAGATCCTATACCCAGCAGTCACTCACTTGTCAAAATCACTGCTGCTATCACTACTCCTGTTAGCCTTGTAACAGAAGATAAGGCTCTCCCATCCCTACAGGAATCCATTGCACCCAGGGCAGCCACCTCTTCTGCCCACCCCTTGTCCCAGTCCTGGTAGGAAATGTATAAGAAGCTTCTTATCTGATACTAAGGACTTGGCAGATGAGTGTTTTGGGGCATACAGCATAATATGTGGGCATATTCCCACTCCGTGTATACACTGCTGCTGCATATGGCCCAAGAAAGGATACTGGCTGAAAAAAAATGGAGGCGCAGAGAGAGCAAAGTGAAGGAAATCAGAGGAGATGGAGAGAAGGATATAAAAAGATGTGAGCTGTGCTCACTGTGGTACTTTTCACCCTAGCCTTGCCTTAGGATACTTTAGAACTTTTTGGACCCTAGCAACACCTCTGTTCTTGGCTCCTCTCAGCTGCCCGTAGTGAAGACAGGTAAATGGTGTAGGCTAGCAAACTGAAGTCCCGACAGGGAGGAGGCCTTTCCCCATTGCCGTGTGACAGCACAGAGTACCTGAGTGGTCAGTCACAGAGGTCACATGCCTCCCAATACCCAGTAGTATTGATTAAGCATGATTAAGCACAAAAAACTGTGTGAAACGCGTTAGCTGTATGCTATATCCCTCATTTGTACTTTGTGGATTGTTGTGATTTATTGATCAACAAAGGTGATTTTATTGAACTTCACATTGGAACTTCTGTAACGTACAGGGCCAGCACCCTTCAGTGTGCAATGGCGGTGGAATAAGTGGGGACTTAGCACTAGCAGTGTTTTACTTTTACTTTCTTTTAATATTGGGTATGTAGGTGACTGTGTTGCTTTACTCTGCATAGGCACAGCACAGATTTCAGAATAAGCATTTCAGTTGAAGCAAAACTCCAGGAAATACACCCTTGCAGTGCCCCCCCCCCCTCCCCACATGAGTTAAATGCTTGTTAAGTCCAGGAGGTAATACTAATATATTAGTTGCTTTGAGTGGCTTTGCACTCTTCCTCTTCTCTCTGACACTCCAGGTTGTGAATGGACCGTCGCTATCCTCATGTATAATACAAGACTATTTATCGTGCATTGTACTGTATGACATCAGAGTCCAACCATTAGCCAGAGTGCCTCAGGGAAAAGGTTTCAGGGGACCAGTAGCCCAGCATGGAGGAAGCCTCCTGTAGCAGGGCTAAGGTATGTATTAGAGCTTATTCCACTACCCCTTAACCTAAAGCTGAACTCTGGGCAAAAACAATATTGGGGAATTAGCTAGGTACTAATAATGTACCAGAAACACTAAAGATGTGTGTCATACTCGTGGTTGCTGCTTTGTTCTTGAAAACCCCTTGATAGTGATGTACACACTGAACTTCTGCCACTGAAACTGACAGTCAGGAGCTGGAGCTCACTTTGCAGATCATTTTGTCAAAGAATACAAGGTTTTCTGTGGTTGGACAAGGGCAGATTGTGGGGTCAATAGGTCAGTGTAAGGATGTTTTTGTGTAGTTCCTAAAGTCGAGCTTTAAAGTGTTACTAAACCCACAACAGCAAAAATCAGTCTGTATATGCAGTAAAGCATGCTTGTTATACTCACTGTGGAACCCAAGGGGTTAACCCTCTGCAATGTGTAAAAAGGCTGTTTGATCCTGTCTTCTCTGATCCTCCTCTTCTTCCACTGTCCCCTATCCATCTCCTGATAAGACAGAGGCTATGGAGTCACTCTGCACATGCTCAGTTTGGTGTTTATTGCTAGAGAGTTTTTTTTCTTGGGAGGGTGCATGTGATCAGCACAGGGCCAATCAGCACTGTCCAGACAGAGGGTCTGGGGTCCTGCAGCCTCATAGGACAGTCAGAGTAGAATGAAAGCTCCTCCTACAAGCTTTAACCAGACACTAATAGAAAAGGTATTTAGCAGTTAATATTTACTAAAATAATTGCATTTCCATGTTCTGTGGGAGGCCAGATATAGTGAATGCAGGGTCCTGGGTTTAGTAACACTCATTTAGGCTAGATAATTTCTTTATGCTTTTCAGCATAAAAAGAACATAGCAAACAATTACATAATGTTTCGATGTAGCACTATTAAAGAGTAAACAAACATTTTAGACATTGTTGCTTTTTGCCTATCACTGCAGACAACCTGGGTTTTTACTTTTTTTCTCCCTATGGTGAAATGTCCTTTTCAAATAGTTTTTCTCTTTATTAATGTCAGATGTAATAGTGTTCCTGGAAAATGAGAAGTGAGAGTTGTACACAGCACCATCTAGTGTTTCGGAATAGGTTCTGCATTTAAACACTTGTTTCATCACCCGTCTTATAATCACCAACTACAATACACTAACAAACAGCAGAACCATCCAATGGGCCTGAGTTTTGGATCAAATATATGAAAAGAAAAAATCGGACTTTTTCCATCGGAATATCCGACCATGTGTACGGGGCATAAGGCTGCATTCACACCTGAGCGTTTCAAAGTCGCGGATTTTTACTGCGTTTTTGTTCAGTGTTCAGGTCACCAATGTAAAAGGCAGAAAAATGCCTGTAATCTGCCCCAAAGAAGCTCATGTTCTTTTTTGAGCTTAGGGGGTTTTTCAGGTGTTTTGCATCAAGTGACAAAATGCTCAGATTTGAACAGGTGCCATTGAAATTAATGGGATTTTGCTTGTTGGGCGTTTTTCAGGCGTTTTATGAGCTGAAAACGCTCAGGTGTTAATGCAGCCTAATACACAAGTGCTGTATGGCTAAAAATGTTTTAATGGTCACTGTCAGCTTTAAACACAATATAATTCAGTACACAACGCTGGTATATACAGTGTCTGTATGATTTGTATTACTTTTCTTTTTTGTTGTTGTTGTTCTGTAATCATTTTTTATACAGGGATTATAATTTTATTGTGGTCAAGAATACAAAGGGTTAATGACACTTGAAATGGAAAAAGGGCAATTTAAAGAGCTGTATACTCACTGTCTTTGAGGTAGCACTGTGGGTTAATGACACAAGGGAGGACTTAGTCACAGTCGCAGGTAGGTGCGGTAATGAAAACCTCTGGCCTGTGTCCGGCGGGGAGGAGAACGAGCGAAGTCTGGCCTCTAGCCTTTCTGGCTCATGTTTGTAGGATTCCAGGGGGAAGTTGGGCTGCTTGGTCACTTGTGTGGGAGTGGATGGGGAGGATGACAGTCCTGAGGCTGCAAAAAAAAAAAAAACATAATTTAGACAACAGTAAATAAGCATGAAAAATACCACCTTCCTTGCATGAAGTCTAACATCAAAAGTTTATTGTATTTATGGGCCCATTTATAAAGCAGGGGTATGGTGTTGGTGAAGCAATGCCACTGGTTCTCTATGTAAAGCAACTCCAGCACATTCAGGAAGCACTGTTGTATTTTTTATAAATGCAGTTTATTTTTTTTATAATTATAAGAGTTGTGATAGCTGTGAAAATTCTTTAATAAATAGACCCTCTATGGGTTCTCTTTAATAGAGTTCAGCTTTGTGATCTGCAGCAGTGGTGGCCCGTAATGCAGGGTGCACGAGTGCCACCCCCCCATCCATGCGTCCGGCCCCCTAATCTACAGGGCGCCAGACACATGGATCCCAGCCTCTCCTTCCATGTATCCCAGTCCCCTCCACAGCCCCCCTCCTTGTATCCAAGTCCCCTCCACAGCCCCCCTCCCTGCATTCCAGGCCCTCCTTCCTTGTATCCCAGTCACCTCCTTGTATCCCAGTCCCCCTCCCTGCATCCCAGTCCCCTACACATCCCCCTCCTTGTATCGCAGTCCCCTCCACAGCCCCTCTCCTTGTATCCCAGTCCCCTCCACAGCCCCCCTCCTTGTATCCCAGTTCCCTCCACAGCTCCCCCTCCTTATATCCCAGTCCCCTCCACAGCCCCCCTCCCTGTATCCCAGTCCCCTTTACAGCCCACCTCCTTGTATCCCAGTCCCCTCCACAGCCCCCTCCTTGAATCCCAGTCCCCTCCACAGTCCCCCTCCCTGTATCCCAGTCCCCTCCACAGTCCCCCTCCCTGTATGCCAGTCCCCTCCACAGCCCCCCTCCTTGTATCCCAGTTCCCTCCACTGCTCCCCCTCCTTATATCTCAGTTCCCTCCACAGCCCCCTCCCTGTCCCACCCCTCCACAGCCCCCTCCTTGTATCCCAGTTCCCTCCACTGCTCCCCCTCCTTATATCTCAGTTCCCTCCACAGCCCCCTCCCTGTACCTCAGGCCCTCCTTCCATGTATCCCAGTCCCCTCCACAGCCCCCCTTTACTTGTACCCCAGTCACTTTTACAGCCCCCCTTACTTGCACCCCAGTCCCCCTCCTTGTATCCCAGTCCCCTCCACAGCCCCCCTCTTTGTATCCCAGTCCCCTCCACAGCCCCCATCCTTGTATCTCAGTCCCCTCCACAGCCCCCCCCCCTTGTAACCCAGTCTCTTCTACAGCTGCCCCCCTCCCCCCTTACTTGCACCCCACTCCCTTTCACAGTCCCCACCTTTCTGGTATCCCGGTCACCTTCTTTCTTTGCAACACAGTCCCCTGTATGTCAAGTCTCCCACACTGGGCAATTATGAGTTACATACTACACAGTTGGATGGACTTTCCTATGTGGTTCTAGTTGCCAACAAAGGGAGGGTATATGTGGTGCCATGCTACAAGCTTTGAAGGCTATACGTGATGATATGGGCACCTCTCCCTGGAGTTTTCCAGTTATACTTGAAGTTGATATACAGTATATGAGCCATAATTTACTCTGGCTCCATGCTGCTTATACGGAGGTTGGTCTCACAACACATTTCATTAAAGGACACCCTCACAGACTTCAAATGCCATTCAGCCACATGTAGTTGCCCATCAACCCCATGATTACCATATGTGGGTTGGTCTCACACTACATTCCATTAGAGGATTCCTTAATGAACTTTGAATGACATCCAGCCACATGTTGGTCCCAGAACATATCCTACCAAAGGATCTTTGCAGGAATTCTAAATAACATTCAGTTACCCCCTTTTTTTTCTTTTTTAGGGGGGGGGGGGGGGGTGGGGGGGTGCTCACACAATTTACCGGCAGCTGCCATGGTTGTTTTTTTTTTAAATAATTGGCCAATTATGCTTATGTTAGTTACATAGTGAGTTTTTGTTTCTAGGTTATATGTGTTCAATAAAGTTATTTTGCTTAATTGTTACATGTGCCAGGCTATCTTGCTGGGTCTTTTACATACACTATATTACCAAAAGTATTGGGACACCTGCCTTTACACGCACGTGAACTTTAATGGCACCCCAGTCTTAGTCTGTAGGTTTCAATATTAAGTTGGCCCACCCTTTGCAGCTATTACAGCTTCAACTCTTCTGGGAAGGCTGTCCACAAGGTTTAGGAGCGTGTCCATGGGACTGCTTGACCATTCTTTCAGAAGCCCATTTTTGAGGTCAGGCACTGAAGTTGGACGAGAATGCCTGGCTCGCAGTCTCCGTTCTAATTCATCCCAAAGGTGTTCTATTGAGTTGAGGTCAATTCCTCCACCCCAAACTTGCTCATCCATGTGTTTATGGACCTTGTATATGAACTGGTCCAAATCATTTGGTGGAGGTGGGATTATGGTGTGGGGGTGTTTTTCAGGGGTTGGGCTTGGCCCCTTAGTTCCAGTGAAGGGAGCTCTTAAGGCGTCAGCATACCAAGACATTTTGGACAATATTGTGCTCCCAACTTTGTGGGAACAGTTTGGGGATGGTCCCTTCCTGTTCCAACATGACTGCACACCAGTGCACAAAGCAAGGTCCATAAAGACATGAATGAGCGAATTAGGGGTGAAGGAACTTGACTGGCCTGCACAGAGACCCGGCCTCAACCTGAACAACACCTTTGGGATGAATTAGAGTGGAGACTGCGAGCCAGGCCTTCTCGTCCAACATTAGTGCCTGACCTCAAACATTCCCATAGACACACTCCTAAACCTTGTGGACAGCCTTCCCAGAAGAGTTGAAGCCGTTATAGCTGCAAAGGGTGGGCCACCTCAAAGATAAAGGCAGGCGTCCAGATACTTTTGGTAATATAGTGTGTGTATATATATATATATATATATATATATATATATATATATATATATATACAGTATCTGCAATTAGGGATACATTACACTTTGTATATTGAGGTTGAGCTCAGTCTGTTTTTTTTTTTTTTTTTTTTTTAGTTTTTTCTTCCTTTTTAGATTTTACCAACCATATACTTGGGCTAGGAGAGGGAGAGTATATCTTGATTATCTAATAGAGAGAAGTGATGCAGGAAGCTTCAAATGAATAGTGGTGTTACCCTCTGACTATATACTGTATTGTGGTGGGATATGTGTCTTTCGGCTAAGCAGAATTACAATTATTTGGCAAAGTAAAATGGTTCACACCTACGTATGTTTTGTTTTCCAAGTGTGTATTTCATCATTT
The DNA here is from genome assembly GCA_028564925.1 of Lithobates sylvaticus. Taxonomy (NCBI): domain Eukaryota; kingdom Metazoa; phylum Chordata; class Amphibia; order Anura; family Ranidae; genus Lithobates; species Lithobates sylvaticus. The sequence goes on from CM053030.1 coordinate 442,730,319, forward strand.
AGTTGGCATTTTAGTATGTCAGTATATAGGAAGCGAGATTATGACTATGAATTTATTTTCACACATACAAGGAAAGTAACAATTTTATTTGATAAGCAGAATGTCAGGAGTTGCAGGGTGGTGTATTTTCCATTATTTTGGGTAGAGAGGAACGTCATAATTGTAACTGACCTTTCATTAAATTACAGAAGGCATTTCTCATTTATTTTTCCACTGAACGCAGCTACAGACGCTTCATTGTTATAGAAGGAATGTTTTCCTAGATGCTGAGGAAGATAATTAGCTGGAGGACTCAGATTCCTCTATTTGTAAATGACGGGATCACTGTAAGAAGCCACTAAAACAATGACACAGCCCAAAAACCCCATGGTATGTGTGCGCTATCCCCCCCTCTCCTTCCCCCTAGCGTTTTCCACATGTGTGGTTTACCACAAACTCATTATGGTCAAAATCTAAAAAAAATCTAAAATAAACATTTTCAACCATACAGACCTCCCTTTGAATTGCAGTCAACTGTCACTGCATTCTTTGTGATACTATACTGCAAAGCTACGATTTATTTATTTGTACACAAATACAGGCACCTATACTGTAAATACAGGTACCTATACTGTAAATACAGGCACCTATACTGTAAATACAGGCACCTATTCTGTAAATACAGGTACCTATACTGTAAATACAGGCACCTATACTGTAAATACAGGCACCTATTCTGTAAATACAGGCACCTATACTGTAAATACAGGCACCTATTCTGTAAATACAGGGACCTATACTGTAAATACAGGCACCTATTCTGTAAATACAGGGACCTATACTGTAAATACAGGCACCTATTCTGTAAATACGGGCACCTATACTGTAAATACAGGTACCTATACTGTAGCTGGAGCACTAACACCAATAATAATATTCACAGCGGAACTAAACCCTCCAATGCTTTACAGCCAAGGAAGCTGCCATCTTAGCCTCTGTTTGATCTGCAGTTTCATAGTTAGTAAGGTTGAATAAAGACACCAGTCCATCCAGTTCAACATGAGTGAAGCCAATTAACCTAGCTGCATGTCTTTGGATTGTGGGAGGAAACCGGAGTACCCGGAGGAAACCCACGCAGGCATGGGGAGAACATGCAAGGCAAGTAGTGTCATGGTTGGGATTTGAACCAGTGACCCTTGTTACTGCTAGGTGAGAGTGCTAACCACTACACCACTGTGCCGCCCAGTTGCCATTGTTGTGGAAATTTTATGAAGATGTATTTTAATATGTATTGTCATAAGAGTCTCCCAGTGTTAGTTCTCCCCCAGCCCGCTCTAAAGAGCGGACTGGGGCAGACTGACGCTGCTTGAGACCCGTTAGGTAGTGGAAAACTTCCTGGGATTGGAGAGAGGTGTTTGCAGAGTGGGGGTATGTCCGCCATCGAAAGGGCCCCGTTCATTGCACAGGCGATCGTCTGAGGGGATATGTTCGCTCTACATGACATTATCGGTTATGGGCGGATGTACGCTCTTGTCTCTGCTGTGTCTGATCAGCACATGTCGAGATTCGTAGCGTGCAGCTGCAGATAGCCTCCCATCCACAAGGAACGGTAATATAAGGATTCCTATCAGCGGAATTGTAATCATCGTTCATTGGTTATTGTATATATTCATTTATACTGTGTTGTTACATCCTTATTTGGTCATGTCCTTATTTGGTTATGTCCTTATTTGGTAATTTCCTCTGTTGCCATTCATATCCTGTGTTACATCCTTATTTGGTCATTTCCTGTGAGGTCACAAACTGTGTAGGAGGCGATTTGGCTTTTGGAGGCAAACCCTCCAGTTTGGGACTTCCTGTTTATGTGTAAATAAAAGCAGATGCATGGCTCAGAAAGGCAGTGATACTGATGATGCTGAGAACGTAAGCTATGATGGTGGTGTCTCTTTACTTGGGGATGCAAGGGAAATGGAATGATAGGTAAGGTACATTATATCATTAGACGGAATATGTGCTTAGGAGCACAGGAGATAGGGCTATGTGCATAGCGTACAGCCAAATTTCCCGGACATCAAGGTGCTACACATTAATGATGGGCTCAGGCATGTTCCGATTGTACCCACCAGGAAGCCATCACTGCACACCGCCAATCATAGGGCAGCGTGTGTATGTGCAGCAGGGGGCTGGGAGATGCCTCACTGCCTATGATTGGTGGTGTGCAGTGATAGCTTCCTGGCGGGTACGATCCAAACACACCTGAGCCAATCCCTACTATACATGTGATTAGTTATGATACCAGCTAACTGGGACATTGCTAAGCTCCACCAACTGTTGTGCCGTGTACACACAGTGGTGCTTTCCGACAGGAAATGTTCGATGTGAGCCTGTTGTCGGAAAGTCCGACCGTGTGTATGCTCCATCGAATATTTGCTGTCGGAATTTTCGCACACAAATGTTTGAGAGCAGGTTCTCAAATTTTCCGCCAACTCCACTTTGTTGTCGGAAATTCCGATTGTGTGAGCACAAGTCCGTCGCACAAAAGTTCACGCATGCTCGGAATCAAGCAGAAGGAGCCGCACTGGCTATTGAACTTCCTTTTTCTCGGCTCATTGTACATCTTGTACGTCACTGCGTTCTCACATTCGTAATTTAAGGTGAAAAAACACAAAGGGTTTACAAACCCTTTAAATCTAAACTAGACATGTACTATACATTTTCACATGATATATACAATTGTGGTAGAATGTGACAAAATATGATGCAATGCATATCGTCAGGATACAAACATTTAACTAATTCTTGAATGAATGGTTTGGAGATTTCCTCCAAACACCATTGTTCCTATCTGATGCCTAGACAGTCAGGCTACAGGAAACTTCCCGTTCACACTGTGACCATGGATGTATATGATATTATGATGAGGAAGAAAAGGATCTTTACTGGGTCTGATCACTCATAAATGCCTACACTGGCTTCGCCCAGCAAATTAAATTCAAAATACTAACAACATACAAAGTCATACACAACTTTGCCCCGAGCTACATCAATCATCTTGTCTATAAATATCACCCAAACTGTCCTCTGAGCTCCTCACAAGACCTCTTACTCTTAAGCTCCCTTGTCTCCTCCTCCTCTCATGCTTGTCTCCAGGACTTCTCCAGAGCCTCTCCCTTCCTCTGTAACTCTCTACCTCAATCTGTCCAGCGATCTCCTACTCTGGCTGCCTTTAGGCGATCCCTGAAAACTCATCTCTTCAGGGAAGCCTATCACGCCTCCAAGTAGGGTTACTAGTATCGGTATCGGTGCCGATACCGAGTATTTGCACAAGTACTTGTACTCGGACAAATGCTCCCGATGCTTAACCTGATACCTTTTACATGCAGAGCCTCCCAGAAGTCAGTGGGCGGAGTGGAGCGTGAGTCCTGGCACAGTGTGAGCGAGTCCTTGCAGCAGAAGGTAAGCTTATGGGGCAGGGGTGTGGGTCGCAGCCGCATGTGCCGCCCACCAGAATCGGTGACACGGGCCGACAGAATCGTCAACGGAAGTGACGGCCCGAATCTCCGTCAGAGACTGTACACCGCAGTAAGCCTGCAGTCACAAGGCGGCAGCGGACATCTTGTTACACCCAGCCCATATAGTTCACTAACTGCTGCATTCTGACTAGGCTTACTGAGGTCGAGCGCAGGGTGTATCAAGATGGGCTCTTGTATACTCTACATCGATTTAATTTTATCATGCCAGGCTGCCAGCCCATTATTAGTGCTGCATTCAGCGCCACTGCCTACCAATCAGTTTGACCTAATATTGCCCATAAGTGCCACCTATTAGTGCCCATAAATGCCTATCAGTGCTGCAAATCAGTGCCCATCAGTCAGTGCCACCTTTCAGTGCCCATCAGTGCCAGCAATCAGTGCCACATATCAGTACCCATCAGTAAGTGCCACATATCAGTGCCCATAAGTGCCACCCATCATTGCTGCAAATCAGTGGCCATCAGTATTCATAATTATAAAAAAAGATATCGTTAGTCTGTATTGTGCTTTGAAAAGCATCACTTGACATTAAAAAAAGTATCTGTAATCGGTATCGGTGAGTACTTGAAAAAAAGTATCGGTACTTGTACTCGGTCTTAAAAAAGTGGTATCGGTGCAACCCTACCTCCAAGTGATCTTTTATCACTTCCATCAGCTCATCCCCCACAGTTACAACATTTGTACCACCTGCCCCTCCCTAATAGAGTGTAAATAATTAAGTGTCTTGTATTTTAATGCATTGTAACTGTACTGTCTCCCTTTCATATTGTAAAGCGTTGCGTAGACTGTTGGCGCTATTCTGTATAAATCTTGTTTATTAATAATAATAATGTATAATATTAAATGAACGATTATAAAGCCTTGTATATTGGTGGGGTATGCAATATATATACAGAATCAAACACATAGTACCATCCTCCTAGTAAACTCTGGTACTGAAATAGAATGCTTAAAGTGGTTGTATAGTCATTTTTTTCACTTTGACCTACAGGTAAGCTTATAAGAAGGCTTACCTGTAGGTAAAAAGAATATCTCCTAAACCTGTACGGTTTAGGAGATATTCCCCTTGCAATGAGCCGCTGCATGCGCTCCTGGGATTCTCGTTTGAAAGTCCAGCAGACGTCGGACCTTGCCGGAAAGAAGTCTCCCGCGCGCATACGCGGGATTGACGACATTGCGTCTCCTGACACTCACAGCGCCGGAGCCGCAAAACCCGCAAGAAACGCCGAGGCAAAATGTCAGCTCCCTTGGCGTGGACCAGGTGGGATACCAACATCTCGTTCTAAGGTAAGTGTTTCATAATGCGCTAGTATGCGGTGCATACTAGCTCATTATGCCTTTTCCCTTACAGGTGTAGAAAAGAAAAAAAAGTCTACCGCTTTAAAGTGGTTCTGCACCCATTTCATTTAGTAAATCTCTTTGCCTTCCAAATCAGGCAAAGAGTACTAAATGAAATGTGTGTTTTTTTTTTTTACTTACCTTGTAATTGATGACTTCCGGTCTTCTCTCTCTTCGGCGGTGGGCGGGGTCTCTGCGTCGATCGTCGTCAGGCCGCACTGTCTCCTGGGATCTGGTGTCATTGTTCCCAGGAGTCAGTGCGGACATCTTCCGAAATCTCGTGAGATTTCGGCCACATCTTCCGAAATCTTGCGAGATTTCGGACACATCTTCCGAAATCTCGTGAGATGTCGGCAGATGTGCCGTTACTGCGCACGCGCGAGTAACGGCGGTGCATGCTGGGCCATCTAAAGTGCCTGTGGGGGTTTCACATGCCCACAGGCAAGATGGCCCCCAGCACAAAAGAAGAAGATGAGGAACTTCATCGGACGAAAACCGGCGGCGATCGAGATGGAAGATGGAACAGGTGAGTCCCCCAATAAAGGTAAGCATCCTTTGTATACCCCCCCCAAAAAAAAAAAAATATACAGAGTGCAGAACCGCTTTAAGTTTACACATATTGTCTACACATTTGACTTCATAAAACAACAGCTACAGAACAACAACACATTTATCTCAGTGGAGATTAATTATAGATGTAACTGATTGTTTATACTAGACATGTTGCTATAATTTGAATTCCATCTAACATCCTGAAGCTAAAGTATAACTAGCCGAAAACAGGTATAAAATGATTTTCTGAATTTATAAAACATATCAATTTAGAAATTAGCATGTATGAGCAGATCATTTTTTGGCAGAGGTTTCTCAACTTCAGATCCAGAAAAGGAAGCATCTAATCAAAATGCTTTTAAAGGAGAAGTATAGCCAAAGCTTCTTTAGCTATACTTCTCCTATGATCACAGGAGTGCAGTTAGTTCTGCACTCCTGGGACCCGTGGTCTGCTGATGTCACAGACCCAGTCAAGGCTCTGAAAATGATATATGGTCCGGATCTGCCCAGAAGCCTTGGACTGGCAGCTGGCTCAGCCTATGAGCGAGCCGCTGAGAGCCTGGGCCAGCTGTTCCCGCCCCCTCCACAGCCCAGCACGCCAGTGAGCACTGGAGGGGCAGAGCAGAATGCCAGGGACTGACAGTCACCACTCTCTGCAGGCTGAAGGCCAGGAGCTGAGGGGTCAGTGGTGTTTGATTACTCAGTTCTCGGGCCTAAGAGGGGGCAGGGGACAGCTGCAGCCATCTAGCTAAGTATGATTGTTTATTTATTCTTTCTAATCCCATACTTCTCTCTTATTCAAATATGGTAAAAATTGGAATATCTTCCATGCTGATCAAGGCAATGAGAAAGTGTATCAATCATTAATTATAAAGATCTGAAGAATATGAATAGTAATATTGTTGCCTATATGAACCAGACAAATATTCCTTCTATTTTCTGTCTTGACAGCTACTGGGGTTTGTCTTTTGCAGCTGGACTTTCATTTAGAATTTTTGTGATCTTGATTTCCTTTTTTACATCTTTTGTTATACATAACTTTGTAAGTTTGAAATGATGAAGGTGTTCCTTATTTTTTGATGCATTTTTTTATTCTTAATGGCATTGGTAATTGTTTTAATTAAAAGAGATTTTTTTTTCTTGTGGGGCCTATGAAAACGATGTAACTTAAAGTGATTGTAAACGATCACCTTCTAAAACAACCCATTCGGTTAAAAATGAAAGACAAAACATTTTTGTTTAGATATAAAAATACATTATAAATAGCTTTTCTCCCTTTTTATAAGTGATCACATTCCCTCTGTTCTCAGCTGCATAAGAGCTGGGGGGGGGGGGGGATCAGCAGCAAACCGAGCTTCCCAGTAAATGGCTGTGTAGTGGTGGCGTGTCAGGACAAGTCTTATAATTGGAGGCGAGCACATTGAGTTCTCAGCACAGTGTGCTCTCCTGCTTAGTGTGGTCAGTCTTTAATAGAAAAGCAGAGGGACTGGCAGAAACAACAGGGATTTCACACAAAGTAAGTGATACAAAGAGAACAGGATATTTTCTCATACAAGTACATGGTACAGTAGGCACATATCAGCAATATGAAGTGTTACGGTAACAAACACTTTAATTAAAAATTGTAGTACATTTCACCTACTCATCAATGGTGAGACCTTAGCCTATTACAGCCTTTTCACCCTTTTTATCCTGGGGGAACCCTTGTAGTAATTTTCAGTTTTCAGGGAACCCCTGCTAAAAAATTATTTTATCTACTGCTCATGACACATTAGCATGATCAGTACTAGATGTGAAAAATTTTAAATAAAATAATAAAGAATGTGACAGAGCTTGATTATTTGACACCCAGAGCATTTCACTTTACAACATGCTCCTGCTCCATACAACAATATTAATCTTAATTTTTAAAAAAATTGAATAATGCCCAAAAATTAAACACAGGCTGTGAAAGTGTAGTGTTGCCTTACACTAGCGGTCAGTGGAGCAGTGCCCCTTTATATTGGTGGAGTCCCCTTACATTGGTGGTCGGAGTAGTGCCCCCTACATTGTCAGTCAATTTAGTGCCCCCTTACATTGGTGGTGAGTGAAGAAACATGCTGTTATATCGCTGGCCAGTGTGGGGACCCCTTAACTCGGTGGACAGTGTGGTGCTCTCTAACATTGGAAAAGGAGGGGGGCACCAACTGAGTGTAGTAGTAGAGTAGGTTTTAATAACGTAAGGTTAAAAAAATGATTACAAGATGAAGAGTTCAAAAGTGCTCATAGATAGGCCCGGGGGGTTGACCTGTCCTGCAGGCTCAGCCAGATGGGTCCCAGTCACTGGCAGGGGATGGTAGGAGATAGGAACTCTCTGCAGCAGTGGAAGTCTCACGATGACCAGCGTGAAACGCACGGGTGAAAGTGACGTCACCAGAGGATCGAAAAGTCGCGGCTGTACCAACAAGGGCTACGCGCCCGGAGCTCACAGCTCCTTCTACTGGCCTCTAGAGGGCCACTCCCCTCCCCATAATGTCTGTGTATTATACATGATGATGTTGAGGCCCCACCCAGAGATTAGAGCTTCGGCCAGAGGAGGAGAGCACTGGAGGTGGCTGAAGTCACGAATCAGGTAAGTGAGAGACCCTGTTCCGCAATCCACTAGACATTACAAGCAATTGACCCTTGCAGTGTGTGAGGCTCCACGGAAACGGTGGATTTTTTTCATTTTCATAGAGTTGGACTTTAAGCTCCACTGACTGCCATAAACATGCCTGGTGAGAGTGCCTTAAGTGGCCAAGGAGGCACGGAAATTGTATTTTGTCATTTTGTCATTGCTTAGTCATGAAGTCAAAGGAAATTAGGCCCCAGTAATAAAGTGAAAATATATAAGAGAGTGACAAAGGAGATACATTCCTGGGTAGCTAAGGAAACATAAAGCATAGAGTATTGTGGTATTTGCCCTTTTTCTTCAGTGGTAAAACCAGTAGAGCTATCTGACTATTGATCCATAATCCATTGATTACTCTGTAAGCACAAATATATCTGAATCATGGGACTCCAATTTAGTAAAGCTTCTATTTTATTGATTTTTTATTGATTTAGTGATTATTGTCACTGGAACAGATAGTGATGTGACATCCACATTTTTATAGTTGTCACTTGCACAGAAGATGAGAAGAACTGTTTTGGTCACAGATCGAAGAGGGGATTTCCCCTCACTTCCTGTTTTGTCTTTGGGACTAAGGTGAAGGGAAATTTCCTGATGGGTTTTATCCATTCTCCTGCTCTATTTAAAAGTAAAAAAAAAAAAATACGTTTTGCACAAAAACTTGTAAAATAGATCCAATCCAATACAACACAGGCACCATGAAAGCAGACATCTTATGCCGCGTACACACGATCGGAATTCTCTTTGGAAAAAGCTCTGATGGTTTTCCTGACGGAATTCTGCTCAAACTGTCTTGCCTACACACGGTCACACCAAATTCCGACCGTCAAGAACGCGGTGACGTACAACACTACAACTAGCCGAGTTCAATGCTTCCGAGCATGCGTTGAATTGTTTCCGAGGATGCGTAGGAATTTTGCGCGTCAGAATTGCTACAGACGATCGGAATTTCCGATAGAAACCTTTTCCATCGGAAAAATTGAGAACATGCTCTAAATTTTTTGCTGTCAGAAATTCGGCCAGCAAAATTCCGATGGAGCCTACACACGGTCACATTTTCCGATGAAAAGCTCTCATCGGTCTTTTTCTGGCCGGAATTCCGGTCGTGTGTACGTGGCATTACACGTGGACATACTCATTAATGACAGCAGCCCTTGTCATACCGCACATGAAAAAATATACACATTCTTCCAAATACAGTGCCTTGCACCTCCCTTGGCATTTTTTGTGTTTTGTTGCCTCACAACCAGGAATTAACATGGATTGTTTGAGGATTTGCATCATTTAATTTACAGAACATGCCCACAACTTTGAAGATTTTTTTTTTTTTATTGTGAAGCAAACAACAAATAGGACAAAATAACAGAAAAAGTCAATGTGCATAACTATTCACCCCCCTGAAGTCAATACTTTGTAGAGCCACCTTTTGCGGCTATCACAGCTCCAAGTCGCTTTGGATAAGTCTCTATAAGCTTGCCACATCTTACCACTGGGATTTTTGCACATTCCTCCTTGCAAAACCACTCCAGCTTCTTCAAGTTGGATGGTTTGCGCTTGTGAACAGCAATCTTTAAGTCTGACCACAGATTTTCTATTGGATTGAGGTCTGGGCTTTGACTAGGCCATTCCAACACATTTACATGTTTTCCCCTTAAACCACTCAAGTGTTGCTTTAGCAGTGTGTTTGGGGTCATTGTCCTGCTGGAAGGTTCTTTGGGTGATGTGATGTGTTGGGTTTGCGCCAGACATAGCGTTTTCCTTGCTGGCAAACTCAGCACGTGCCATTTTGTGTTTTGCTGAAAGTAATGGCTTTCTTCTGGCCACTCTGCTATAAAGCCCAACTCTATGGAGCATACGGCTTATTGTCGTCCTTTGTACAGATACTCCAGTCTCTGCTGTGGAACTCTGCAGCTCCTCCAGGGTTACCTTAGGTCTCTGTGCTACATAGTTACATAGTTAGTCAGGTTGAAAAAAGACACAAGACCATCCAGTTCAACCATAAAAATAAAATAAAATAAAATAAAAAATATAGTACAGTCCAATATATCCAATTCTATACCCACAGTTGATCCAGAGGAAGGCAAAGAAAACCCCAGTGCTGCCTCTCTGATTAATGCCCTCCTTGCCCGGTCCATGTGTTTTGGTGTGCGGCCGTCTCTTGGCAGGTTTGCTGCTGTGTCATGTTCTTTCCATTTGGTTATGATAGATTTGATGGCGCTCCTAGGGATTATCAAAGATTTGGATATTTTTTTATAACCTAACCCTGACTTGTACTTCTCAACAAACATTGTCCCTTACTTGTTTGAAGAGTTCCTTGGTCTTCATGGCAGTGTTTGGTTAGTGGTGCCTCTTGCTTAGGTGTTGCAGCCTCTGGGGCCTTTCAAAAAGGTGTGTATATGTAATGACAGATCATGTGACACTTAGATTGCACACAGGTGGACATTATTTCACTAATTATGCGACTTCTGAAGGTAATTGGTTGCACCCAAGCTTTTTATGGGCTTCATAACAAAGAGGGGTGAATACATACGCACATGCCAGTTATCAGTTTTTTAGTCCATTGCAGTTCAGAACACTAAAATTCATTTTCACTTCTTCCAGCTCTCCGTAAATGTAACACTGAATTTTCCATATTGTTTTTGTTACCTCAAGCACAGAAGCACAAACAGCCGGAGCTGATAATGAATAACTTTGAGACATTAATAGCCCTTGAAATTATTCTTCTGCATTTAGCAAAGCAATTTCTTGGCCGTTAGGAAGAAAATAAGATGGCCTCTGGCTGGGGCATTTCTAAGCAAGGTCTGAGACACATCCTAATCTGCATTCAGTATGGAACCCGGTTAGAACAAACGCCTTATCCTTCATCTGTAATGTTCAGCTTTATAGTGGAAACTTCTTGATGTTACAATATGCAGCAAATCTTTCAACGTGACCCTCTTTAAAGCAGACACAATACTCGGTTCCTGAAATTCCCATCGCCTTTTTTGATTAAAGCTGAACTCCAGGCAGATTAAGCAGACATAAAGTAAATAAGCGTTGTATTCATTAATACATCTATAAATGTATTATTTAACCCCTTCAGATCCGTGCTATATCCCAATGGCTACAGCGTGGATCTGCTTTGCCAGGAGGCCGTCAATAGACATCCTCACCCTTTGCATGCTCGCCACGCCCCCCTGAAGGGCGCGTGGCGCGCGCTGTGATCACCCGAGTCAATGAAACTCGGGTGATCACAGATCGGAAGAAGGGGTCGATCCCGACCCTTTACCACGTGATTAGCTGTCAGCCAATGACAGCTGATCACGTGATGTAAACAGAAGATCGGTAATCTTTTTTTTTTTCTTCTCACGCTGACAGCGTGAGGAGAAAAAAAAACAATCTCCGGCTTCTGTTGAAGGGACATCAGTCCCGAAGAGGAAGAGGTGAAGCCGCCCCATATGTGCCCACCAGTACCGCCTGCCAGTGCCACCTGCCACGAATCAGTGCCCACAGTGCCCACCAGTACATAAGTGCAAGCAATCAGTTCCAACTATCAATGCCCACCAGTGGTGCCAATCAGTGCCTCATCAGTGCCACCTAGCAGTGCTGCCTATCAGTGTCATCTACCAGTGCCCATCACTGCCACCCAGTGCCCATCACTTCCACCTATCAGTGCCACATATTAGTGCCCTTCAGTGCCACCTATCAATGCCCTTCAGTGCTGCCCACCAGTGCCACCTATCAATGCCCTTCAGTGCCACCCATCAGTGCCACCTCTCAAAGCCCACCAATGCCACCTATCAGTGCCCACAAGTGCCACCTCATCAGTGCCCACCAGTGTCGCCTATTAGTGCCCATCAGTGCCACCTTATCAGTGCCCATCAGTGTCACCTTATCAGTGCCCATCAATGCAGCCTATTGGTGCCCATCAATGCAGCCTATCAGTACTCCCTATCACTGCCCATCAGTGTTTGCAAAATGTATTAACAAAGTATAAAACGGTTTTGTATTTATTTATTTTTTTAATCCAGTCTTTTTAATTTTTTTTAACAAAAACAAAACCCAGAGGTGATCAAATACCACCAAAAGAAAGTTCTATTTGTGGGAAAAAAAATGTATTGTAAGAAAGAACACGCCATGGTCGGTACACGGAAGTCAGAGATAAACATACATCAGGACACCACACAGAAGCCTAGACACAACTGTTGCTCGGGCAAAGCTGGTTTGTAGTGTGCGGGGTTAAACAATGCTTCCTGTTGAGAGGCTGGGGTGGAGCCATGCTGAGAGCTCATACTTAAATACCCAGGTGTGGGGGCACAGTCTCTTAAGGCTGAGACACAGACCTGAAATGTAAGCAGATAGTCAGAGCATAAACCATTACTGCAGATTCATGACAGCTGCACTGATGAGGCAGCACTGATGATGCTGCACTGATGGGCACTGTTGTTGTTAATTTAATTTTTTGTAACTTAATTCTACATAAAACATTTAACAGTGTAATTTCAAGAGATAATTTACAAGGGCATGTTTAGGGGCAGAATTAGGGGCGGGGCAGAATTAGGGGCAGGGCAGGGTAGGGGTTAGGTGGGGCAATTGGTGGCAAGTAAATCTTAAAGCGGAGTTCCACCCAAAAATGGAACTTCCGCTTTAAGTGAAGGTGACCCCCTGACATGCCACATTTGGCATTTCATTTTTGGGGGGGGGGGGGGGGGATACCCTCTTTTTAGAGGGATCCAGCTCCCACTTCCTCCCGGGGCACCACTGTGCCGGCAGCAAGTTCACCTCTCCCCCTCCCTCTCTGCAATCATCTGGGACACGTGACAGGTCCCAGATGATTGCCCGGCCAGTCACAGTGCGCAACGCAGCTCCCTCATGTGCAGTGCGTGCCCGGCTGTGAAGCCACAGCCGGGTGCCCACAGTGGAAATGCCGGTGCCGCAGAGAGGAGCAGGGCTTCGTACGCCCGCATCGCTGGACCATGGGACAGGTGAGTGCCCGACTAATAAAAGTCAACAGCTACACTTTTTGTAGCTGCTGACTTTTATATGGGTGGAACTCCGCTTTAAGGCTTGGCTAGTAGCTCAGGACTTGAAATTTTGAGCCCTGTGCGAAGGTGTAAACTTATTGTCAAATAATAAATAGTGGACTCCTGTACTTTATACCTATGTTACTTGCACTGCCATTTGTCCTGTAACAGCACATCTTTCCTCACTGTAATTAGCAAAATTGCAAGACTTTGCCTAGCACCACACCATAGCCACTTAAGTACAGGCACTGGTGTCACCTTGCTATATGTTGCATTGTATATTTGAAAGGGGGATGACACCGGACTATATGGCACTTCATGTAAAGGCTTCACATAATGCAGTACAGATCTGTGATATCAGCATGGTAACAATCCTCACTATGAATGACAGAGGGGTTTGTGTGAAAAAAGTAAAATTAGAGCCCTCCTCACTAAATTGATCCCTGAGTTTGGTTCTGTTGCTACCACTACCAGAAAACATAGTGCTGGGACTGATGGCTACACCAGGGGGCTTTGACGTGGGAAATGCTACCCTCGCCTGGAGCAGTGTGATGTGAACTTTACCATGGATGCACTATGGAAGAAGATGTTCAGTAGCTATTAAAAGTAATACATATGATATAACAATGGCAGCACAGAGCCAACTTCTTAGGATTAATGGTGGACAAGGAACAACGTTACGCAGCACTGGTCTATGTGCTACAGTAGGCCACATTAGTGAGCATACTTTGTAAAGTCAAACGTTGGGGTTGATTTACAAAAACTGGAAATCTGTTGCAGCTCTGCATGGAAACCAATCAGCTTCCAGTTTTTTTTTCTCAAAGCTTAACTGAACAAGCTGAAGTTAGAAGCTGATTGGTTTCTATGCAGAGCTGCACTGGATTTTGCACTCTCCAGTTTTTGTATATTAACCCCATAGTGTAGGTCACAGACAATTTTGCTGCCTGTTACAAGGCCAAATCTGTTAGAGCAGCCCATAACCATTAACATAACCATTTACACTATCTCTTTAGCCATCACTGTCGTAACAGCCCTCTTGGTAGCTGGCAAGTGTTCAGTCTAAGCTTGCACCTCTACACATCGCCTACCAACGCAAAACTGGTTGTACAAATATTTGATTTTCTTTTATACATTTCTACCCTTATCATTCTAACACCGATAGCATCCGGGATGAAATATGTGTTAGACGTACTAATTTCAACACAACTCTTAATGACAAGTATAAGTAGGAACTGGTCACCGTAATAGGCAAACAAAAAAATACCACTTATGTTACTGCAAACTGGTTCAAAAAATAAGTGGATCCATCTAGGCCAGTGGTCTCCAAACTGCATGTGGCCCTGGATACTGTGAGAACCAGCGCTTTACAGCGCCATTTCTATATTTACTCTTCTTGCAGCACCTGCCATTTAGACCCTTAGCAGAGCACTTTATGGTTAGCAGCCTCGTGGTTAATGTGTTTATTTTCATGTCTTGGGGAGACAGGAAACTCCATAAAATGTTCTCCTCCGGCTGTTTTACACAAGAAGAGGAAATGCAAATTGGACAGATTTCATAGACATATGGGAGCATAGGCTGAGCACTCGCAATTAACTTTCAAGCATTCGTTTAGTTGCTATGCAGTGATTTTTAGAATAAACAATCATTGTACTAGTCAGGAAAAGAAGTCTTGGAGTGTAAAAAGAAATAATTATAACCTATACATGCAAAGCGCTAAGACGCTGGTCCACATGTTAATCTAGAAGTTGTATCTAATCAGATAACAGGTCAAGTAAATACTTATGAAAACATGATGTAATAATGGTTTGTATGTCCTCTACTGATTTATAAGTATCCATCAAACAGGCCTTTCAACATGACCTATGATCTGGTATCCAAAGTTCTGCAGACAAGTTTAGCACTGTTCAATTGTCTTTTCTTTCCAAAATTATAGATCCCCCATTCCAAGTCCATTTCCCACCACCTGCAGACCTCCAGCAAAGAGCGGTTGGACACCCTTTGCTACATTTACTTGGTGGAGTCTAAACAGTTAAATACACGTGTCCCAAACAAAGAGGGGATTAACAACAAAACTTTAAAATAGACAAGTCGGTGACTAAGCAACTCGGCAGCGTGCGTAAATCACTATCATGTCATAATATATAGTAACAGTAAACAAAATACCATTTATTTATTTTTTTAAAACAGGTCTTATTCCTCAGCCAAGTGATTGTACCCAGACACGGTGGGTGAGATTTAATAAAACTGGTGCACACAAAATATGGGGCAGCTGTTCTGTAACCAATCAGCTCCTAGGTTTTATTGTCAAAGGGATGTAAACCCTCACATATACCCAGTGACGTGAAGAGCCTCAGATGATACATAGAGATTAACCACTTGCCTACCAGCCACTTACACCCCCTTCCTGCCCAGGCCATTTTTCAGCTTTCAGTGCTGTCGCACTTTGAATGACATTGCGCGGTCATGCTACACTGTACCCAAACAAATTTATTTATCATTTTCTTCACACAAATAGAGCTTTCTTTTGGTGATATTTAATCACTGTTGGGTTTTTTATTTTTTACAAAAAAAAAGACCAAATATTTTGAAACTTTTTTTCTGTCAGTAAATTTTTTAACTAAGTAATTTTTTGCCTTCACTGATGTGCGCTGATGAGGCGGCACTGATAAGGAGGCACTAATATGCCACACTTATGGGCACTGATAGGTGGCACTGATATGTGGCACTGATGGGCACTGTTGGGTGGCACTGATAGGCACTAATAGGCGGCACTGGTGGGCACTGATAGGCGGCACTGGTGGGCACAGATAGGCGGCACGGATAGGCGGTACAGATGGGCATTGATCGACAGCAGTGATGGGCATTGATGGGCAGCACTAATAGGCGGAACTAATTGCCAGCACTGACTATCATCGCTAATGGGCACTGATTGGTGGCATTTGTGGGCAGTGGTGGGCACTGATTGTTGCCACTGGTGGGCACTGTATGCTGGCATTGGTGGGCAATGGTGGGCACTGTTTTGTGACACTGTATTTATTTATTGTAATCAGTGCCACGATTACATCCCTAGATGTCCCCCTCTGAGGAGATGCCACTGATCGACTCTCCTGTAATCTATTTATAGCAACCTCCCAGACACAAATTTCAGGCTGGTTTTATCTAACGTGTTGGAGAACTTGTCAGAAGATATCATGCTGATAAAAGAAGAACAGAGCATGAGAAAGCCACCAGACTTGGTGCTTTGAAGAGAGATAAGAAAACACTACAGATATGTTCCCAGCTCAAATTACATCCACTTTAACCACTTTCAGACCGGACCAATTTGCAGCCAAAGGACCAGGCCCCTTTTTGCGATTCGGCACTGCGTCGCTTTAACTGACAATTGCGCGGTCGTGCGACGTGGCTCCCAAACAAAATTGACGTCCTTTTTTTCCCACAAATAGAGCTTTCTTTTGGTGGTATTTGATCGCCCCTGCGGTTTTTATTTTTTGCGCTATAAACAAAAATAGAGCGACAATTTTGAAAAAAATGCATTATTTTTTATTTTTTGCTATAATAAATATCCCCAAAAAATATATAAAAAAACATTTTTTTTCCTCAGTTTAGGCCGATGCGTATTCTTCTACATATTTTTGGTAAAAAAAATCGCAATAAGCGATTATTGATCGGTTTGCGCAGAAGTTATAGCGTTTACAAGATAGGGGATAGTTTTATAGCATTTTTTTATTAATAATTTTTTTTTTTATTATTATTGGCGGAGGTCTGCGATTTTTTTTGTGACTGCGACATTATGGCGGACACATCGGACATTTTTGACACATTTTTGGGACCATTGTCATTTATACAGCAATTAATGCATTTAAATGCATTGATTTCTGTATAAATGACACTGGCAGTTTAGGGGTTAACCACAAGGGGGCAGTGAAAGAGTTAAGTATGCCTAGGGGTGTGTTTTTTACTGTGGGGGGGCGTGGCTGTCAGCTAGTGAATGCTGATCTCTGCTCCAATCACAGGGAGCAGAGATCGGCGTCACTAGTTGCTAGGCAGAACGGGGAGATGCTGTTTATCTCGGCATCTCCCCTTTCAGCCGCTCCGTGAGACGATCGCGGGAGTCCCCGCGGCGATCGAGTCCGCGGGGACCGCGGCCGGACTCACGGGGGTCCCGACCGGCGCGGGAGCGCGCCGCTCCCAGCGCGCTCCCGATGGCACGGACAGGCTAAAGGAGGGACGTATATATATACGCCCTCCTGCCTGTACGTGCCATTCTGTCGACGTATATCGTCGTTCGCCGGTCGGCAAGTGGTTAATTGAATAAGCTGACATTAGTAGCTGATTGGTTACTATGCACAGCTGCACCGGATTTTGTGTGCACCTGTTTTAGTAAAGCTCCCCCAGTGTTTTAATTTCTGCATTTCTGCCTTTCTTGATCTTTTTAACATGGAGGAACCCTTGAAAGAACTTTCTGTTCTCAGAGAACCTCTGCCAATAATCATTATATTTACAACCCTTGGTACATTATTGTGGCGATCAGTGAGAAGAATGCTCCTTACATTTGTGGTCAGTAGGAAGAATCTCCTCTAAGCCCCCGTACACACGGTCGGAAATTCCGACCACAAAATCCGTTGGATTTTTTCCGACGGATTTTGTCCGACACTGGTGTTGCATACACATGGTCTGACAAAGTTGTTGGAAAATCCGATCATTTTGACCGCAGTGACGTTCGTTGCGTACCACTGAACTATGTAGAGGCTAGTAGCCAATAGCTTTGGTCTCGTAATTTGATCGGAGCACTTTGTCCGTCGGAATTCTCTACACACGATCGGAAAAAGTCTGATCGGATTTTGTTGTCGGAAAATTTGAGAGCAAGATCTCAAATTTTTTCCATCGGAAATTCTGATGGAAAAAATCCGATGGAGTCCACACACGGGCGGATTTTCTGGCAACATGGTCCAATCGGACATTTTCCGACCGTGTGTAAGGGGCATTACAGAGTGCTACAAAGATAAATTCAGTGGCTACTTATGTGACAGCTAGAATGTGTTCATTGCTCAAGGAACCTGTAGCAACTCCTGGAGGAACCCTAGGGTTCCATGGAACCATGGTAGGGAAAGACTGATGTAATCTGAATGTGCAGCCAGGAGGAAGCATTTTCTCAGTCTCCTCTCACCTAACCATCACTTTATGGCTGGCTGTTCATTGTAACCTATTGTAATAGGCAACAGGTAAACAGATCTATGTGACACAACATATGTAGAAAGTCAAGAACATAAAGGCTACTGCTCAAACACTGAGATTTACATCACTGTGTCATATATGTGCTGAGCCTGGACAATGCAAAGACCTGTTGCTCATACTGAAGTAGAAATGCTTCAGTAAGAGAATGCTTTCAGAAATAGAAGTGTTAATAGTTTTTTTTAACAATTAACAAAATGGAAAGTAAAAAAAAAGAAAGAGAAGTCCAAATCAAGTTAATATTTGGTGTGACCACCCTTTGCCTTCAAACCAGCATCAATTCTTCTAGGTACACTTGCACAAAGTTTTTGATGGAACTCGACAGATAGGTTATTCCAAACATCTTGGAGGACTAACCACAGATCTTCTGTGGATGTGGACTGCCTCAAATCCTTCTGTCTCATCGTTTAATCCCAGAAAGACTTGATAATGCAGAGATCAGGGCTCTGTTGGGACCAAACCATCACTTCCATGGACTCCTTGTTCTTTATTACACTGATAATAGTTCTTAACGACATTGGCTGTATCCTCAGTATCCTTCCTGCAATAGTCACCTTTCTGCCCTAACATATCTACAGCCTTCTGGGCTGAATGTCAGCCAGCATTATTCACCCCTCTTCCTCTGATCTCAGGCTGTCATGGGGCTGCCCCCAGTGATGAGCTTGTCTCTCTGTCACTGTGCTTGTTTCTCCTATCAGCATGCTCCTTGCCAGTTTGCGAATGAATTGGCTCCTTTCTCCTCCTTCCTTGGTTGCTTTTTCCTCTCTCACTCAACTCTGTTATTTTATGGATTGCCGTGGCTGATGCCGGGTCACATTCAAGTACGCAGACTACTTACAGGCATACCCCACTTTTAAGTGCACAATGGGGTTTATTTACTAAAGCTGGAAAGTGCAAAATCAGGCTCACTTCTGTATAGAAACCAATGAGCTTCTAACCCCAGCATGTTCAATTAAGCTTTGGTAATAAAACCTGGAAGCTCATTGGTTTCTATGCAGAAGTGAGCCTGATTTTGCACTTTCCAGCTTTAGTGAATAAACCCCATTGTGCACTTAAAAGTGGGGTATGTCTGTACATTACAAACAATAGATTTATATGATGAAATTCCGGGCATTTGTCTGTGTCTTTATATATCTGCCTAGAGTTAAGGCTTAAAGTGGCTCTAAAGGTTGAAGGTTTTTTGTCTTCATGCATTCTATGCATGAAGGTAAAAAACCTTCAGTAGGCAGCTCCCCCCGCAGTCCCCCCCCCCATACTTACCTGAGCCCGATCGTGATCCAGCAATGTACATGAGAGTTACTGCTGTCCCAGGTTTCTGTCTCCTGATTGGCTGAGAGACATTGGCTCCCGCTGCTGTCAATCACAGCCAGTGAGGAGGGAGCTGGATGGGGCCGAGCCCTGTTCTATGTGTCTTATGGATGCACTGATCGGGAGTTGGGAGTGAGGACGCATGAGTGCCCCCATAGCAAGCCACTTGCTATGGGGTCACTCGGAGAAGAGCAGGAGCCAGGAGCGCCGGCGGGGGACCCAAGAAGAGGAGGATAAGGGCTGCTCTGTGCAATACCACTACACAGAGCAGGTAAGTACTATATGACATTTTTGTTATTTTTTATTTTAATCTTTAATATTACTTTAATTACCTAATTTTATTTCCACTACAGTTCAAGAAAAACACTTGATCACCTTCTAGCCTACTAACTGGATAGTAACACCATGTCCACAGCAAGCTCCTGAGGTTAGATTAACAGCCCTGTCCCTTTTCTCCCTCGTACACTTTGGGGGAGATTTACTAAAACTGGTGCACTCAGAATCTGGTGCAGCTGTGCATGGTAGCCAATCCGCTTCTAACTTCAGCTTGTTCAATTAAAGTGATTGTAAGGCCCCTTTCACACTGGGGCGTTTTTCAGGCGGTACAGTGCTAAAAATAGCGCCTGTACACCGCCTGAAAAAATCCGGCCCCATTCACTCCAGTGTGAAAGCCGGCGGGCTTTCACACTGGAGCGGTGCGCTAGCAGGACGGTAAAAAAAGTCCTGCTAGCAGCATCTTTGGAGCGGTATAGGAGCGGTGTGTTCACCGCTCCTATACCGCTCCTTCCCATTGATTTGAATGGGACACCGCGGTAATACCGCGGCAATACCGATGCAACGGCGGCGCTCTGCGGGGGATTTTAACCCTTTTTTCGGACGCTCGCGGGGGGTAAAACGGCACCGCGAGCGGCCGAATACCGTGGCTAAAACGACGGTAAAGCAGCTCCCGCCCCAGTGTGAAAGGGGCCTAAAGGTTTGTTTAAAAAAGATAAATAAAAAACATGTCATACTTTCCTCCTCTGTGCAAGGATTTTGCACAGAGTGGCCACGACCCTCTTCTAGGGTGCCCGGGCGGCGCTCCTGGCTCCTCCTCATCGAGTGCCCCCACGGAGAGCTGCATTCCATGGGGGCAAGATTTTACAACCACTTTAAGCTTTGGCAAAAAAACATGGAAGCTGATTGGTTTCTATGCAGTGCTGCACCAGATTTTGCACTCTCCAGTTTTAGTAAATAACCCCCTTTATGTACTGCTGTGCAAGGGAAGCTAATATAAAGACAGAATTTTGTACAAAGACTAGCAGTATTTAAAAAGAATTTCATGCTTGAATTTACATAAAAAAATCTGCCTAGAGGTCCATTTTTTTTTCGAAACACTTATTTTGAGACATATTATTGGCATTTTTAATATTCTTTCCACTGTAACAGATTAAGACAGTGTTCTAACTAAGTTCTATTCTCATGGACTTCTAGTGATTAATCTTAATAAAGCAAGACAGGGAGAAATAGATGATTAACAGATGAAAAAGGTTGTGTAGGATGTCTAAAACCTTTTCATGTGCATGGCTCACATTTGATCAACTTGTTTACTGTCAGAATATCAGTCTTTCCCCCATTACACCATGTAGGTATATAGGTAGATATATATTATATATATATATATATATATATATATATATATATAAATAAATAAATATATATATATAATATATATATATATATATACACATATATACACACACAGTATCTCACAAAGGTGAGTACACCCCTCACATTTTTGTAAATATTTTATTATATCTTTTCATGTGACAACACTGAAGAAATTACAATTTACTACAATGTAATATAGTGAGTGTACAGCTTATATAACAGTGTAAATTTGCTGTCCCCTCAAAATAACTCAACACACACAGCCATTAATGTCTAAACCGCTGGCAACAAAAGTGAGTACACCTCTAAGTGAAAATGTCCACATTTGGCCCAAAGTGACAATATTTTGTGTGGCCACCATTATTTTCTAGCACTGCCTTAAAGCAGAGCTACACTGCCCCTGATGTTTTTTTTTTCAAAGGTCCTAAAGAATCTATTTGGTAATTGATTAACTCACCAGTCCGGTTTCTAGCACTTTAGCCTTTCGTTTTTTCTATTCAAAAATGACTTTATAAAAAGTCTCTTTGCTTTCTCCATCTTGCCTGTGGGCGAGTGAAACCTCCAGGTGTTCTCTTCCTGGATTTCACTGACGCCCATCACAACAGCGGCGGCATTGAAAGTTCCGCCCCGTTTTGATAGCAGAGACCAAACGTGACTGTCGTGATGACGTCACGTTCGGTTTCAAGTCTCACGATATCTCGGGCCAGGCCGCCGCACTGACTCCTGGAAGCTATGACACCAGCTCCCAGGAGACAGTGCGGGCTAGGGGATATTACAAAATAGCCGTAATATTCCCGCCCATATTCGAGGGAAGGAGAACCAGGAAGCAAAGAAAACAACTAAAGGTAAGTAAAAAAAAAAATAAAAAAATTACCGTTTCGGATCGAGGAAGGTGAGTATTATATTTTTTTATATAGGTCTTAAAAACGGGTGGCGCTCCGCTTTAACCCTCTTGGGCATGCAGTTCACCAGAGCTTCACAGGTTGCCACTGGAGTCCATTACCACTCCTCCATGACAACATCACGGAGCTGATGGATGTTAGAGACCTTGCGCTCCTCCACGTTCCATTTAGGATGCCCCACAGATGCGCAATAGGGTTTAGGTCTAGAGACATGCTTGGCCAGTCCATCACCTTTACCCTCAACTTCTTTAGCAAGGCAGTGGTCATCTTGGAGTTGTGTTTGGGGGTTGTTATGTTGGAATACTGCCCTGCGGTCCAGTCTCTGAAGGGAGGGGATCATGCTCTGCTTCAGTATGTCACAGTACATGTTGGCATTCATGGTCCCCTCAGTAAACTGTAGCTCCCCAGTGCCAGCAGCACTCCCACCACCATGCTTGACTGTAGGCAAGACACACTTGTCTTTGTACTCCTCACCTGATTGCCACCATACATGCTTGACACCATCTGAACCAAATAAGTTTATCTTGGTCTCATCAGACCACAGGGTATTGTTCCAGTAATCCATGTCCTTAGTCTTCTTGTCATCAGCAAACTGTTTGCAGGCTTTCTTGTACATCATCTTTAGAAGGGGCTTCCTTCTGGGATGACAGCCATGCAGACCAATTTGATGCAGTGTGTAGCGTATGGTCTGAGCACTGACAGGCTGACCCCCCCACCCCTACAACCTCTGCAGCAATGCTGGCAGCACTCATACGTCTATTTCCCAAAGACAACCTCTGGATATGACTCTGAGCATGTGCACTCAACTTCTTTGGTCGACCATGGCGAGGCCTGTTCTGAGTGGAACCTGTCCTGTTAAACCGCTGTATGGTCTTGGCCACCATGCTGCAGCTCAGTTTCAGGGTCTTGGCAATCTTCTTATAACCTTAGCCATCTTTATGTAGAGCAACAATTTATTTTTTTCAGATCCTCAGAGAGTTCTTTGCCATGAGGTGCCATGTTGAACTTCTAGTGACCAGTACGAGAGAGTGAGAGCGATAACACCAAATTTAACACACCTGCTCCCCATTCACACCTGAGACCTTGTAACACTAACGAGTCACATGACACCGGGGAGGGAAAATGGCTAATTGGGCCCAATTTGGACATTTACACTTAGGGGTGTACTCACTTTTGTTGCCAGTGGTTTAGACATTAATGGCTGTGTGTTGAATTATTTTGAGGGGACAGCAAATTTACACTGTTATACAAGCTGTATACTCACTACTTTACATTGTAGCAAAGTTTCATTTCTTCAGTGTTGTCACATGAAAAGATATAATAAAATATTTACAAAAATGTGAGGGGTGTACTCACTTTTGTGAGATACTGTTATGTATGTATATATGTTAATATGTGTGTGTGTGTATATATGTATATGTATATAAAAAATATATAAAAATATATAAAATAATATATAAAAAATATATAAAATATAATATATTCCTATTTACAGAGCTTGTGTCCATTTTAAAGATACCCAAATATGTTAGGTGAAAGGATTTTAGCAAGATCCAAAAGACAACATTTTTTAACCAATTTATACCTGACTATACATATAGAAATTTAAATTACAATGATTCAAAAACATCCAATAACTAAGGCTTTACAAAAACAGAAATTCATATATGTAACCAATTCCGAGTCTAGCTCCCTGTAAACTTATATTTTATAAACCTGCACTATGTATGATGGATGCAGTTCCCCTTTAATTCTTTCAGTGAATACACTGTATGCTCCTGCTTTCCTTCTGACACCACATATGGTAAGTGAGTATGAATAGCCTGAGCTTTCACATCAATGTGTGACTAGCAGGTCTGTCCCCGAGCCAGGAAAAAAGGTGGGCAGGGACAGGGAAGCCTGTGACTACATGTCATGTGCTACGTGTAATGTGATTTGAGGAAATCACTGGCTCCATGCCCCAGTACTGGGACCTTCTTTATAGTAAACATTGCGAGGGCAGCAGGTGAAATGTGATCATTCTTCTGGGCTTTGCTTACTACAAACTTTAGCGCCAATTGAACTTCTCAAAATAAATCTGAGCATGACTTATAATTAGATATACTCCTCCTGACCATGGATGAAAGGTCTGCATAGACCTCAAAATGTTAATCACCTGATCCATCTGATTCCATCCAGATCCACTGACACATGTAGAGTCCTTGGCAGCTTTTCTCAACCTTTTTACCCCAGAGGAACCCTTGAAATAAACTTCAGATCTCGGGGAATCCTTGCTGAAATGTATTCATTGGGGGGGCCAGAGGGAAAAATGGCCCTTACATTAGTGGACAAATAAAAAGATCATTCCTCTTTTGTCGCTGATTCTGCCAAGGGGCACTGCAACTATTCAGGTACCATCCAAAGGCGGGTCAAGGAACCTCTAGCAACCTCTGGAGGAACCCCAGTGTTCCACAGAACCCTGGTGGAGGTCTATGGACATTCTCAGATACAAGACATTGCTGGTTGACTAGAGATAATTGGCCAGGTTGCATTTTCCTTTCCTATCATTTATGTTCCTGTAGCACTGACCCCCGAAGGAGCTGCTGGTTTGATTTGGGCTTACCGTTACCTTCTTCACCTCGTGTGCGTCTAGGGGTTTTCCCGAGGTAGATGGCCCAAAGAACTGCAAAGACTGACACTGGATCCACTTTAGGGATTTTTATTTGCAAAACTTTGAACAGAACACAATCTCTCAGTAGGGAGTAGAGGGTATGGGTAGGAAGTTCAGGTACTCTTGGAACTGCTGACACTGACGCAATGTCTCTCACTATACAATCCAGGGAATAGCCATTCGCAACTGGACACTACAGCTATCGGATAAATCCACTTTTGGTGAATTTAGCAACCAACAGGTGATTTGGATAAAGTAAAGTCTCTGCCACAGACTTGGTTGTAGAACTTTTAGAATGAAAAGTCTCTGCCACAGACTTGGTTGTAGAACTGATTGATGAACTCTCACACGGTATCAGTATCTTGCAGCCGGTCCGGCGATACTGTATGAGTGTGGATTCACCTGGTGTCCTTTCCAGCTTAGCTTCCAGGCTCTTGCTGAACAGCCAGCCTTGTGCATGGCCCTCTTCTGAAGAGTCCTCCCCTGGTTGCGTTTTCAGATGCTGGGCCTCTCCAAAACCGAGAGGGCACCGGACCACCTTGGAATCCTCCTTCCAGTTACTGTGCCTCGGGCTAGCCAGCCCCGAGACTCGGAAATGGATGGATCTGCACCCCAGGCCATGAGGGCCCCTGAGGGCTTGTCAGGAGGACCAGGACCAAGCAGTCAGAACGATCTTCTGGACCTGAACTCAGAATCATGTGACCTCAGTACCTTAAGTACCCTTTCCCAGAACACACAGTGAGACAACGCACTCACTGATTGGTTCCGAGAAAGATTGGCACCCAATGCGTCCAACCGGACTGCGTTCCCATGCCTGCCAGAGGTGACACCGACACCTATGGCCAAGCAGAACACAATACAGTCCAGCCAAACTGGTACTGAGACCATAATTTACAACAATTAACCCTAAAACCCAACTATGGTTTTAGGAACATTTAAATTGACAAAAACAGCGCATGCTCTTCAGGAGCCCGGCGCTACATTCCCTATACATCAGTACAAGTATACATGGAGTTTAGGTGGTCTACTCAGTCCATAAACATTCATACTTGAAGTAGTAATAAACCTTCTGCATTTTTTTAACATATTGAACACAATAAATGAAACATTACGTAATGTAGCATTTGCAATTTAAATTATAGTGCCTTCTCTCTTAGTGCTGCCTCCCAAAAACAACTGTCTGTGATTCTTTTTTATTTGCACTATCATCCAGATTTCCAGGACAATCTCTGAGGGAAAAAACACCAACATACACAGCAATGGTAATTAAACTTGGATAGTTAGTGAGATAAGGAAGAGAGGGGGCTATGGACTGGGAGAGGAATGGCTACAGCCACCCCCCAGTGTGCATTTTTCCTAAACGTCCAGGCTTGGCAGGTAGGAGTTACCAGAGGACAGAGCAATCTCAAGGCAGTCTGTTAGCTAGAAAAAGGGAGGGGGAGGTAGAGGAGGATGGAGAAGCAAGAGTGCCTTACCATCCTAGACCACAGGGCTGTGTGTTTCTATTGATGCACACAGTGTAGATCATGGGTGCTCAACATGTGGCCCTCCAGCTGTTGGGGAACTACAAGTCCCATCATACATCTGCCTTTGGGAGCAATGCTTGTAACTGTCAGCTTTGCGATGCCTTATGGGACTAGTAGTTCCGCTACAGCTGGAGGGCCACAGGTTGATCACCCATGGTGTAGGTAGGTTGAGCACCCATGGTGTAGGTAGGTTGAGCACCCATGGTGTAGGTAGGTTGAGCACCCATGGTGTAGGTAGTCACAGCCCTAGTCTCTGCATGAAAAGGTGGCTCCAGTGGGGGCTACAAGAGAAAGGAGCTACCCTGAAAGAAAAAAACTGAAGCAGCGGTCATGGCACTAGCTTAAAGTGCTTCTAAAGGCAGAAGGTTTCTTACCTTGATGCATTCTGTGCAGTGAAGCCTGGGCATACAGCCAAGACAGCTGATTGGTGGAAAGGCACACAGCCCCCTCTCCTCATAGGTAGAGACTTTCACTTCTGTTCATTGAATCGTTCAGCTCTCTGCTAATCTATTTATAGCACCCTCCCCAATACAAAACTCTGGCTGCTTTTATCTCAGTTGATGGAGAACTTGACCATTCTTCCAGAAGTGCTTTTGTGAAGTCAGGCACTGATGTTGGACGAGATGGCTCACATTCACAACTTCTAATTCATCCCAAAGGTGTTCTATCAGGTTGAGGTCAGGACTCTGTGCAGGCCAGTCAAGTTCCTCGATCCCAAACTTGCTATTGTCCTTTGAACCATTTAGTCTCTGTTCCCATTGGGGAGGACTTATTGTCCTGCTGCCAATGGTCAGGCTTCTAAACCCTTCCCCGCCATCTAAACTAAAATGTTTTTTTTTTGTTTATTTTTTTTTACTAGAATTATATTTTAAAATACACCTGTCACAAACCTGAGCTATAAAAAAAATGCTTATGGACGTCTTAATCATATGCTCAATTGCATTGTCCAGATTTAGTGTACAGTAAACCCCCCTCCATCGCTGGGGTTATGTTCTAGACCCACCCGCGAAAAGTGAAAAACCGCAAAATAGAAAGACCCTATTTAAATACACCCTAGGCATGTTTTGTTAATATTTTAATAGCATTTAAAGGTCTTTAAACACACTTTTATGCAATAGAAACACATTAAAGATAGAGAGAGAGAGATCAAGAGGATTTTTAAAACACAAAAATATTGTCTTAACAGTACAGTATACTGTACAGTACATTAAAAAATAGAGTACATAACTGCGAAAATGGCGAAATATTACCACAATATCAGAATAACAGGTCCTAATTAAAATACCGCGATATACCGGGACCGCAAAAACTGAACCGCGATATAGCGGGGGTTTACTGTAATCATTCACCACGGCTGATAGCTGCACTTCTCTAACATAGAAGATGGCCACTAGAGGGAGATTATACAATTCTGTGTATGAAATATGAAGATATTGAATAGCAATCCTGTTCTTGTTCAGCAATCAGCAAAGCTTACTTTAGAATAATAACTATAAATATGTGCATTATCTTTTTATGGCTCCATTCACACTTGTACAACTTTAAAGTTGCACAGACGCAACAATTTGCCAAAAACTGTAGCAGCTGACTTTTAATAAACATACTGTACGCTCACCTAACCAGGATCCAGCACTGTCCTTACCAAGCCGCTTTCGTCACCGGGCTTTGGTCGCCGCCGCTAGCATACAAACTGTGGGCAGCTGGATTTGACTGCTTGTGGCTTCACAGCCATTTGTTCACTGCATATGCATGAGCTGCACTGTACCATCTGATTGGTTCTGCGGCTTTCTGGGACCTGTGAAATGTCCCAGAAGGCTGCAAAGGAAGGAGGGGGCCAAACTTATGCTCATATTGATGCAGTGAAAGTGGGGGAGCTAGTGCCTGTCAAAACCAGGTACTCGCCCCCCCCCCCCCCCGCCAAAAAAAAATATGTGCCAAATATGAAGGAGGAGGGGGAGGAGGAGGTAGAGCGGAACGGAAGAGCGGAACTTGCCCTATTGGATGAAGTTTCACTTTAAAGATGAATTCTAAAGCTAGCCATACACAGTTACATAATTTGTAAGGTTGACTAAAGATACTGGTCCATCCAGTTCAACCTGAGAGTGTGTGTGTGTGACTACTGTTTTCCATATCCCTGTACATTGTGTTCATTAAAAAACACATCTAAAGGTATTTTTAAACACTCCCCGTTGACACCACCAACTGCGGAAGGGAGTTCCACATCCTTACCGCCCTCATAGAAAAGAGCCCCTTATGCAATTTACCATTAAACCGTTTCTTGTCCAACGCCATTGTGTGTCCACGTGTCTTTTTAAGATACATATAGTTACATAGTAGGTGAGGTTGAAAAAAGACACAATTCCAACCTATGTGTGTGATTTTATGTCAGTATTACATTGTATATCCCTGTATGTTGTGGTCGTTCAGGTGCTTATCTAATAGTTTTTTTTAAACTATCGATGCCCCCCGCTGAGACCACCGCCTGTGGAAGGGAATTCTACATCCTTGCGGCTCTTACAGTAAAGAACCCTCTACGTAGTTTAAGGTTAAACCTCTTTTCTTCTAATTTTAATGAGTGGCCACGTGATACCTAAGTGGACACAAGTTACCTAAGAATAAAAAGTTTCCTCCCAATGCTTATGTCCTCATTTAAAGATTTGTATATCACTATCATATGCCCTCTTAAGCATCACTTCCCCAGGGAGAATAAGTTTAATGTTTGTAGTCGCTTCTCATAACTGAGGTCTTCCAGCCCTCCTATTAGATTTGTTAATCTTCTCTGGACTCTCTCTAGTTCAAGGACTTCCTTCTAGAGGACTGGTGACCAGAACTGGATGGCATACTACAGATGTGGCAGAACCAGAGTTTTGTAAAGTGGTAGAATTATAGTCTCATCTCTTGAGTAGATATCCTTTTTAATGCATGATAATAGTCTGCTGGCTTTGCTTGCTGCAGCTTGGCATTGCATGCTATTGCTGAGTTCTACTAGGACCCCCAGATCCTTTTCCATCCTCATGGGGTCTGGGGCTGTGTGGATTTCTTCATTCACACTATTTAGCCAGGTTGGAGGAATCTATTGATTTCTCTTGTTCAGCCCTCCAGCGTGTATGGCTAGCCTGACTATACATGGTAGACCACCCTTGCCGGTCTACCATGTATAGTACTTGGCAAGGAATTTAGCTACATTTATTCTAGAGTCTAACCTCTTTTTTAATCCTGGCAGTCACCAGCATTGTGTTTGCCAATTAGGTGCACATCTGGTTATTGAGTAGTTGGGTACAATTTGATCTTCGGTGGCTCATCCTGCTGACACCTCTCCCACTGCCCTGGTGTCTTTGGTGACCTCCCTAAGTTGTGCTGCTCTCCAGCCTTACCTGCTGGGTCCTTCCTCATCTTATTCTCCTTCAGTATTTACGCGTATTATTCAGTATCCCTCTTATGTCCAAGGACATCCTATGGATTTCTTCATTCACACTGCTAGCAGCTGGTCTTTTGAATACCTTTCACACACACACACTGTCTTTCTAGTACATATATAATTCGTTTTGTTTTTTTTGGGTAGCTCTCAAGACTCTTTATCACATATATGTTATACTTACCTGTTGTGTAATGGTTTTGCACAGAGCAGTCCAGATGCTCCTCTTCTCGGGTCTCTCGGCAGAGCTCCTGGCCCCTCCCTCCTGCGGAGTGCCCCCACTGCAAGCAGCTTGCTGTGGGGGCACCCAAGCCAAGCCGCTGCTCTGCGTGATTATTCAGACACAGAGCCACGGCTTGGCCCTGCCTCCTCTCTCTCCTCATTGGCTCACTGACTTTGACTGACAGCAGCGGGAGCCAAATGGTGCCCGCTGTGTGTTTCAGCCAATCAGAAGGGAGAGTCCCCAACAGCCGAGGCTCTCGTGCAACATCACTGGATGGAGATGGGGCTCAGGTAAATATTAGGGGGCTGCCTTTAGAACCACTTTATTATCTTCATTTGATCCAGTTTTCAAAAAGCAGCCCAGTACCAATACTACAGCGGTGCTCTACAGCCACCATGTGGATCACTGGGGGAGATTTAGGCTGGTTTTTCATATATGTAGTTAGTTAGGTAGTTAGTTGTAGTTTGCAGTCCGGAATGCAGTCCGGAATGCGGTGCGTTTCTGTTCACTGGTTCAGGTGCGATTCAGGTGCAAATTTTCCCTGAATTCACACCTGAACCAGACCCAAAAACGTACAGGACCCTTTTCATAACTGCACCGCAGCTGCCTGCACATGTGTGTACTGGCTCCATTGGAAGCCGGTCACATTCACATGTTATGCCAATTGGATGCAGTTAAAAACACATCCAATTCGCATATACGTGAACCCAGCCTAACTGAAACTGGAGAACTCAAAATCTGGTGCAGCTGTGCATGGTAGCCAATCAGCTTCTAACTTTAGCTTGTTCAAATAAGCTTTGGCACCATCCACTATAATTGTAAATGACATTAATCGCAAAACAGTAATGCCCCGTACACACGGTCGGAAATTCCGACCACAAAATCCGACGGATTTTGTCCGACACCATTTTCCGTCGGAATTTCCGACCGTGTGTACGGGGCATAAGGGCTCATCCACACCAAATACACTGAAGTAATGCATGATATATATTGGTGTGCTGAGGTTTTCAGTTTGAGTAATACCTTCACCTTGCACAAGAAATATGCATGGTGTGATTTGAGATTGCAAAAAAATGCATATCGTACCAATTGTGCGTTTTGGTGCATTGCAGCCCAGTGTAATGTAATGCATTTCAATGCATCAAAATGTGGTGCACTGTGTTGTGCTGTCAATGGGCCCTTATTAAAGGAAATTGCAGATGTGACCTGTATTTCTCCTCATTGTACAATGTACACCATGCAATCCTGGGCAATGAAGGGTGGGATTCAAAAAAGCCATCACTTAAAGGCTAATGCTTCTCCTATGCCTTGGCCCTTATAATAGCCAGAAAGATGGTGACTAATATCAATGTTGATATTTTGGGTGTATAATGTATAGGAGAGTTTACAAATCACTTACTGTATATTTCTATCTATTCAGAATATATGCTTAAGCTCCTGAGGAAGCGCAGTGTCGCGAAACATGTAGTGCCTATATAGTTTCATAGTTAGTAATGTTGAATAAAGACACCAGTCCATCCAGTTCAACCTGAGTGAGTGTCTACAATTGTCCCTATCCCTGTACATTGCACACTCACATCACATGTCCCTACCCTCAAGGAGCCCACAATCCAAGGTCCCCATTCATATACTAGGGCCAATTTTGGACAGAAGCCAATTAACCTACCTGCATGTCTTTGGATAAGCTATATCAACCCACACCAAGCCCATCTGGATGTTGGCCACCTTAATATCTCTGGTGCTTATACCATATTATTTGGGACGGGTTTTGGTTTTTATTTGGTGTTAGTAGCTTATCTTGGATAAAAGATGTTATTATTGTGAGATTTTTAGATGCACTTCTATGTTGCAGAATATATGAATATATGAAATAAAATTTGTTAACATTTTTTTAAAAGAATTTGTTGAACACTAATGCCTAAAAAGTCTATGGTTGTTCAATTTTTCTATGTATAAAGGCTAATGATCGGAAATTCAGACGGAAAAAGTCTGATTGGATTATGTTGTCGGAAAATCAGATCGTGTGTGGGCTCTATCGGACTTGAGAGCTGGATCTAAAATTTTCTGACAACCAGATCCGATCAGACTTTTTCCGATCGTGTGTAGAGAATTCGGACGCACAAAGTGCCACGCATTCTCAGAAAAAATTTGGAGACGAAAGCTATTGGCTACTGGCCTCTGCGTAGTCCCGTCGTACGTTTTGTACGTCACCTCGTTCCGAACGATGGGATTTTCTGACAACTTTGTGTGACCGTGTGTATGCCAGACAAGTTTCGGCCAAAATCCGTCTGAAAAAATCAGACGGATTTTGTGGTCGGAATGTCTGACCGTGTGTACGGGACATTATTCCACCTTTAGGCAATGGGAACCCATGTGAGTTCCTATGAGCTCTTTAGCTCTAATAAGTCAAGTCTAAATAAAATAGGAAGACCACCGTTGTGTAGAACTATTCTTTAAACTCCAAATACTTTACTGAATCATACAACGCACTCATTTATCAGAAAGCTTTTTAAAGTAGAGCCATTTTTAGATGAAATAACAGAGGTGGGTGACCATGATTAAGAGGTAACATACGGCTAAAATAATACCATTCCGAAGTATCTTGATTTATATAAAGTTGGCACTCATTGCTTTTGACAGAAACAAAGCAGAATCGGATATTTACTGATGATGTCGTAGAGATACAGACAGGTGATTTGTGATATTTTAATGGAAGAAATAAGGAAGATACTTTTGAAACAAAACCAGTTGTCAATGGCACGGCTAGCAGGGCAGCGAAGGGAAAGCGAGTTTTGATGGCTGCTTTGTATTACATAAATTGGTTGTTTTGCAATGCAGAAAACAAGTAATGATAACTGGCAAGGCTGACTTTTCTCTATTGATTTCCATTAGCACTAATACACTCTTCTAGTGCTGAAAACATCAGGGGAAGAGTGATTATTTTTTAATCATGGTTTAGATAGTAGCACAGGGCATTACATAAGACCAATTCAATATTCCAAAAGGCATTTTTAAATCAGCACACTTCAGATGAGAGCTGATGTACTTCAAGGTTGAGAGCAAGATTTAAAGGATAAGCTGTAACTGTAATGTATTTATTATATTGTTAACATTGACTTAAGCTCAAAAAGTGAAGAGCTGCTATCTTAGGGAACATCTTGCTCTACTCTGGCCAAAAACTTTTTTTTTTTTTACATCTGCACTGTAAAAATAAATCCACATTAACCATTTGCCGATCCGCTCCAGTACACATCAGTGTTGCCAACGTCAGTATTTTTACTGGCAGCCACTAAAAAAACAGGCAGGTTTTCTCCTGCCAGTAAATGCCAGTGAACGGAAATGGTTGCCAGTAAAAAATATGGCTGTGACTGCTACAGTGTGTTTGGGTGGCGCTGGTGGGGGACGGGGACGGGGACGTGGGTGGGTCTAGCGAAGGTGGCACATATCGCCTCCCCACTGCCTGTTAAATGGCCTGTTAAATGCCCCCTGAATACCTGCCAAAACTAGGTACCGGCCCCCCCCCCCCCCCCAGAAAAAAAAGAAACCTCTAATATTGTTAGGGGAGGGGGATTCTTAAAAGTGCAGTTCCACTTTAAATGCAATATTTCAAGGTTGACTTTTAAAGTCAGAACTGTTCCCTGTGAGAACATTGGTTGACATGCAGCCTTTGGTGTTCAGTGTAAATCCTCCTGTCCACATCTAATATACATAACTGTCTCTTCCTATTGACTGTTCCCCACATTAGTCTTCGTAGGATCTGATTACTATTTCATCTCACACACAACATCCAGGTGTTAAAATGAGCATTTCTCCCACCAGACATGTTCCTTTTAATCACTGCTGGATCTGCAGGACGGAGTTACAATGTAATTATTTAAACTGTAATCTGTTCTGCTGATTATCTTGTTTCCAATTCCAGCTCAGCGTAACAAGTGCCTGTCCCCAGATACAGATGTGTAGCTGACGAGTAGAGAAGCTGATTAGATAATTAGGGACATCTAAAATGGAATTTCTTCTTCTTTTTAAATATATAATTACATTTGTTCCAGCCAATAATATACAGCAATTTACCTCTTTAGGATGTCTGGTTCATAGCATTTAACAAGAACTTCACTTTTTTAGCTTTGCTATTATATTCCCTTATTCTAGGATATAGATGCTGCCATGTTATCATAAATCGGTAATAAACCAAATTGATTATATTGCAGCTTACCAATTCTTAGATTCTTTTTACCTGGTAAAAGCCAGTAAGTCAATTATTTTTCAATAGAACAAGCTGTTCTGCAGATGTAGCAATTACAAGGTTGAGATAAACCATTTAATACTGACAGGGGTGGTTATGCAATGATCAGGTTTTTATTTACCATATTTATGTAAAACCTTTATGCCAAAAATGAACAAAACAGTAATGCCCCGTACACACGGTCGGAAATTTCGACAGGACATGGTCCGATCATGTTGTCGGAAAATCTGACCGTGTGTGGGCTCCATCGGACTTTTTCCGTCAGAATTTCCGACTGACAAAATTTGAGATCCTGCTCTCAAATTTTCCGACAAAAAAATCCGATCAGACTTTTTCCGATCGTGTGTAGAGATTTCCGACGGACAAAGTGCCACGCATGCTCAGATCAAATAACGAGGAGACCAAACCTATTGGCTAATAGCCTCTACGTAGTTCCGTCATACGCAACGAACGTCACCACGTTCAGAATGATCGGATTTTCCGACAACTTTGTCCGACTGTGTGTATGCAACACCAGTGTCGGACAAAATCCGTCGGAAAAAATCTGACGGATTTTGTGGTCGGAATTTCCGACCATGTGTACGGGGGATTACTGTGACCGCTAGAAGAGTGTTAGCTGGAGTTCAGCTTTAATTTGTTAGTGTATCTAAATCTGCTAGTACATCTAACACTCCCCTCCCTCTTGACTGACAATGCTGCTGTCTAAAGGTGTCTCTGTTGCTCCTTCATCCAGAATGGGGGTACTCTACAAAACTAATATGGCCATCACATCTAGTGATTGGTAAACTGTAATATATTCCCTTTTTGGGTTGGGGTTTAATACCACTTTAACAGGGTAGGTCCACTCACAAGCCCCTGACATTTTTTACACATCATGGATACTTCAACCCTGAGATCCCCATGCCATATCTACCAACTGCTGTCTACCTGGGAGTTTTGGTTGTTGTCACCCTTCTTTACGTACAGCGAGTAAAATAAGTATTAAACACGTCACCATTTTTCTAGGTAAATATATTTCGAAAGGTGCTTTTGAAACATGAATTTTTCACCACATCGGTAACAACCCATGCAATCCATACATACAAAGAAACCAAAACAAATAAGTTCAGAAATTAAGTTATGTGTAATAAAATGGAATGACACAGTGAAAAAGTATTACCCTTTCTTCTTATACAAGTAGAAAGAGAGGTGCAAAAAGGCATGGCCAAGACACCAGCTGAAATCAGTAATTAGAAAGCAATCCTGCCCCTTGTCAGTGCAAATTATTATCAGCTGGTTCAGTCTCAATTAATGGCCTATAAAAAGGTGTCTCATTACCAAGGTGTCACACAAGAAACATCTCATGATGGGTAAACGCAAAGAGCTCTCTCAAGACCTTTGCAACCTTATTGTTGCAAAACATACTGATGACAGAGGATTTCTAAACTTCTGGATGTTCCAGTGAGTACTGTTAGGGCCATAATCCAGAAGTGGAAAGAACATAATTTAACCATAAACCGGCCACAACCAGGTGCTCCTCCCATGATTTCTGACAGAGGAGTGAAAAGAATTATCAGAAGAGTTGTCCAAGAGCGAAGGGCCACTTGTGGAGTGCTTTAGAAAGACCTGGAATTAGCAGGTACAATTGTTTCAAAGAAAACAATAAGTAATGCATTCAACCACCATGGTCTGTATGCACACTCACCATGCAGGACTCCATTGCTAAAGAAAAAGCATGTTGAATCTTGTGTAAAACTTTGCTGCACAACATTTGGACAAGCCTGTGAAATACTGGGAGAATATAGTCTGGTCAGATGAGACCAACATTGAACTCTTTAGATGCCACAATACACACCATGTTTGTAGGTCAAATAGCACTGCACATCACCCCAAAAACACCCCCACACCAACAGTGAAGTTTGGAGGTGGGGACATCTTGGTGTGGGGTTGTTTTTCAGCATACGGTACTGGCAAACTTCATATCATTGAAGGAAGTATAAATAGAAAAATGGACCAAGACAATCTTAATTAAAATCTTCCGCCATCTACTTGGATGATGAAGATAAAACGAGGTAGGACGTTTCAGCAAGACAATGATCCTAAACACAAAGCCAAGGTAACTCTCAATTGGTTTCAAAGAAAGAAAATAAAGCTGCTAGAATGGCCCAGCCAATCTCCTGACTTGAATCCAAAAGAAGATCTATGGAAAGAACTAAAGATCAGAGCTCATAGAAGAGGCCCACGGAACCTTCAAGGTTTGAAGAATGTTTGTGTGGAAGAATGGGCCAAAATCAAACCTACCCCTTTTAACTCATCTAAAGGCTTCAAGGGACGTCATCCTCGCCTAGGCAAGAATTGTAGAAGTGGAAGCGGTACTGGTAAAAATCGGAAACTCACTCCCCCAAAAACCCTGTAACTCAATTCAGTATGGGGTGAGGGAGTAAACCAACGGCACTTTACTTTTTGAGTGAAGTTCTGCTTTAACAACATATAGCAATTTACAGATTGTCTTTGCATTAGTGTAAATAATGTACCATTTCGAAAGCTTTTTTGGATATGACTCTACATCCTACAGCCTATTGTATCCTGACACAAAGAGGTCCAAGCTTACAGTTCATTAGATGTCACTAACTATTCCCTCCTGTCACTAACTATTCCCTCCGATTTCCTTCAGTGTGTTAAAGGTGGTCTATTTTTAGTGTGGACTTGCTAAGAGTTGCTATAGTCACTGTTAGATGATCCAAACTAACGTCTGTTGTGATTCTGTAGACGTAGGTATGTACAGTTCCTTCATTTGGATGGCAGTCAGGACAGTATCATCCAGTGACAGCAATGTAGAAATAGGGGATTGCCTTGTAGAATGTACAGCGTGGATCAGAATAAATCATTGCTATTATTATTTAATGGCACAGACCATTTATC
Organism: Lithobates sylvaticus; assembly: GCA_028564925.1. Lineage (NCBI taxonomy): Eukaryota > Metazoa > Chordata > Amphibia > Anura > Ranidae > Lithobates > Lithobates sylvaticus. The sequence goes on from CM053030.1 coordinate 442,767,421, forward strand.
TAAGGGGGTTATATGACAAAAACAGCACAAATACAAAAAAATAATATGCATGAATGAGCGATTGGCTGTTTTTAAGCACATACCTGTAAATGTTTTACATAGAAATTTAGATACACATAAAAATGTTGTACCTGCTATTTCTGTTTTCATTTCTCTGATTACCATGATGGTCATGGACACCTGAAACTATATATATATATATATATATATATATATATATATATATATATATAACACACACAGTATCTCACAAAAGTGAGTACACCCCTCACATTTTTGTAAATATTTTATTATATCTTTTCATGTGACAACACTGAAGAAATAACACTTTTCTACAATGTAAAGTAGTGAGTGTACAGCTTGTATAACAGTGTAAATTTGCTGTCCCCTCAAAATAACTCAACACACAGCCATTAATGTCTAAACCGCTGGCAACAAAAGTGAGTACACTCCCTAAGTGAAAATATCCAAATTGGGCCCAATTAGCCATTTTCCCTCCCCGGTGTCATGTGACTCATTAGTGTTACAAGGTCTCAGGTGTGAATTGGGAGCAGGTGTGTTCAATTTGGTGTTATCGCTCTCACTCTCTCATACTGGTCACTGGAAGTTCAACATGGCACCACATGGCAAAAAACTCTGAGGATCTGAAAAAAAGAATTGTTGCTCTACATAAAGATGGCCTAGGCTATAAGAAGATTGCCAAGACCCTGAAACTGGGCTGCAGCCCGGTGGCCAAGACCATATAGTGGTTTAACAGGCCAGTTTTCACTCAGAACAGGCCTCGCCATGGTCGACCAAAGAAGTTAAGTACATGTGCTCAGCATCATATCCAGAGGTTGTCTTTGGGAAATAGACATATGAGTGCTGCCAGCATTGCTGCAGAGGTTGAAGGAGTGGGGGGGTCAGCCTATCAGTGCTCAGACCATACGCCGCACACTGCATCAAATTGGTCTGCCGTCTCAGAAGTAAGCCTCTTCTAAAGATGATGCACAATAAAGCCTGCAAACAGTTTGCTGAAGACAAGCAAACTAAGGACAAAGATTACTGGAACCATGTCCTGTGGTCTGATGAGACCAAGATAAACTTATTTGATTCAGATGGTGTCAAGCATGTGTGGAGGCAACCAGGTGAGGAGTACAAACAGAGGCGTAACTAGAACCTTCAAGGCCCCGGTGCAAGAAACCATGAAGAGCCCCCTGACCCCCGGACAGGGGCCCTTTCTCATGGGCCTGGGACCCTTCCCCCGAAGCCCGGTGGTGGAACACCAGGGCTCGGTCGCAAGTGTGACCTTTGTGACCCTGGTAGTTCCGCCACTGGTGTCAGTTTTTTTTATTATTATTATTTTTTTTACCATTTATTTATTTTTATTTTTTACAATACTATTGTTTATTATTGTTTTAAAATTTTTTAGGAGCCCCTTGGGGGGCTTTGGTAAGATATCAGGGGTCTAAACAGACCTCTGATGTTCCACGGCTTGCACAGAATCTTCCCTTTCATTCACAAACTGAGGCATAATAAAGATAGTTTACTATGCCTCAGTTATGAATGAACAGAGTCAGTACAGATTACTGACTCTGTCCATTCAGACAAGGAAGGGGCCAGTAAATGATATATTTACCAGCCCTTTCCCTGCTCTCCATCCTGACAAATCCCCCCGGCAATGCTGCGGGGGGGTCGGGGGGTGGGCAGTAGAGAGGACATGGGCCCAGGGGCAGCAGAAAGAGGCTGGATAGGAGGAACGGAGGGGGAGGCGTATAGAGAAATCAATCTCTCCATTTTTCTACATGAGGAAAATGGAGATCAGTTCCTTTACATGCCGCTCCTCCTATACAGGTGTACATTGGAGCATGGGCCCCCTAGAGCATGGGGCCAGGTCGCAACTGTGTCCCCTGTAGTTATGTCCCTGGTGACAGTGATGTGTGGGGGATGGGACAGTGCTGCTGGGGGGGGGGGGTGGGATCAGCGACAGTGCTGGTGATAATGCATCAGTGGTAATGCTGGGGGGAAGGGGGATTGATCAGGGGAAGTGCTGGGATGGAGGGGCTGGACTAATCACTGGGGGGGGGGGGGGTGGGATCAGTGTGACAGTGGTGGTAGGGTGGGAGCAGTGCTAGTGCTGTGTGGTGGAATGGGGGAAGTGGCAGTGCTGGAGGGTGATGGGATCAGTAACAGCGTTGGTGTGGGTTGAAATATATGTTACTCACTTGCTCTCTGTGTCAGCTTAGGACTCTATGCTCCATGTTCCGTGTGTGCTTCGGCTCCCTTCACGTGTCTCCAGGTCACTATCCCAAGATGGGGTCTCCTCAGACAGCTGAGACCTCCCCTGGCTTCTCCCCCTTCACTCTAACTGGCTGGACGGCTGACAAAAGTATCCAGTTTCTGCCTCCCGATGGCTATGGGGGCTTGCAGCTGCAAACTTCGTGGGCGGAGAGGCTGGATGAGCAGTCCGCTGTGCGGTGATAGTACACTCTCCCATCGTTGCCTCTGGGTAACTAGTAGAAGGACCATAGAAATGGGATGCCAGGGCCCAGTCGCAAAGTGCGACTGGTGTGAACCTTTAATTCCGCCACTGAGTACAAAGACAAGTGTGTCTTGCCTACAGTCAAGCATGGTGGTGGGAGTGTCATGGTCTGGGGCTGCATGAGTGCTTCCAGCACTGGGGAGCTACAGTTCATTGAGGGAACAATAAATGCCAACATGTACTGTGACATACTGAAGCAGAGCATGATCCTCTCCTTTCAGTATTCCAACATGATAATGACCCCAAACACACCTCCAAGACGACCACTGCCTTGCTAAAGAAGCTGAGGGTAAAGGTGATGGACTGGCCAAGCGGCCAAGCATGTCTCCAGACCTAAACCCTATTGAGCATCTGTGAGGCATCCTCAAACGGAAGGTGGAGGAGCGCAAGGTCTCTAACATTCACCAGCTCTGTGATGTCGTCTTGGAGTGGAAGAGGACTCCAGTGGCAACCTGTGAAGCTCTGGTGAACTCCATGCCAAGGAGGGTTAAGGCAGTGCTGGAAAATAATGGTGGCCACACAAAATATGGACACTTTGGGCCCAATTTGGACATTTTCACTTAGGGGGTGTACTCACTTTTGTTGTCAGTGGTTTAGACATTATTGACTGTGTGTTGAGTTATTTTGAGGGGAAATATATATTTCCATATAGCCTTTGAAGGCGAAATGACATTCCGTCATTAGACTAATATATGTAAAGAGGCACAATTATTTGTATTGTTTCTGTTATTACCTGGAGTGTTTAACTTTATATTTTATATATTTTTTTTTATTTAGTTTGTACAAGTACTTATATAGTGCTGATAATTTACACAGCACATTACATATACAGTATAAATACTGTATATTGTACATTCACATCAGTCTCTGTCCTCAAGGAGCTTACAATCTAAAGTCCCTAACTCACATTCATACATACACATACTAGGGCTAATTTACAGTAGACTGGAACCAATTAACCTACCAGCATTAAGCTGGATACACATGATACAATTTTTGTTGTTCAATTTTCTTTAGATTTACCTTCAACTATGTAGTATAAGGGCCTGCCTGAGCGCATACATTTTAAAAGTGTTTAGGTTTGATCTCATATTATATGATTTTGGTAAATCTAAAGGCAAGCTGTACAAGAAAATTGTATAAAAATTGTATAGTGTGTAGCCAGCATTGGAGTGTGAGGGGAAACCTGAGGGAACCCACACAGGCACTGGAAGAACATGCAAACCCTAGGCATAGTGCTGCCAGGAGGAAGTGCTAACCAAAGAGGTTGTAAACCCAGATAGAAAAACAAAACAAAAACCCAGTAAGACAAAGGCATAATATGCTAGTATGCATCACAAACTAGCGCATTATGAAATACTTATAATACTTAGATCAAAGCCCTGCAGCAGCCCCAGCACACCGCTAAAACGGGCGACATCTTCCCCAGTTTTTCTTCCGGGCTCGGAGGCCCCGGCGCTGTGATTGGCATGCGCGCGGGAGGCGGCAGTCAAGCACATGCCCTGAAGAAAAGACATGGGTGGCCATTCGTTCAGAGCGCATGCGCCAATGACGTAATCGGCTGCATATATTAAAAATATCTCCTAAACGGTGCAAGTTTAGGAGATATTTACAGTACCTATAAGTTAGCCTTACTTAAAGGTACAAACACACAGGGGGGAGTTTACTTAATATTTAAATCGGAGGTCCGCCCACCTCTGCAAAAATTAAAAGCCAGCAGCTACACATACTGCAGCTGCTGATTTTTAATAATAGGACACTTACCTGTCCAGGAGTCCAGTGATGTTGGCACCGCAGCTGATGTTTCCATCAGCTGTCGGGTGCTGCCGCCTCCATTGCCTGTGAGGGAACCCATTAGTCATGCATTACAGCTTCACGCCGGGTCCCTACTGCACATGTGCGAGGCACCACTGTGCTCTCCTACTGGCCTGGTGGTGGGGGAAGGAGGAGGGAGGAGGAAGGAGCCGAGCTACTGACGTAGTTCGCCACGACCCGCTCCCCCCTCGGAAAGGTGCAAATGTGGCACCAGAGGGGGGTAGGAGACAAAGGAGCGTAATTTCCACTTTTGGGTGTAACCACGCTTTGAGCAACCCATAGGTGACTCAATTTTCTTTCCTTATACCACGAGTGGGGCATAGGGAGCCTTCACAGCTGGCAGAACACAATGATTACTGCTAGCGGCTTATCGAATGTAAAAAATTTGACAGGCTTGTTGTACCCAATTGACTTGGGTACAATTGGCCTGCCCATACTGGGATCTAATCTCAGCCGATACATTCTGAATAAGCCAAATTTCGATCCATGTATGGCTTGTTTTAGCCACTGTGCTGTTCTCGTAGTATCCTTAGTATTCTAATCAATTATAAATGAAAGCAGATCTAAACCTCTACATTTGCTATAAAGAGGTGGCAAGTTTTCTCTTTATGTTGCTGTTGGACAACTTGAGAAGCCCCCTATCTGAAAAAAACTCAGTTAGAAGCTCTAGTCAATCCTGATGGTATGATAAAAACGGTTGTATGTTGGAAGGACTGATCAGTCTAATGCCCCATACACACGGTCGGAAATTCTGACCACAAAATCCGTCGGATTTTTTTCTGACAGATTTTGTCCGACACTGGTGTTGCATACACACGGTCGGACAAAGTTGTCGGAAAATCCGATCATTCTGAACATGGTGACGTTCGTTGCGTACGACGGGACTACGTAGAGGCTAGTAGCCAATAGCTTTGGTCTTGTAATGTGATCTGAGCATGCGTGGCACTTTGTCCGTCGGAATTCGCTACACACGATCGGAAAAAGTCCGATAGGACTTTGTTGTCGGAAAATTTGAGAGCAGGATCTCAAACTTCAAACAAAAGTCCGATGGAGCCCCCACACGGTCGGAAATTTCCGACAACATGGTCCAATGGAAAATCCGATCGTGTGTACGGGGCATTAAAGCAACCCTATTGCCATAGTCAAGCCGGCTATAAACAGTAAACAGTTTATAAACAGTTCCTAACAGGGACCGGCTGATATTTGAACCATGTACAGGCAGTCTGAATTTACCCAAGTTGATTGAACCAGCCTGCCAGATTTCTCCTGCGATTATTGCCAGTAGTTAAAGCCACCAGCAAAAATCATCACGTGTTCTCCCAGCCGGGACGACTTTCCCACTTGGTTGCAGGAAAGAAATCGCACCATCTATGACCGGCTTTAGGATACGTCACCACTGGAGGTCAAAGGGAGAAACCAGGGAAAAGGGGGGGGGGGTGCAGGAGATTGACACTCCAAAATTTGTGCAGGAGGTTTTTCAGCATGCAAAGTAAATTTAGAGAGGTTAGAGACTTCATACATGCAACAGCAAACGTTCTAAGACCATAGGCATGCCACAAGAAATGGTAAGAGAATTCAGACATTCTGTAGGAGATGGTCAGAGACTACAGGCATGCTTCAGGAGATAGTCAGAGACTATAAGCATGCTAAAGGAGATGATCAGAGACTATGGGCATACCACAGAAGATGGTCAGAGACTATGATCATGCTAAAAGAAGATGATCAGAGACTATGGGCATGCTTTAGGAGATAGAGACTGTAAGAATGCTACAGGAGATGGTCAGTGACCATGGGCATGCTACAGGAGATGTTTAGTGACTATGGGCATACTACAGGAGATAGTCAGAGACTATAAGCATGCTAAAGGAGATGGTCAGTGACTATGGGCATACTACAGGAGATGGTCAGTGACTATGGGCATACTAGAGGAGATGGCCAGTGACTATGGGCATACTACAGGAGATGGTCAGTGACTATGGGCATACTACAGGAGATGGTCAGTGACTATGGGCATACTACAGGAGATGGTCAGTGACTATGGGCATACTACAGGAGATGGCCAGTGACTATGGGAATACTACAGGAGATGGTCAGTGACTATGGGCATACTACAGGAGATGGCCAGTGACTATGGGCATACTACAGGAGATGGTCAGTGACTATGGGCATACTACAGGAGATGGTCAGTGACTATGGGCATACTACAGGAGATGGTCAGAGATGATCGGCATGCTGCAAGAGATGGTCAGAGACTATAGTCATGCTAAAGGAGATGGTCAGAGTCTACGGGCATGCTACAGGAGATATTCAGAGACTATAAGCATGCTAAAGATGATGGTCAGTGACTATGGGCATGCTACAGGAGATGGTCAGGGACTAAAGATCTGCTGCGGGAGAGATTAGACGCAAAGTATACTATAGTTGTTGGAGGCTGGGGACATGGTTCAAGAGACAATCACAGACGGAGGACAAATTACAAGAGACCATTAGAGATCACTATTACAAATCGATGCTTCCATTTTGGTGCTCCCTACCACCGCCCTGTGAAAAACAATCCACCGCTGAACGCTTTTCACAGGTATAAATGAGCCCTGTTATCAAATAATAGACAATTAATATTTTCAAACTAAAGCTTATTTTCAATGATCTTTTTGAATGTAGTTCTTATTTTCTAACTGAAAAAAAAAAATTGTTTGTGAGTAAAAGTCTTTAGCAAAAAAATAAACACAGACCCTTTAGATATGCTTGAGATAATCCAGGACAAGAAAGAAATGTGTATATAAAACACACTAATGTATATATCATCTGTACAATCTAATTGTCTTTATTACTATAAACAGACAGACAGGTTTACCGAACAGGTTAGGATTGGTTTCAGTGTCACATAAACTGGATGAAGAGCAGAATGACCTAAACCAACTAGAAGTACAGTAATCATTGTAGGTCATATAAGGGCTTAGTGATTACATTCAGCCCTGGGGTGTCATTCCAATGCTGGGTCAGAATGAAGAAAGCAGACACACAGGCACATTCTACACACATAGAAGAATTGGACCCTTGGAAATAATCCAACAGAATTATCTAGGAACCATGTAGCAAAATGATGTTGATAAGAGTATTTAAAGAGGTATTAAACTCAAAAGCAAACATTTATTATATACTGCAGCTTACCAATTCTTAGACGTAATGGCTGCATTTGTTTCCCTCTTTTAGGCTTTCTTTCCTTTATTTTCATCTGGTGATCTAGCCAGTAAGTCTGTTTTTTTTATTTATTTTTTTAAAGAACAAGCTGTTCTGCAGATGTAGCAGTTTAGGTGTTGAGACAAACCATTTACCACTGACAGGAGTGCTTACAACGGCCAGCTTCTATTTATTTATGTAAAACCTTTATCCCAAAAGGAACAAAATTATTTCTGTAACTGCAGTGTGAGCTGGAGTTTGGCTTCAATTTGTTAGTGTATCTAAATCTGCTAGAACATCTAACACTCCCCTCCCCCAGACTGATAATGTTGCTGTCCAAAGGTGCCCCTTTGTGCTCCTTCATCCAGAGAGGGGGCACTCTAATGCCTCGTACACACGTACAGACTTTTCCCGGCGGACCTAAGTCCAGCGGACAATCCGCTGGACTTTCCAGCTGGGTACGCTGGACTAAAAAGCGAACGGACTTGACCACACACGATCACGCAAAAAGTCCGGCGGTTCACGCGATGACGTACAGCACGTACGACGGGACTAGAAAAAGGAAGCTCGAGATCCCAAACGACACCCTTTGGGCACCGTCAGCTGATCTCGTGTGTATCGCGTGTTAGTTGACGTTTGGTTAGAGACGATTCGCGCTTCTCAGACTTCTGCTTAATTCGCTCGCTTCTGCCGTTCAGTTTGTGCTTGTGAGGTTTGTATCTGGCTTTCAGTGCGTGTGGATCAGTTCCTACCTGTTCTCAGGCCGTTCTGGTCCGCTCGTTCCTGTTTTTCAGGTCGTTCTTCATAGGCCTTGCTGTTCTTCAGTGCGTTCGGTTAAGTTGTTTGTTTGATCAGCCGACCGTTTTGAAGCCATGGAGTGTGGACGTACTCGGGAACGAGTTCGTGCTGTGCAGGGGCTCGGTGTTGCGGTTAACACCTTGGCACGAGCCCAGTCCATGAACAGGGTGAGGAGGAGTTCATGGACCAAGAATTGGTTGCGCCAGCGTGACCAATTCTCGCATATGCCTTTGCTCCGTGAGATCCGTGAGAATAATCCTGATGATTTCAGGAATTATCTCCGGATGACGGACCCCATTTTTCACCGTCTGTTGGCTTCGCTGTCCCCTTATATTACCAGGCAGAATACCTGCATGCGGCAAGCCATCAGTGCGGAGCAGAGGCTAGTCGCCACGTTGCGTTACTTGGCGACGGGGAGAAGCTTGCAGGACCTCAAGTTCACGACAGGCATCTCCCCCCAGGCTCTGGGGCTCATTATTCCAGAGACCTGTTCTGCCATTATCCACGTCCTGCAGGAGGAATACATTAAGGTAAGTCTTCTCTTTTAAAATTACCTATGTCTTGTATGTTTGCTAATGTAGTGCATCAATGTCATCATTAGCTAATTACCATGATAGGACTATTCTATGAATGTCCCCTATTCCTTTTTTTTTTTTTTTTTGTTTTTTTCTAGTATTTTATGGTTGACTTATCAAAATAGCTTTAAGAATGTATTATTTAGTGGGTCACATGCATATTTCCTTGCACCAACCTCCCCAGCATGGAATCTTGGCCCCCTAAACACCCCTAGCCTAGTCACTTTCTTTGGTTAAAAATGTATATTACCAGCTCCATTGTACTGCTTTACTCACCCCCCCCCTTTCACCCCCCTTGACCCTCACCCCTTTCACCCCCTTGACCCTCATTTTTAAATTGATTGCATGTGGATTTGGTCAGCTTGTAATTAACCCCCCTCCCCCCCCACACACCCCTTTAATTAATTGCATGTGGTTTTGGTCAGCTTGTAATTAACCCACCCCCCCCCACACACCCCTTTAATTAATTGCATGTGGTTTTGGTCAGCTTGTAATTAACCCACCCCCCACACACACCCCTTTAATTAATTGCATGTGGTTTTGGTCAGCTTGTAATTAACCCACCCCCCCCCCACACACCCCTTTAATTAATTGCATGTGGTTTTGGTCAGCTTGTAATTAACCCACCCCCCACACACACCCCTTTAATTAATTGCATGTGGTTTTGGTCAGCTTGTAATTAACCCACCCCCCCCCACACACCCCTTTAATTAATTGCATGTGGTTTTGGTCAGCTTGTAATTAACCCACCCCCCACACACACCCCTTTAATTAATTGCATGTGTATTGTGTGACCTTACAATTAATTACTCCACACCCACATCCCCATTATTATCTTCTCTGGGCCATCAGAGGGGTCATCAATCAGAGATTTGTCCCTTATCCTTAATCTTTTGGCTTTATTTCAAGGACTTACAAAATAAATACATATGTTCTTCCAAATTGTTTGTTAATTTGTTGCATTTAGTTAGGTGTTTTGCCTGGTTTTTAATTCGAATTGTATCTTTCTGTTTGACTTCACAGTGTCCTTCCACGCCACAGGAATGGCAGACTGTGGCTTCCCAGTTTGCTGCCCGTTGGGACTTTCCCAACTGCGGAGGGGCGATTGACGGGAAACACGTGCAAATTGTGCCCCCACCCCATTCGGGGTCTTACTATTGGAATTATAAGGGGTTCCATAGTATAGTGTTGATGGCGGTGGTGTCGGCACAATATGACTTTCTTTATGTGGATGTGGGGAAAAACGGCCGGTTGTCGGACGGAGGAGTCTTCAACCACACGGAGTTCGGTCATCGTCTCCAGACTGGTGGCCTGGAGCTGCCACCAGATGAAGATAATGTGGAGGGACTCCCGTTCGTTTTCATTGCCGACGAGGCGTTCGGTCTGGGTGACCACCTGATGAGGCCATTTCCCCAACGATCCCTCACCCCTGAGAGGAGGATTTTTAATTATCGGTTGGCCAGAGCAAGAAGGGTTGTGGAAAATGCCTTTGGTATTATGGCCAACCGTTTCAGATTGCTCCTTACATCCATACATCTGGCAGAGTACAAACTGAATACTATTATTCTTGCATGCTGTGTCATGCACAATTATTTACGCAAACATTCGGGAACCTACTCATTACCAATCGGGCCTGAGGCCGGAGTGGAAGGCGACATGACAGGGCTGGATAATCGCCGTCTTGGTTTGGCCCCACAATCAGCCCAGCAAGTGCGGGACCGTTATTTACATTATTTTAATGGTAGGGGGGCCATTGCAATGGCAGCAGACCCTTAAACCATCTTTTTGTTTTACAAAGAATAAATACAGTTATTTATGTTTGAAATATTGGTATTTTCGTATTGTTTTGCTTTTAATTTTGCCTGTTTTATATGTTGTCCTAGTGCACATCTTAATAGTGGCCAACTTGTTTTGCGTTTAGTAAATAAGCCCCTTTGTCAATGAACCACAACATGTTTTGGTCAAACTGGTAGTATTTAAAAAGAAGAAGCCACACATTGTTTAATTTGTGCAAACATTTTTTTTTTTATTCTAGTGCACATCCAAACCTTTTTTATGTTTTGTTATTTTTTTTTTTTTGTCTTTTTTATTTTTTATTTTGTTTTTTTTTTTCCCAACAACATTTTTTTTTTTTTTTTTATGTTATATTTTTTAAATTTTTTTGGTCTTTTTCTCACAACATATTTTTTTTTTTTTTTTGTGATTGATTTTTTTAAACAAACATAAAAACATGTTTTAAAATGGTAAAAAATTTAGGGTTAGCATTTGAAAATATTTACACAATGTAAAAGTCCAGAACTTACAAAGTTCAACAGGTAACCCATGAACAGTAGAAGCCAAATTTAGAATATGCACACTAATTTAACAGGAAAATGGGTAATGTCAACATGTGCTATGTTCCATCATGGGGAATCAATGGACGTGTTTTGTGTGTGAAACCCCTTCCCTCTCACCTACTAGCATTAGGGGTTGCAAACACAAAATGCGTCCATTGAGATCCCCTGATGGCACATAGCACATGTTGACACACCGTGTGCATATTAAAAATTTGGCCTCTAAAATTTGTAAAAAATAGCGCATCAAAAGGGGAATGAAGGACATGATTGATGTTAAGAAATGGAAAAGGGGTCTTTAGATTCTCCCCAAAACATCAATCATGTCCTTCATTCCCTGCTGCATGGTGGCCATCTCCTTCTGCATATTTTCCAGCTGCAGATTCCAGGCCATGATCTGGCCAATAAGCCTGTGGGCACTGTCAGTGGAAAATGGCTCCGCAGCTTGTCCTTCCACAAACAGATCAGCATCACCTAAAAGTTGGGTAGATAAAACACAAGAAAAAAAGTGTCAAAAACATGCAGACCTTAATTTATTAGCTCAATCTGTGTTCTGAGACACTCACTTGGTGGGGTGCAGATTTGATCCACTTCAACCACCTGTTCCGCCACATCCACGCGTGGGCTTGGGCTAACTGCCCAATTAGTCTGGTGAGGCCGGGAGGTCCTCGTAGGTTCGGACTGACGTCTGAGTCTTTTGCCCCCTATGGTAATGGAACACAAAAAGGTACACTTTTAATCACACTGATATTTGAGTGCCAAAATAGGATTATTAAACATTGTTTAAAAGTGTTGTCCAATTATTAGCAGTTTGTTAGAAGATCCTACTTGAAGACAGAATTGAAATGTCTATCTAATGAAACTCCAATACTTAAACCGCCCTTCAACCCTAAATTTGAACTTCCGCTCATTGTATCCCTGCACCCCTGTGGTGTCTTATTTGGAACCTTTTAGGGGTGAGGGGTTGCAGATACCTGTGTAAGGCAGGTATTTGCACACACATCCGGCCCTAGACTCCCACAGAAGTATACGCCACATCCCGTCCCACCGTGCTGTCTGCTGGGACACACAGGGGTCCCCGAGCTCGCGCGGACCAGTCCTATTGCATTGCGCAACTGGCGCATGCCCAATAGTGACCCGGGAAGTGAAGCTGCAAAGATTAATTTCATGATTGCAAGATCAGAGATTGTAGCTGCACCATCCAAGGGACAGGTGAGTGTACTTCTTCGAAAAGTCACCACCTACAGTATTTGTAGATGATGAGCATTTTTCGGGAATTGTGAGCTTGACACCCTGCTTAACATATTTATCCCCACCCCCCAAAACAGCTTCTGGAGTCCCTGTGTAAGTTACCCCTAAAACCCTTACTACAGCAGTAATTGTATAGATAGTGACAATAATAAACAACCTTACAACTCCAACAACCCAAAGCCTGGTAAACTGAATAAACGTTATGAAGACAAACTGAACTTTCATCAAATCTGCGCAAGTTTCACGTACGAATGCTAATAACATGTGCGCAAGTTTCACGTACGAATGCTAATAACATGTGCGCAAGTTTCACGTACGAATGCTAATAACATGTGCGCAAGTTTCACGTACGAATGCTAATAACATCTGCGCAAGTTTCACGTACGAATGCTAATAACATCTGCGCAAGTTTCACGTACGAATGCTAATAACATCTGCGCAAGTTTCACGTACGAATGCTAATAACATGTGCGCAAGTTTCACGTACGAATGCTAATAACATCTGCGCAAGTTTCACGTACGAATGCTAATAACATCTGCGCAAGTTTCACGTACGAATGCTAATAACATCTGCGCAAGTTTCACGTACGAATGCTAATAACATCTGCGCAAGTTTCACGTACGAATGCTAATAACATCTGCGCAAGTTTCACGTACGAATGCTAATAACATCTGCGCAAGATTAGACATATCAAGTATAACCATAGTAGCGCACGTGCTTGACTTACTTTTTTTGATGGCTTTTCGAATTCTCCTGTACTGATCGTGCTCCCTGGATTTGATGTCGGACCATCGCTTGCGCAGTTGATCCTTGCCCCTTCGTACGCCGAATTTCTGCTCCAGGGTGCTGACGATTGTAGTGAGAATCTTGTCCTTGCGCAAGTTGGGTCGAGGGTAGGGGCCATTTTCCCCGTCGTAATCTTCCCTTTGGAGGATGTCCACCATCTCCACCATCTCTTCAAAGGCCATATTGGTGGCCTTATATCTGCTGCTGGATGCAGATGTGTTCGCTTCTGGGCTTTCCTCCGCGCTACTGGCTGAGAATGTGTCCGCCATCTTCATGAATTTATTCACCCACAATGCAACGAGGGGAAGCGGGGCGGGGAATACTCGTCAGGAGGAACGTCATGGGCGGGCGACGCGGAGGACGCAGGCGGACTTCGACGCGTGCGCAGTGTATATAAGGCTGTTTGAGGGCCCCACGTGTTCCCGAACGGAAGTAGCGAGCGCTCTGTACGAAGGTAAGTGTTTTCTAGGATGCATTACTGTGGTTTATTGGGTTTTGGGCCTGCATTTTTTAAGGATATGTGTGTGTTGCTGCCTGTGTGTAGGGGTTGCTGCCTGTGTGGATGTGTTGCTGCCTGTGTGTAGGGGTTGCTGCCTGTGTGGGTGTGTTGCTGCCTGTGTGGATGTGTTGCTGCCTGTGTGTAGGGGTTGCTGCCTGTGTGGATGTGTTGCTGCCTGTGTGTAGGGGTTGCTGCCTGTGTGGGTGTGTTGCTGCCTGTGTGTGGGTGTGTTGTGTAATGTTTGGTTAGAAAAACTGGATGTGCGTTTTTAGTAACATTTGTGTTTTTGGTCTTTTGTATTGCCATTACTAACAAAACAGAAACAAACATGTCAGCAGCCCAGTTGAATCCATTCAAGGACCAGCAGTTCATGTCAGAATTCATTGCGCTGTACAGAAAAAATACCAACCTGTGGCAGCTCAAGAACCCTTTATATGGAAATAGGGATGTCCGGAAGGCAACACTGGGGCCACTTGTGGATTTTGTGAAGACTCAAGTCCCCAACGCAGACACCAAGTTTGTTGAAGCCAGAATTTCAAGTTTAAGGCACATGTACAAGCGGGAGCGCAAGAAGATTGAGGAATCAGTCAGATCAGGAGCAGCAGCAGAGATGGTTTATGTACCGAAGCTGTGGTACTACAACCAACTGGCTTTTCTAGGTGACCAGATGGAACCCAGGCAATCACTGTCCACTCTTCCCTCCACCCTTCCCTCCACTCTTCCCTCCACTCTTCCCTCCACCCCAGCTGAGGCTTCCACGGAAGGAGAAGACCCCTCCACCTTGGAGCAGGCTGATGCGCCCAGCTGGAGCCAGGTATATATTTAGTAGCCTAAATTGTGATTGTGTGAATATTAATGCTGTAAACGTTAAAATGTGAAACAATTAACACCCTGAACTCAGAATTGTGAAAAAAGCTGCCAAAAATTGCGGACACTTCGAAAAAGTGTTGGTGCAACATATCGATACATATATAGTGTATACATACATCCAGTAGTGGCAAAAAATGCCTTATACAACATTGGTGATCTGCTTGGAAAATGCAGGGGTCCAAATGATAGCCTTTTGGATCTTTTTTAAAATTTATCTGCTCGTTCATAAGTTTACAATTGGATGATTGAGGAGGCCATAAACCAAAAAACAGGTGTTTGATTTTTGTTTTTATTTGCACACAGGATGAGCTGACCCAGGATGATGCCGGGACAAGTGGTATGGAGGAGGAGGACATGACCAGCGAGAGCCAGGAGGTGGCTGGGCCCAGCACGAGCCAGAGTGACAGCCAGACTGTATTAAGAAGTCTACCTCCACCCCTGCCCTTACCCCCAAGAAGGCCCAGGAGGATGACCATTGTTGAGGAGGAATCACTCCAACTTATTCGGAAGGCGAGTGCGATTCTCGAAAGACCCCCCATTCCAGAAGAGGCCTATGCCACCTACTTGGCCAGCAGGTTGCTGGAAATGGAGAAGGGCCAACGGCACCTGTGTGAGGGCCTCATTTTTGAGGCTATTAAGGGGGGTTTGAGGGGTCAATTACGAGAATCCACCCGCCTGACACATGAAGGCCCGACAGCAACTTCTCCTCCTCCTCCTCCTCCTCTTCCTTCTTCTCCTCCTCCTCCTCCTCCTCCTCCTCCTCCTACCACAAGTCAGCCTCCAAGGAAGCGTGCAGGGAAGACTGCAGGGAAGAGTGCAGGGCAGCGTGGTGGGAAGAGTCGGAAGTGATTGCCTGGCTTCAGTCTGGTCTCACAGAAGACACAGGCTGTTGTAGTGCCACAGCTTGGGGACATAGATGTCATCTGCTGCTGTTCCTGGTCTGTCTGATTCCTGGTCAATCTTCTTGTGCTCCCTATATTGGATGAAATGTGCCCAAGCTTAATTTTTGGCTTCACAAACTTGATGTCTGCCGTTGGGGCAAAAAGTCTTCTCAAAATCGCAAAGTGGCTCCAGTGTTGCCTTCCTATTTTGTTTTGCCTTGTTTGTTTAAACCAGAATAAATGGTAATTTAATTTTCAGAAAATAATGATATACGTGCTTGTTATTCAAAAACATAGTTTCTTTAGGAGTAGGCAGGTACATGTCTAAACATTCATTTGACAATACAAGTGTAAAGTGCAACTTCAATGGAACTGCAAGTGCAGTCGCTGGAAAGGTGAGGGTTAAGATCTGAATTAAGGGCAAGCTCTGCTGACTCCACAATTGTATCATGTGTAATAACAAATCCTTTTGATAACCAACAAATAATAAAATATATCTAAATAGAGATATATGTACATATATATATATATATATATATATATATATATATAAATAGAGATATATATATATATATATATATATATATATATATATATATATATATATATATATATATATATATATATATATATTTTATATATATATATATATATATATATATACACGTATATATCTATATATCTATATATATAAATATATATATATATGTATATATATATATATCTTTTTTTGGGTTTATTGAGAAATATAGATATATTTTTAATTTGGTGATTTGGATATATATATCTATATCTATATCTATATCTATATATATATATATATATATATATATATATATATATATATATATATATATATATATATATAGAGATATAGATATATATATATATACAAATATATAACTTCACTAAAGAATGCTGAAGAAAAAACGTTCGGGAGTACTCTGCGTGAATATACAAGCAGCAAGGCAAAATCATTCTTCAAGTACGATAACATACAAATCCCGCTGTCAGAAGAAAAAAAAAAAAGATCTGCAGCGTGACGATTGTGCGAGCTTCAAAACGAAGGCTAGTTTTACCAGACCGAGCGAGTCCGTGACATACTAGCTACTGAGCATGCGTCCTTTTTGGTACGCCGGACCATACTACACACGGCCGGATTATCCGCTGGACTGCCAAGTCCAGCGGATAATTTTAAAACAAAACTTAAAACTTTAGTCCGCCGTACTTTGGCCAAAAAAAGTCCGCCGGTGCCCACACACGAGGGGATTATCCGCTGGACTTCAGTCCAGCGGATAATCCCGCGGGATTGTCCCTTCGTGTGTACGCGGCATAATACAGTGTTACTGGCCAGATCACCAGTTGAAAACAGAAGAAAAAAAAAAACTAAAAAAGCAAATCGAATGCAGGCCCCACATCTAATGATTGGTAACTTGCAATATGTAAAATGTTTGGTTTTGGGTTTAATATCGCTTTAAGGGCTCTTTCACACGGACGGTCCGTATGTCTGTTTTTCATCCATCCATTTTCGGATGAAAAATGGACATACATGTATCCCTATGGGATAGCGGGTGTCAGCGGAAGAGCATCCGCTGACACCCGCTCTCGTCCGTGCCCGCTATGCTCCGTTTCTGCAGACGGAGGAAAACCCTATTTTTTCATCCGTCTGCAGAGCGGATTGGATGACGACGGACTCTACGGTCCATCGTCAACCGATCCCCCATAAGGGAGAGCGGAGCTGTGACAGGTCCGTCCCTGCACGGAGCGCAGAGACGGACCTGTCATCTTCCTGCTCAGCGGAGATCGCTCCGGCGATCCCCGCTGAGCAAGCGGATATCCACGGGGCGGATCTGCACTGATCCGCCCCGTGTGAAGGAGCCCTAAAGCTTGCATTTATCTTTTGCTAATAAATATATAGCACAGGTCAGAGCACAGAACATGTACAGCATTTTGGGTCTGTGAAAACCGAGCATACTGCGGGCCTATTCATGAAGGCTATCATTTGCATTGTGTTTATGCATGTGTATAGATGTGTTTTATTGCATGCATTTATGTGTGTTGCGTTAAAGGCTAAGTTCACTTAAAAAAAAATAAGTAATAATAAATGCAAATTTTTTTGCAACCAAAAAAAGGTGCATTTTTTATTTTTTGTTGCAGGAGCGCTGATGACATGCAGGTCTCTTGCACGCTGTCAATTTATCGGCTTACCTGTACACCCCATACGGGTAAGCCGATACGCCCTGACAGGAACACTCAATGAACTACCACGGTGCTCCCCAGTGCTGTAGTAGTTCATTGAGAACTACAAGCCGACAGCCACAAAGGATTTTAGAGCTTGTAGTTCATTTAGACATACAGAGCTGTGTGTCTGCATGACGCAGCCGTGAAGGCGGAGCCCCGCACATCCATGCTATTTTCAATCAGTGGCAGCAGGTACAGGGAACTTCTCCCTGTATTGCTGCCACAGGGAGTGCGGGCAGCGGGCGGCAGCTGCAACACTGGCAACATGTTACATGTTCCACCCTAAATTAAGGTTGAACATGTAACATGTTCCCAAAGGTGTACTTATCCTTTAAGGCAGCCCATTCATTATGACAACAAACATATGTGAAACAATTTATATGATCCCTTTTTCAAAATGCAGAGCAACAAAAGCAAACAACCTTAATTGCAAAAAAAGTTGGGACGCTTTGCAAACTATACACAAAAACAGAATGCAACGATTTGCAAATCTTATAATCCATATTTTGATGACACGGCCAATACACTAGAGGCGGCTGTTGTTGGTTCTTATGAGGTGCTGACACATCTCCCGTATCGGGGTGTAAGGGCTCCGTATAGACTCACAATATCCATGCATGCAACCAGTAGGGCATAGGTAGCAGTAACCAGATGGGTAGCACTTCTGAGATTTCTCCTCACACACCACTTTGGAAGAATCCTAAATTACCACACTAATACGAGCACCCTGATCCAATTATCTGGACTAAATTTGGTATTAAGACGCGGAAAGACATAGTGGGTGGTGGACACTTCTACAGTTTGACACCCTGAAAACTAAGTTTAATCTTCCCAACACTCACTTGTTCCGATATTGTTCCAATATTGGTATTACCCTGAAAATTTGTGATGTTGAGTCTTTGATGAGGGAGGACAATTTGGACAAGGCCTTGTCTACAATCTATAAACAATTGTTCGGTGAGGGAAGAGATCTCCTTGCAAAGTGTAGGGCGGTGTGGGGTGAGGTGTTCCCCCAGATGGACGGGGATAACTGGGATGATGTATGGGACATTCATTTTACTAGATTGGTCTCTGCTAGAGACCAACTCATTCAATTTAAATTCCTGCATCGTATATATCTTACTCCAGCTAGATTGGCTAAGATGTTCCCTACCCAGTCACCTGGTTGCTGGTGGTGCAGTTCCCTCACTGCCAATTTCATGCATATCTTTTGGAATCGCTCGAACATTCAAGTATTTTGGAAGGGGGTCACAGAGTGTATAGCAGAAGTAACAGCCATTCCTATACAGCCCACAACAGAGGTGTGCCTTTTGGGACTGGTAGACAATCTAGCCCCAAAGAGAGTAACTCGTACTGCTGACGATCCTAATCTATTACGCTAGGAAAATGATAGTGTTATCATGGAAAAAACATAATCCTTCATCTGTATCAGCGTGGAAAGGTGTGGTTAATAGGGCTGCACCTTTATACAAGGTTACATACATTAGCAGGGGCATACCACAAAAATGCGATTAAAATATGGGTTCATGAGATTTGAAAATCATGGCATTCTGTTTTTATATAGACGTTGCACATTGTCAGACTTTTTTGGAAATAGAGTTGTATAATACGAAATATGTGTTGTAGTATACTGCGGTGCATTGTCCTTTACTACAGTGTTTCTCAATTGGGGTGCCACAAAGAGTCCTCAGGGGTGCCGCAGTAAAAAACTGTCCCAACCCTATATACAGTTCAATCTCAGCGATCCTGTGTCAACATCTGTATTGTGAGAGGAGGGAGGGAGAGAGGACAGTCAGCACCTCCTCCCGGGTTTCTCCACCTCCATCCATCTAGTTGTGACTAGGGAGGAGGGGTTGTTCTTAAAGAGAGGGGGTTGGAAGGGAGCTTGGGTGCTAGCAGGGGGGATCTGAGGGGAGAGGATTTAAAACCTACAGACCACTGAACTCTGCCTCATAGACTACATTTTAGGGCTTGTTCACACCAGGTGCAGCCAGGCCTGTCTTTAGCATGGGGCAAAAAGGGCAGCTGCCCAGGGTCCAGTCATTGTTGGGGGGCCCAAAGCAGTTGACCCTTTAATCCTGCGGTGCCCGCCATGGTTTTGTTTCAGCCAGAGTTCAGCCACCTCCGGCGCTGCTCAGTTCCGTCACTTGTAAATACAGAAGCGCTGCCTCTGTATTTACAAGTGTCAGCTCTCCTCTCCCCGCGGCTGCTCAAACCCCTCCCTCCTCTATACATTGATCTCTATAAGAGAGCAGAGGAGGATGGGGCATACATTTATTGTATGTCTCAGAGTGGGGGCTTTGGGAGGGGGGGGGGGCAAAAAAAAAATGTTTGCCCAGGGTCCAATCAATATTAAAGATGGCCCTGGGTGCAGTGCGAAACATGTGCAAAACCACACGTGTTCCTGCATAGCACAATGATGTGTTCCTTTTTGCGGAGGCGCAAGTTCCATTAAAAAAAAGTATAGGAATTTTTTTTTTATTGTAGAATCATACTTACCTAGGTGGATGCAGCATCGGTCTGATGCTGCATCTTTCCCCCGACGGCTCTAAGGGTGAGAACCGAGTGATCAAACACCACTGATCGCTCGGTTCTCAGAGCTCTGTGAGCAGAAAGCTGGTGACTGTTAGTCACCGCTGTCTGCTCTGTCCCCTCCAGAGCTCACTAGGCTTAAGGGGAGAGCCGGGGCCGGAGGGTGGCCAGCTCAGCCTCTCATCGACTCGTATCTGTCTAGGCATGTGGGCGGATCCTGACCATATAATCAAGATCTTTCCCGAGCAGAACGAACTGCACTCCTGTGATCCACAGGAGAAGTACAGCCAAATTACTTTAATTCTTAATGGCACAACCATGCATCTAGCAAATGCACATATGTTCATGCCTGCTAAATTACATGGTACCCAAGTACCATGCATTTTGGTGCAGTGTGATTGAAAAAATCATGCCTGTACCTTTTTGTGTTTCACATGCATAGAACAGCCCATTTAAAAACTCGACATCCACGAAGGCTTAAAAAAAATAAAAATAAATAAATGCACACGCTCGGATGCACCTCCCTGTGTGCCCTCAGACTGGTGTGCCCTGAGACTGTGCACAATTCTAAAGGGTGCCTTGACTGAAAAAAGTTGAGAAACACTGCTCCACTGTACAATGTGCTTGGTGCCATCCACAGTCATTGGCACTGCACATTGAGGAGGTGTGTTGCCATGTGTTGTGGCAATGCACATTAATACGTGTGTTTTAGCGCGGATGAACAATAAATTACTGCTTAAAAATTTTCAACCTGTATGCGAAGGTCCCTGGCTACCTGCTGACAATACTTCTGCTTTATAAATAGATAACACTCATTCACACTTGTGCGATTTGTCATGCAACTTTGGACATCAAAGTCACATGACAATATCAGCCCATTCTTTTCAATTGCACCTGTTCAAATCGGTGTAACTTAAAATCACAGTAACTTAACTAAAAAGGTGCCTGCATTACTTTGGTGCAACTTTTGATGCCACTTTTGTGTAAAGTCAGATCAAAGTCTCTTTTGGCGTGGGGTTCCCCTTTCATGCGACTTGTGCTCTTGAAGTCGGAGCGCATGTCGGACCAGTGTGAACCGGCCCTAAAAAGACTAAACATTCACATATGTCAGCTTTATAATCTACAGAAAAGATAATTTTGGAACTTACTAATGTAGCAAGGTCTTTTACCTCTTTTGGTCTAATGAGAACCTCCAAGGCCAAAGATAGCTGCCATGCTTCAATATGTGGTGGGTTGTTAAGCATAGTGGGTGCAAAGATGGTGAAAGTCATTAAGCGCCAGACATATCTTGGATATAAAAGAGGTTTTATTTCTTTTGACAGTCCTTTTGATATGTTTTGGGGAAAGAGGGTTAGGGCCAGGACACCCTTAGATAGTTGCAAACGCATTTGGCAGACTCCGAGACCTCAATAGGAGAACAGCCGTACAGGGAAAGGCCCCAGAAAGGTACCACTTCTGCATGTGCAGGAATGCTGTCTCCTATGGTAACAGTCCTTTAACAGTTCCTAACTCAACGTATCAGTTCATTCACCTCCACTACAACTGCTCCTTGTAGTTCTTTAATACTGAGCTCCTGGTCTCTCACTAGACCCTCTGATTCACTGACTATGAATCCTTTGAGCTCCTCCAAGGTTGGTGGTGGTATCCCCTCAAGCGTGACCTCCGCCTCTCTGCTGGGTCCCTAGCTTGGCCCTCCAGATACTTCTCAAGCTTCAGTACATTTTTGAGGAGCTCCCTGACTTAACTCCAGGGTGCTACAAATAATAATTAGGTATTATTAATAATTGGTAGTTAATAATTGGTTGGTATGAAGAGATCCACCGCTCCAGGATGATCCACCCAAACTCAATCCCACAGCTGTTCCTATGGTTAGAGAACCCAGGTGCAGGCACGGCACAAGCTGATGAAGATGCAAATTAAGGACTCTGAACGGCCGCACTCCAAGAAAAATTCAAAAGCCTTTATTTGTAAAATATGGAATCACACAAAAATAGGTCACAGCAAAGCAAGAAAATAGCTAATGCATTTCACACTACCAAGAGTGCTTACTCATAGCCAATGCACATGGAGAAATATGGCAAATAAATACATTTCATGATGTTACACACTTAGAGTTGATTGGTTAATTGGTTAATGAATAATTCAATTGATGGATGAACTGGCCAGCTGACTCTGATCAAGAACCAGACCTGTCCCCATCAAACATTCAGTAAAGAACCTTCAACCTGTGTCACTGAAAAAACTCTCAGCCTAATATTACTACCATGTCCATATGATGTATGCAAGCAAAAAAAGGAAAATACATATATGTGTCCATCTATATATGTTGAAAATGTCCATAGGTGTAAAAAATATAATATATTTTTTTTTAATAATTGGTTGGTGTATGGATCTTCAACGACTTTGAAAGTCAGCAGATACATATTAGGATAGAGACTGTGACTGGCAAAACAAACACTTCTGCCTATTTATGGTCAGATTTACTGACCTGCAGTAACTGGAAATCTGACCAATAGCTTTATGATCCAACTGTGGTGGGGAGTGAAAGGTTTCTGCTGAATTCTGTGATGTTTGTAGACATCTTAGCAGTTATGAGTCTCTGTTAAAGGAGATCTGAAATGGTATCCTCCAAATTTATCCCACTACAGAATTTCTTTAAATACCAATCCTTGTAGTATAGGATCCTGAAGCTGTCATACGCTTCACCTTGCAACCCTTTCACCGACACCATTAGGGGTCATGTAGAAGGACATTGATTTCCTGCATTTGTTGGAAATTTGAAGGCATCTCAAAAGCAACTCAGAAAAATCCCATTGACTTTAATTGAGCTGTCCAAAAGCCAGTTCAGAAGCTGTGTTTGACCCGCTGTGTTTCTTTGGACACAGCATGTCCTATTAAGGTGCACTTGACTTTAAGGCAAAGCAGACCAAATGCAGCCTTCTCTTGTTAAATGCACAGTTTTTCCATTTGAATGGAACCTATATCCAGACTGGGTTCACAATATGTGCGGCAGCAGGGGGTCCGGTGCGTTCCCGTTCACTGTTTTAGGTCCAAATTGGGTCTGAGTTTTTGGCTGAATTCGGACCTTTAACGCACAGCCAAAGACGCACAGGACCCTTCTGCTGTGCACTCCACAGCCATCCCAGAGATGTGTGAACCGGCTCTATTGAGAGCCAGTCACAATCTCCTGTCATGCAAATTGGATGCGGAAAACCGCATCCAATTCGCAATAGTGTGAACCCAGCTTTAAGCCCCATACACACTATTCGATTTTCTGCAGATTTTTGTCTTCAGATTTACAAAAACCATGTAGTACAAGGGCCTGACTGATTGCATACAAATTGAAACTCTTAAGGTTTGACCTCATATGGTTTTGGTAAATCTGAAGACAAAAATATGCAGAAAATATAATAGTGTGTATGGGGGTCTACGACTTCTAAATAGCAGCAGATGTTTTTCTGCGTTCAGAGGTGGCTAAAAGCTGACCACTGTGAGCACCTCGTCAGTGATAAATGGTTTGTCTCAACACTCAAATTGATACATTTGCAGGGGAGCTTGTTCTGCTATAGAACAGCAGACTTAGGCCTGTTCACACCTGTGCAGCTTGCATATTCCGGGTGCATTTTGCATTTTTCAATACACGTTTTTGATCCATTGAAGTCTATGGAACCAAAAATCAGAAAGAAGTCCTTGGCCCTTTCCATAAAATGAACAGATTTGAATGTGACCCATAGGAAACCATGTTAAATGGACTGTAGTTTGTTTCTGCAAAACTGAAAACACACAAAAAAATGCATAGGTGTGAACCAGGCCTTACTGGCCAGATCACCAAGTGAAAATAAGGGAAATAAAGCCTAAAAAAAGAAAACAAATGCAGCCATCCTATCCAAGAATTGGTAAGCTGCCGTATAGTAAATGTTTGCTTTTTGGGTTTGATACTGCTTTAATTTCTGTACAGATAGTTATTGTGAACTGAAACCTGAATCTGAAATCTGAATTCATTCATTCAGGCTGGTTTCACACTATTGCAAATTGGATGCGGAATCCCTGCATCCAATTCGATCCCACATCTAATTCGCAATAGCATGAGAATGTGACCGGCTCACTAGGGTTTTAGAGGGTCCTACAAACATACAATCTTCCCTCATACAAAGATATCGATCTCCTGGTGCCCTGCTGCAATCAGTGGTTCAATCTGCCTGCTCTGTGTCCTGCAGTGACATATGGGTTGGCGGGAAGAACCACTGAATACATCAGGGGGGTAAGAGGTGGACATTCCTGCTATTGTCAGTTTCTGCAGCTGATATTGGCAGTGTATGTAGCAAGACAGGTTTTTCAGACCTTCTTTGTAGGGGCACCTTTATTTCAGGAACTGTGTCAAAGTCACTTTGAAGTGGGTTTAGGGGTAGTGTGCTTAGCTTCTTACTTAAAATCACACCAAATGCAGCACGCCTACAGGGGACACATGTATCACATTTGAATGGCTTCAACTTTCTGCAAATGTGCTTTAATCTATTTCTGATTTGCTTTTGTTTGCACTCACGCTTACGTGTCACGACCAATAATTCCTAGCTAGCACTGGATGATAACCCAAGCAAATTTTGGACAATGTGCTCCAAACCTTCAAATTTTTGGACCTGTGATTCCTTATGTAAGGAGGCCCACGTGGGTGTTTCTGTGCTTTTGATGCACCTTGTAAAGCATTTACAAGGTGCATCAAAAGCACATAAACACCCACGTGGGCCTCCTTACATAAGGAATCACAGATCCAAAAATTCTTTGATATCTGGGTATCTTACATTTCATTTGCCTACAGATACCCAACAATTGATAGTAAAATTTTCAATATACTCAATGGTTTCAAACCAGATTGTTAACCAATGACCCTCCAAGTGATATCATACCCTCCACTTAAAATTATTAAAATATATTTTACGCTTTAACAGCTGAGGCCTCCCCTCTTTCCTTCATCTGCTAGTTGGTGGACTGACCACCATCCGTCTTTTTGTTTATTAATGTCCATCTTTCGACCCAGTACTGATACCTGATTCTCAAACTATACTGACAAACTGTATGCTGTCATTTTTGAATTGTTCTACTGGCCAAATGTTGTAACCATTTTAATTGCTAACTGTGTTCTTGCATCAAAAATAACATAAATAAAAGGAAAAACACCCACGTGTGATAACTCTTGACAGACTGCTAACAATTTACAAATGCTGCAAATTGGAAGCATGGAGGGGGGTTCCCTGCAACCTGTACCTACTTTGACTAGTGGATTTTGCTTTGGATCCTCTATCCTTGGCATTGCCACTAATGACAACATAAGGAGAAGCATTTGCTGAGCAAAGCCCGGATTCACTGAACAGAGCTGAACATTTTACATTAAGACAATGGATGGTCTGATGGCCTGCACGGGTGTAAAGACACAAGACATGTAACTACTATTAATATGTTTCTTATTTCAGTTTATTGGAATATTCAATTCCAAAAAAAAAACTTGGATTGCGAGCATAATTCGTTCTAGAAACATGCTTGTAATCCAAAGCACTCATATATCAAAGCGAATTTCCCCATAAGAAATAATGGAAACTCAAATGATTCGTTCCACAACCATTTAATCATAAGTCCTTCAGTTTATAGTTCATATAAAAAGATTCTAGCAATGTGACCAGGTTGTGTAACCATAAAATGTCCATCCATAAATGGAAGCCTCCACAAGAGAATTAGAAGCAAAATCCAGCAGGAGCTACAGAGTATAAAAGAGAAGATAGGCACCTCTAATGCAGCGTACACATGGCCAAAATTTCCGATGCAAAACAGTCCAATGGGAGCTTTCCTTCTGATTTTCCGACCGTGTGTATGCCCATTGGTCTTTTTCTGTCGGCATTTCCGACGGACTTTAGATTGAGAACCTGTTCTTAATTTTTCCGACAGAAAACCTTTCTATCGGATTTTTCGATCGTGTGTATGCAATTCCGACACGCAAAATTCCAACGCATACTCGGAAACAATTTGACGCATGCTTGGAAGCATTAAACTTCCCTTTTATAGGGCCATCAAACGCGTTGTACATAGCAGTGTTATTGACCGTTGGAATTTGGTGTGACCGTGTGTAGGCAAGACAGTTTGAGCGGCATTCCGACGGGAAAACCATCAGAGGTTTTTCCGACGAGAATTCCGATCGTGTGTACGCGGCATAAGTGTAGCAATACGTTGCTAAATATTGTACCTTCATTAAAGGGAACCGTATTACTAAACTTAGAGGCGCCTCTCTTCTCTTTTATACTCAGTTGTGACATAACGCTAGTTGTATATCAATACATCGCTTGTATATCAAGTCAAAATTTATTTTAAAAAGTTGCTTGTCTTGCAATACGCTCTCAAACCAAGTTACTCTCAAACCAAGGTTTTACTGTGTTAAATAATGAAAGGCACAACAATTTGTGGAATTGTTATAAACTATTATGCGCATTGCAGCTTTCCCCTTGGGAATCTACAAGCACTATAATTTATATTTCTCAGAATTATTGTTGAAGAAACCCAAACAGAATACAGTGATACTGGGCATTTCCTAAAATGATCAATTGCACATACTGTATTATTGCCATATTATAATTACTTTCCAGCCAAATAAACATATAAACTAACACAAGTCAAAAGCAAAAGGGCAGATTATATGCAACAGCAAAGCCAGGCTAACTTTAAAGAGCACATTTTGCATAGGCAAATCCTCCTTAGCATCAGTAGGTGTGGCACTGTACCTATTATTCCATGAGGCTCCGACTGACGGCGGTCTGTCCCTCGACCCTGGTCCTTGCGTTTCTTGGTACCCCTGAAACTGCCAAACCGCTTCATGGCAGGCACAGTGGGCAATGCAATTTCAGCTGAACTTTGTCATATCCAGATTAAACCAGAACAGCTGAAATGTAGATAAACCAGCACAAAAAAAGTCAAAAAAATTTCCCGCCTATACTGAAGACAAAACCCCTTTGATTCTGCAGAAATCCACGTTTTGTTTAAAGAAACAAAACGGCTGTGAGTTTAGGGATAACCGGGATTGCTGTGTGCTGTCACACAGTCAGCCTGCATTGCAAGCCGTGCTGCAGCTCACAAGCTGAATTCTTCTCCAGTGGTGTAAAGCGCCTGCTGATAGCATACAAGATCTTCTTGCTTGGGGAAGGTCAGTGGTGACTGATAAGGCTCCTTTTATAAAATTCCACATCAGGGAAGTTCTGGCAGGGGATTGTCATGTGCGTTTGTGAATAATGTTCCTTTAAAAAGACTGTAAAAGGAATCCACCCTTGTCCAGACAATTCTTGGCACCAATTGGCCAGAGCACATTCTCATTATAATGTGACATCACGCAGCTATTTTGACTCGTGCTCTGGGCCCTTTGCTGAAGCAGGAAAGCATTTGCTGGTTGCAGGTTCATGTCAAGTGCTCTCTGGTGACTAACAAACCCCCACATGTCACAAAAGCATGACAATTCAAAATAGAAATTACAATCCTTACGAAACTGAAAGACCCCGAGGCTTAGCACTTGCTGGACCAGATTCTCTCAACTTTTAACCCACTAGTTACTGCAAACATTTCTGATTCTCCTTCAGATAAGTTCATTCAGGATTTCTGCTGGTATCTGTGTATTCAAGGAGTGTCTCATTCATTAAGAAAATGTAAACAGTAAAATGCGGAAGCTGGAGAGACTGGATAGAACTATATAGGCCAATTCTAGTGACAGTCGGGTAAACAGACAGGCAGTGTCATTGTCATTGCTTCCTCTTATGTTATGTCTGCTAGGGGGACCGAGCAGAGGTCTAAAGCCCTGTACACACGATCGGATTTTCCAACGGGAAATGTTAGATGTCAGCCTGTTGGCAGAAAACCCAACCGCGTGTGTGCTCCATCGGACAATTGTTGTCAGACTTTCCATCAACAAATGTTGGCTAGCGTGTCTTCAAATTTTCCGCCAACAAATGTCTGTTGTCGGATTTTCCGAGCGTGTGGACAAAAGTCCAAGGTACAAACACGTATGCTCGGAAGCAGAAGTGGTCGGTTTTGTAAACTAGCGTTTGTAATAAAGAATTAACATTTGTGACGTGGCAAATTATGAAATCTCAAAATGCAGCGCACATTCTCTTCTTCTTTAACCACTTAAGCCCCGGACTATTTTGCTGGCCAAAGACCAGAGCACTTTTTGCGATTCAGCACTGCATCGATTTAACTGACAATTGCGCGGTCATGCGGCGTGGCTTCCAAACAAAATTGTTGTCTCCCCCCCACAAATAGAGCTTTCTTTTGGTGGTATTTGATCACCTCTGCGGTTTTTATTTTTTGCGCTATAAACAAAAAAAGAGCGACAATTTTGAAAAAAAAAAACGCATTATTTTTTACTTTTTGCTATGATAAATATCCCCCCAAATTATTTTTTTCCTCAATTTAGGCCGATACAGATTCTTCGACATATTTTTGGTAAAAACAATCGCAATAAGCGTTTATTGATTGGTTTGCGCAAAAGTTATAGCATCTACAAAATAGGGGATAGATTTATGTAATTTTTATTAATATTTTTTTTTTTTACTAGTAATGGCGGCGATCAGCGATTTTCATTGTGACTGCAACATTCTGGCGGACACATCGGACAATTTTGACACATTTTTGGGACCATTGGCATTATATACAGCGATCAATGCTATAAAATTGCATTGATTACTGTAAAAATGTCACTGGCAGTGAAGGGGTTAACCACTAGAGGGCGGGGAGGGGTTACGTGTGTTCTGGGGAGTGACTCTAACTGTCTGGGGGATGGGCTAGCAGTGACACGACACTGATCGCTGCTCCTGATGACAGGGAACAGACGATCAGTGTTCTATCCCTAGGCAGAACAGTGAAATGCTGTGTTTACATCGGCATCTCCCCGTTCTTCAGCTCCGTGACAGGATCGCGGGCACTTGGTGGATATTGAGTCCGCGGGTCCCGCGGGTACGGTCACGGAGCTCACGGCAGGCGCACGCCATGAGCGTGCACGGCGAGAGATTCAAAGTAACGTACAGGTACGTTACTTTGCCCAGTCGTGCCATTCTGCCGACGTATATCTTCAGGAGCCGGTCGGCATGTGGTTAATGGGATAATAATGAATCTGCTTTGCTGATGATACTGATGGAGTTATTGCAAACTAATTTTCAAAGGCTTTTTTTTCTAGTGATATCAAGGATAGTATTATTGTTTTTTTTTTTTTTATTATTTGTGCAAGTTTCCACAACACCATTATCCCGTAGTTTATAAGATCAAAGATACAACTATGTTGGTCTACCTTGTTAATTTTACATTGTATTTTTTAAAATATAACTGCCTACTCCCAAACTATCATTTGAAGTAAAACACATAGCCAAGTATTACTGTACACAATTATTTTATTGTGCATTAAAAAAAAAAAAAAATTAGACATGCTATCTGCCGATAGAACTTACCCAAAAAGTGCATTCTATGCATCCAAAAATATAGAAAATATACCAAATCAAATCATTATTCAACCCCAAAAATTATGTCAAAGCAATAACTCCAAGGCCAATAATTAATAACATGTTATCTCCTCCGATTCCGCAACATGTCTGGTTGACGGACGGCTGTTCAGAAACAAACTAAAAAGCACAAAATTAAAAACGCGAAAAGAAAAGCACGAATCAACACTCACCAAACTTCTACTAACATGAAATTAGCAGAAGGAGCCCAAAGGGTGGCGCTAAAGAGCTGAAAAACCCTGTAGTACGTCAAGTACATCACTATGTTCGTAACTGTTTAACCAACATTTGTGTGACCGTTTGTATGCAAGACAAGTTTGAGCCAACACCCTTCGGACAAAATTCCACGGTTTTGTTGTCGGAAAGTCCGATCGTGTGTACGAGGCATCACTGTAAAAGATGAACCCGTACCAAAATATTGTAGGGCTTCCATCTTAAAAAATATATACACTCACTGGCCACTTTATTAGGTACACCTTGCTAGTACCGGGTTGGACCCCCTTTTGCCTTCAGAACTGCCTTAATTCTTCGTGGCATAGATTCATCAAGGTGTTGGAAACATTCCTTAGAGCTTTTGGTCCATAGTGACATGATAGCATCATGCAGTTGCTGAAGATTTGTCGGCTGCACATCCATGATGCGAATCTCCAGTTCCACTGCATCCCAAAGATGCTCACAATTTGGCATTTTTTCACTTAGGGGTGTACTCACTTTTGTTGTCAGCAGTTTAGACATTAATGACTGTGTGTTGAGTTATTTTGGGGGGACAGCAAATTTACGCTGTTATACAAGCTGTACACTCACTACTTTACATTGTAGCAAAGTGTCATTTCTTCAGTGTTGTCACAGGAAAAGTTATAATAAAATATATAAAAAAATGTGAGGGGTGTACTCACTTTTAGAGATGCTGTATAATGGTGATTCATTCGTTTTATTTATTCTTTAAAGGAGAATTATTTATTCCACCTTTTGCAAAAAAAAAAAACCCAAAAAACTAAATAAAAAATATGCATTCTTTCTTTCTTTTTTTTTTTGCGTTTGAGCACTGCATATGCAATCCACTGATCGCAGTTGCAATGCTTTGCAGGGACAATCTCCTGCAGGCTCAGGTCCGTACTTTGGCACGGACATTCAGCTACAGAGTAATGCCGCGTACACGCAATCGGAATTCTCGTCTGAAAAAGCTCTGATTATTTTCCCAGTCGGAATTCCGACGGAATTCCGCTCAAACTGTCTTGCCTACACACGTTCACACCAAATTCCGACAGTCAATAACACCGTGACATACAACACGTTCGACAGCACTATAAAAGGGAAGTTTAATGCTTCCGAGCATGCGTCGAATTGTTTCCGAACATGCGTCGGAATTTTGCGTGTTGGAATTACATACACACGATCATAATTTCCAATAGAAAGTTTTTCCGTCGGAAAAATTAAGAACAGGCTCTCAATCTAAAGTCCGTCAGAAATGCCGACAGAAAAAGACTGATGGGCAGACACACGGTCGGAAAATCAGATGAAAAGCTCCCATCGGACTGTTTCCATCGGAAATTCTGGCCGTGTATACGCCGCAAATACTTTTTTCCAATATATGCGCATTGTGCCACTGCCAGAAATTCAGTGAGCTCCTAACTTCTTATGACCTGATAACACAGTTGGGTTGATTTACTAAAACCGGAGAGTGTAAAATCTGGTGCAGCTGTGCATGGTAGCCAATCAGCTTCTAAATTCAGCTTGTTCAATTAGGCTTTGCCAAAAAAAAAAAAACCTGGAAGCTCAACCTGGAAGTGTTTTCTGCCATGCCTAGTTCTCTTATGCTGGACCAGAGAGCACTTCCCCCTCTCCTCATCTTCATAACACAGGAGAGTGGTGTTCTATAGTCTAGCACCAGACAACTGGGCAGGGCTGGCAACACTGCTCGAGATTTCAGTGCAACAGAAGCAGTTGCTAGTGGTAGAATTAATGGATTTCCGGCAGGAATTTTCTGGCAAAGTACAAATGCACCCATATGGATTCCTAAATATTACTTCGTAGTAAGTAAGTCATTAGTTTAATTTGCTAATTTTTCAGCAGGGATATAATCCTAGTTTCAAATTACAGACTGTGCAGTAACCACGGCTAAAGAGTAGCCTGGTTCTTCCAGATTTTCAAAGGTACTACATAGCTGGGAATTTGTTTTTGTCAATAGATGATGGATAACAGTAATTTAGTAGTGGTGGAGGCTGTACGATTGGGTTCCTATGAGGTTTACAGAACTTGTTATATAGTTGATGTACATTTCCATTAGAAATGAATCAAATTTATAACTAACCTGCAAAAAATAAAAAGCCAATGGACATCTTGGATTTTGATGAACAAAACTGGGCTGATATGTGGAACTATGCTTTTACTTTTCTAGTGCCATATAGAGATCGTCGGATACATTCTAAGCTCCTTCATAGGATCTAGCTCACACTATCCAGATTGACAAGAATTTACCCTGAAAAACCCTTTAGCCATTGGAAGTGCCCCAAGGACCTGATTGATTTTATACAGATCTTTTAGGTAAAGCCTCAAACTAAGGCCTATTGGAGGGAAGTAACCAACTTTGTGACAATGGTGACAACCATACAATTAGAACCCTGCATCTCCAGTTGCCTTCTAGGCCCAGTAAGAACCATGCCATGAGAACTTTCTTTAGGATTGCTTCATGCTATCCAGATTGTCGTGAATCCTCCAGCTGTTGAAATTGCCCCAAGGACCTGGCTGGTTTTAAACACATCTTTTAGGAATAGTAAAAAATGAAGACCTATTGGAGGGTAGTAACCAACTTTGTAACATGGGTAACAACCATACAACTTTTACCCTGTATCTTCATTTGCATTCTAGGCCTAATAAGAACCATGCCATGAGAGCCTAGTTTTGGATTACTTCACACCATTAAGATTGACAATAATTTACCCCTAAAAACCCTCCAGCTGCTGGTAGTGCTCCAATGACCTACTTGATTTTATACACATCTTTTAGGAATAGTAACAAATTAAGACCTATTGAGGATAGTAACCAATTTTGTGACAATGATTACATCCATAAAATTAGAACCCTGTGTTTACATTTGCCTTCTAGGCCTAGTAAAAACCATACCACAGGAATCCTGTTTAAGATTACTAATCTACTACATAAGAAAAACGGTATTCTCAAATGGAAATTTTCAGATCCTCAAACTCTAACACAAATGGCTCATATTTGAGGAAAATAGAACAGAATGAGGAGATGACTTTACAAGAAAATATAAAGTTTACAAACTATTTATGATAGCTCCATATTTATCAACACTGCAACCTTCTAATGTTAGATGAAGACACTTTGACTGGTTTGAAGTAAATGGGAGGAGATTAACCTCCCTGGCGGTTTTCACGAGTGTGGCTCTGGGTTAAATTTCAGCACCATTAGCGGTAACCTGAGCCACACTCGGGATTGCATTGCAGGATCCTGGTGCAGTGTACTTACCTTGTCCCCAGGATCACCCCGCTGTGTCTGCGGGCTCTGTCCTCCGTCCGAAGCCTCTCTGTGCTGGGCTCTGGTCCCTGCGAGCGTTGCGACGGAGCCCCCGTGCAAACTCAAAAAAGTGAAAAATCTAAAAATACATACAGTACACTGTAATCTTACAGATGACATTACTGTATGAAATTATTTTACATCCCTTTTGTCCCCAGTGCTTTGTCCAATGCCCTGCATGCAGTTTTATATTATATATACTGTTCTTTCTGCCTGGAAACTTGAGCTTGTCCATAGCAACCAAAAAGTGTCCCTTTACGTCAAAAGTGGTTTTAGACCAGCTAGAAAACAGCAATAGTAAATTAGAACACTTGCAGAATTGAGCGATAGTGAATCGCGGGGAAATTAATTTTATTATTATTATATTATTATTTTTTATAATTATTTATATTTATTTATTATATTATAATTTATGATTTTGTGTTTCAAACTTCATCATACCCGGGATATCTACTAGACTCATGGTGGACAGATTTAAGTGTGTTATTGATAAGAATTACAGGCCTACGATATAAAATGCCAAATTTCTATGCAAAATAATTGTACCGCTTTGAGATGCAAAAATCTGACATAATCATAACGCCAGGGAGGCTACAGTCCAAAATAAGCCATATTGACACTCTAGGTTTCTTCTCCAACTTCTACCCACCTGAATTTCCACACACTTATTGGATAGAAAATAATAATTGATATAAAATTTGAGAGGAAACTTGCCTAAGAGCAAAAGGAATAAAAGTTTAAAAAATATATATATATATATATATATACCCACTTCTTAAAGGGAGAGAGAAGGTACGTAAGTATGTTAGGGGAATGCTGGACTGTAAGAGGAATGCACCTTCTGCAATGATGTAAGCTTGTTTCGCAAGTTTTAAAAAACAATATGTCAAATGAAAACAAACACATGTGAGCAGTACATTTATTATAAAGTGTAATGCTAACAGGCAACCCTAGTTAATGACACCCCTTGGAAGAAGGCGCAGGACATTGTTTTGTTCTGTCTAAAAGCTACCATGTGATAGATGACGATGTCAGCTCTATAATCTTAGCTCTGAGGACAATGCGTCAGTGGATGGAATCTGCAGTCAGATGAGAAATGTCATTCAGGCAATGCTTTATGATAACCTGGGTAATATGACCTGATCAATCACGTACTGAAATATAAATAGCTGTAGGGATTGTATTCTTTCCCTGACCTACTGAACCATTTGGCTTTGTTGTAGTGTGGCAGAATTTTCATGAAATGAATGACCAGTGAGCTGAACGTCTGACTGTTTTTTTTACTTACAGATAAAATGGACGTATTCAATAAGGTATTGCCAAAAGCAATGATATTGTGCAAAGTGTCTTAAAGCTGAGCCCCAGAGTGTCCCCAAGTGCTACGTGTTCCTTTTGCATAGAGCATAGGGTGACCTTTTTGCTCCCTCCTGCAGGCTTCCTCCTCTTTGTGCAACCAGTACTACAAATCCTCTTCCTTTCACTGTCAACTGGTTGCAGCTCTCTGAGGACACCTAGGGCCTGTCCACATTCTGGAGCATCAAACAGCGGAGCACTGTGCCAGCTGCCTGGGGAGCAAGGAATAAGGAAATTATATCACCCTATTTATCATTCACTATGGGATAAAAAAGTAATACATGTTCCTACCCAAGACACCACTACCCCTATCTAAAAATCTGTCAAACAATTAAACAAATATACACGGGTTGGACAAAAATATGGAAACATTACATGACTTGCAGGTGTGAAAATGACAACATGTTTCACGTTGAAAGCGGCAGTGATGTAATATTCATTTGCTTCTAGATGAGAAGCTTCACTGCGTGCGCTGCTAGTAATACGAAGTCATGTCAGAGCTTACTGAGTTTCAAAGAGGGCAAATTGTTGGTGCCCGCTTAGCTGGTGCCTCTGTGGCCGAAGTAGCCAATTTATTTGTGGTGTCACGAGTGACAGTATCAAAGCTTATGACAGCATATACAGTTTCTGGGAAAACGTTGCCTAATATAAATAAGCATGGTCGACAACTGACCGAAAAGAGACAAAGGGATATTGCGACCTGGATTTTTGCATGAAGAGTGGTATCAGATTCCATTATCAATAACTTATATTTGTCAATTCCCAGGAGCATTCATGCCGTCTTGGATGCCAAAGGTGGTCCAACACCATATTAGGTAACGTTTTCATTCTTTTACTATACTGTTTTCCATCATTTTGTCCAACCGCTGTAGATTGATTGACAGTACAGACTTTATGGAGGACTAGAACATGCACAAGGCAGAAGGAAGTACACAGCCAAGGTTGTGAAGGGACAAGTCCCCTGCAGTAGACTCAGATTTATTCAAGATAAGGTTATACTGTATAAATGTTGTCAGCAAACATGTTTTGGGGGCTAGTCCCTTTTATCAACACTTAAACATAAACAACATAAGATACAACGAGAATCTAAAAGTACACACAAATACACTCAATGGCCACTTTATTAGGTACACCTTTCTAGTACCGGGTTGGAGACCATTGGAGTACAGTAAACTCAATGCCATGTTCAAGAAACCAAGAAACAAGTTTGAGATGATTTGAGCTTTGTGACTAGGTGCATTATCCTGCTGGAAGTAGCCATAAGAAAATAGGTACACTGTAGTGATAGAACAATACTCAGGTAGGCCGTGGCATTTAAATAATGCTCAATTGGTAATAAGGGGCCGAAAGTGTGCCAAGATAATATTTCCCATGACATTACACCACCAGCAGCCTGAACCATTGATACAAGGCAGAATGGATCCTTGCTTTCATATTTATGCCAAATTCTGACCCTACCATCTGAATGTTGCAGCTGAAATCGAGACTCATCAGACAAGGCAACGTTTCTCCAATCTTCTATCGTCTAATTTTGGTGAGCCTCTGAGAATTGTAGCCTCAATTTCCTGTTCTTAGCTGACAGGATTGGCCCCCGTGTTGTCTTCTGCTGTTGTAGCTCATCTGCTTCAAGGTTCGATGTGTTGTGCATTTAGAGATGGCATTCTGCATGCCTTGGTTGTACCGAATGGTTATTTGAGTTACTATTGCCTTTCTATCATTGTGAACCAGTCTGCCCATTCTCCTCTGACCTCTGACATCAACAAGGCATTTTCATCCACACAACTGGATATTTCCTCTTTTTCAGAGCATTCTCTGTAAACCCTTGAGATGGTTGTGCTTGAAAATCCCAGTAGATAACTTTTTAAATACTCAAACCAGTTTGTCCGGCACCAACAACCACGGCACCAACAATAACGCATGCAGAGGAGGTGGTAGACTGGTCGTTCCAGATGCTGTCATCCTGATTGACCTCGAGGAGTCTGCTTCTCAAGCCTCTGCAAATTTGAGGGGCATGGGCAACCCTCCTTGACCACCGTTATAAGGGGAAGTTATAAGGGGAAGGTCTCAGAACTCATCCCGTCCCCACAGAGAGTGCAGAAGATAAAATCTCTTGAGGACACATTAAAGAGGATTTTATTGAATGTTTTTCCTGACTCCAGTAGGTTACAGTGACATTGATAATGTCGTTTTGAGTCTTCTATTGGTCAAGTGTGGAGCCCTGGAGAAGGTGTCTGCCTAAGTGATGCATTTCGGAATTTTTTTAGTCCTCGCCGCCCAGGGCTGTCAGCTTCCACATCCCATCGGCAGCGTCTGCATCACATGGTGGACGATTACCTCGGGGCCAAAACAGAGATGGAGAGCTTTCCATCTGACGATGCACTGACTTACTGGGTCATGAGAACAGACCACTGGCCAGAACTTGCCAGTATGCTATTGAGTTGTTGGGCTGCTCTGCATTCAGCATGCTTTCAGAATGGGCATTCAGTGCTGCAAGAGGTTTTGTTACTGATCATAGAATGCATGTGTCCACAGACTCCGTGGACCGTTTGACTTTTATAAAAATGAATCAGTCCTGGATTACCAGCTATGAAGCCCCTGATGCTGATGCCACTGATTAAGTCTTTTTGGGATGTGGAATCTCTGCAGGACTTCGAGGCTGCCTAGCTTTGAGGGTGTTTGATCATTTCATCTGGAAGAATGTTTTTGGTATAGGTTTCATGGGCACAATTAATACCCAAAGACCAATTTTTCAGCCCCTGTTTGACAGGTGCATATCATTGAATTTTTTTTACAGCAAGGCCAATTCTTGCTTTCATCAAGCGTACCTCTATAGGGTTACAGTGGGAAGGCGACACCGATACCAAAGACCAATTTTTGAGCACCTGTTTGACAAGTACATATCATTGCAATTTTTTACAGCAAGGCCAATTCTTGCTTTCATCAAGAGTACCTCTATAGGGTTACGATGGGAAGGTGCCACTGACACCCAAAGACCAACTTTTCTCCACCTGTTTGACAGATGCATATCATTGCAATTTTTTACAGCAAGGCCAATTCTTGCTTTCATTAAGATTACCTCTATAGGGTTATGGTGGGAAGGTGCCACTGACACCCAAAGACCAAATTTTAGGCACCTGTCAAAGTGACACCAGAATGTATCCAAAAAATCTCCAATCTTGTTCCCAGTGCACTACATTGTGGCCTCATCATACACACTGGCTCCCCAGCTGTTGCTGAGCAAAATAAAGGCAGCTTGCAGGGAAAATTTCATTTTTTGGGCTTTATAAATGCAATTATTGCTGCAGCAGATTCTAGACATGGTACAGATCTGCCACTTTACAGGTAGACTAAGGGGACCCCCCAGGCACTATATTGGAAGGATTTTTTTAATTTTTATGCTTTCACTTTAGAAATCAAAAAAATCACTGCTCATTTAAAAATGACATTTTTCTTTATTGATACATGTCCCCCAGGGCAGGACCTGGACCCTTATAACCATTGTATGCCCAATTACTTGCATATAAGCCTTCAAAATGGGCACTTTTGACGTTTGGGTCCCATTGACTTCAATGGGGTTCGTTATTCGGGTCCAAACTTTCACGGTGTTCGAAAGTTCTGGTGCGAACCCAACATGGGTCCGTTTGGCCCATCCCTACTAATGATTTGTACAGGGGCAAAATAATATCTCTCTCTCTGGAGTCCATACCTCTCTTAATACAAATAAGGATCTTGCTCGCTTTATGATCTACCAGAACACCCAGATCCTTCTCCACTATTAATTCAACCAGTTGTACCCCCCCCCCCCCCCCCCTAGTATGTATGATGCATGCATATTCTTAGCCCCCAAGTGCATAACTTTACATTTATCAACATTAAACCTCATTTGCCACATAGTTGCCCAATCAAACAGTGCATTGAGGTCGGCTTGTGAGTTGGAGACATCCTGTAAGGACATTACTTTTAATCCCAGACCCTATATCATTTATAAATATATTACAAAGTAAGGCTTCCAACACTGAGCTGATAACCTGAGTACACCGCTGATAACCTTAGACCAGTGATGGCAAACCTTGGCACCCCAGATGTTTTGGAACTACATTTCCCATGATGCTCAACTACACTGCAGGGTGCATGAGCATCATGGGAAATGTAGTTCCAAAACATCTGGGGTGCCAAGGTTCACCATTACTGCCTTAGACCATTCAGAGTATGAATCGTTAACCACTACTCTCTGAATTCGGTCTTTTAGACAATTTTCTATCCATTTACAAACTGATCTTTCCAACAAACTGATCTATAGAAATGATTGTACAGGTAAATCAAAATAGCACATGTGTCACATCCAATTAATTCATTTATTGGATGTGAAACTTGTGTGCTAATTGTCTGTTTTTAGCTCTAATTAAAGGGGGAATGTTAAGCCCCCGAAATGCATTGGCCTTGTTACAAAATTTATTTAATCTTACCTTGGAATAAATCTGTGTCTGGACAATTAATTTCAGTGTGGCACCTCAATCTCAAATTCACTCACTTACAAACTAAGGAGATGGAGAGGGTCCTTTGGAGTAAAGACGCTAGCAGCTCTTACAATCCCAAAACCCTAGTCAAATACCCCTATAACAATTGGGTAATTATAAGGCTCCAGGGCTATCCTTCCAAATTTTTTTACTGGTCAGTGAGACTGCTCATCACAAAAGGACCAATAAGGAAGCTTTAAAAGTAGGAGTGGGCAGGACCAATGTTGCCTTCAAAAGCCACAGTTAAGATTTGCCTATAACATCAGAAACCGGGTTGAGTTCAGGACTCCGTGCAGGCCAGTCAAGTTCCTCCACCCCAAACTCGCTC
This sequence comes from Lithobates sylvaticus, assembly GCA_028564925.1. Classification (NCBI taxonomy): domain Eukaryota; kingdom Metazoa; phylum Chordata; class Amphibia; order Anura; family Ranidae; genus Lithobates; species Lithobates sylvaticus. Next base: position 442,806,960 of record CM053030.1, read on the forward strand.
ATCCATGTCTTTATTGACCTTGCTTTGTGCACTAGTCCAAATCATTTGGTGCAGGGGGGATTATGGTGTGGGTTGTTTTTCAGGGGTTGTGCTTGGCCCCTTAGTTCCAATGAAGGGGACTCTTAAGGCATCAGCATACCAAGACATTTTGGACAATTTCATGCTCCCACCTTTGTGGGAACAGTTTGGGGATGCCCCCTTCCTGTTCCAACATGACTGTGCATAAAGCAAGGTCCATAAAAAAATGGATGAGAGAGTTTGGGGTGGAGGAACTTGACTGACCTGCACAGAGTGCTGACCTCAACCAGATAGAATACCTTTGGGATGAATTACAGTGGAGCCTGAGAGCCAGGCTTTCTCGTTCAACATCAGTGGCTGACCTCACAAAATGCGCTTCTGAAAGAACAGTCAAACATTCCCAATAGACACACTCCTAAACCTTGTGGACAGCCTTCTCAGAAGAGTTGAAGCTGTTACAGCTGAAAAGGGTGGGCCAACTCAATATTGAAACCTACAATAAAAACTGGGCTGCCATTAAAGTTCCTGTGTGTGTAAAGGCAGGCGTCCCAATACTTTGGTAATATAGTGTATGTTCTTCACTTATTCTGGGTGCAGGGAACCGCTAATCCAGTTCTACATTTGTGTCTGCCTCGGCTGGTCCCTGACCATAAGAGATCCTAATTAAAATAAATGTGAACCTCACTTTGAAAACAACCCATTCAGTTTCAAATAGAAAAGCAAGGAAAAACGTTTGTGTGTGTGTGTGTATATATATATATATATATATATATATATATATATATATATATATATATATATAAAAAATATTAAACACATTATAAATACTTTTTTTTAAGTGAAAACATGAAATCTGTTCTTAGCTGCATAAAGTATTAAGGAGCTGGGGGTGGAGACTGCAGGGGGGCATGTCATCAGGATGCAGAGAAACAGCAGGACACTGATCTTCCCAGTGAAGAGCTGTATGGGGGGCATGTCATCAGGAGGCAGAGAAACAGCAGGACACTGATCTTCCCAGTGAAGAGCTGTATGGGGGGCATGTCAGCAGAAGTCTGACCATTTAGAGTACAGGCAGGATGTGCTCCCAAGCAGACCGTAAAAAAACTGACCATGCTGAGATTGATGTGCTTACTTGCCTAGTGTGGTTAGTCTGAAATAGAAAAGCAGTCAGACTGGCAGGATCACCGGGCATTTCACACAAATAAAGCAATGTTAAGAGAACGGGGTATTTTTTCATACAACTACATGGTACAAGAGACTAGAGTTGCCACCTGTCCAGTCCAGGTTTTGAATCATGTGTCCAGGTTTCAGTCCGCCTGAAACCCGGACACATTATTCAGACCGGACTGGGGCTCGCCAAGTAACCGAGATGTTCATACTCAAATCTGTTGCCGTCTGGGAGCTGCGGGTGGCTGTCTGGGGGCAGGTTTGGCATCACCGAAGGGTGGGGTGATGATGTCAGCAAGAGCAATTTGGCCATACCCACTGTTTGCCACAGCACACTCTGTGCTCCACATTACTACTCTCCTTGGGGCACCCAAATGTGTTTCCCCGGTCTTTTATAATCCTATAGTATTAACTGCAAAAAAAATTAAAAAAATGCCCTGTGTCACAAAATGTTCAGGTTTGGCTTGAAGAAATGGTGGCAACCCTACAAGACACATATCAGAAATATGAAATGTTGGGGTAACATACACTATAAACATGTTGCTGCTCTATGTACTTTTGCTACAGCGTATTATAAATATTCTCATATCAGACGCCCCAGCACCCACTGTGCAAACTACGATTAATGAAGGAAAGGGACCATAGCCAAGGATTAAAAATTGATGGCCTGTTCAGCTAGAACCAAAGCATGTCTGGGAACTGCCTGGCTTTGTGGTCTCAGAGTAGAAGAAGCTTTAATGATTTTACACTTAACTTGCTAGCACATACCTTCAGGAGAAAATAACTGTTTTCAATCTATTACAAGCACAATGACCTTTTACTAATGGCCGGATGTTCTCATCAACTCAAGTTGTGTTGTTGTGATTGTTTAAAGAAACATTAACAGAAGCAGTTAAAATCATTGATTTAAAAAAAAAGTGCCTGATGGCACCAAAACAAAGGGCCTCACCCACAAAAATCTGAAGAAGAACTGTCTGCTGCTGTGCCAAACTCTCAAGATTCAACTTTCACAATCAGTATTTGAAGACACTCTTATGCCACGTACACACGTGCGGACTTTTGCCGGCGGACTTAGTCCAGCGGACAATCCGCCGGACTTTCCAGCTGGGTCCGCTGGACTTTCCGAGCGTGTGGACTTGCCCACACACGCACGGACTTCTCCAGCGGATAATCCGCCGGCCAAAAGTCCGCGGGACTGGATGAACGGACTTGCCCACACACGGAGCAGTCCGTTCATTTAGAACGTAACTTCAGGTTACGTAGCTAGCGTAGGCAGTAAATGCCGCCGCGCTAGCTCCGTGACCTGGCATGGATTTAAAGGGACTCCCCACGCCGAAAAAACGGCGTGGGGGTTCCCCCCAAATCCATGTCAGACCCTCATCCGAGCACGCAGCCTGGCAGGCCAGGAAAGGGGTGGGGACGAACGAGCGCCCCCCCCCCTCCTGAGCCGTACCAGGCGCGTGCCCTCAACATGGGGGGTGCCCTGGGGAAAGGGGGGCCCCACCCCAAAGCACCTTGTCCCCATGTTGATGAGGACAAGGGCCTCTTCCCGACAACCCTGGCCGTTGGTTGTCGGGGTCTGCGGGCGGGGGCTTATCGGAATCTGGGAGCCCCCTTTAATAAGGGGGCCCCCAGATACCGGCCCCCCACCCTATGTGAATGAGTATGGGGTACGATGTACCCCTACCCATTCACCTAAGGTGTAAAATGTAAAGTACAAAAACACACACACTTTTGAAAAAATATTTTATTGCACTGCTCCGGGGGTCTTCTTCCGTCTTGGGGGTCTTCTCGCCGGACTCCCCCGCCATTTACCAAGCTCTTTTACCGAGCGGGGAAGTCCGGCTACCTTCTTCGTCGTCGCCGCCATCGTCTGGGGGTCTCGATCCGCCTTCGGGGGTCTTCCGGGGTCTTCCGGGGGTCTCTTCTGTTCTTGCGGCGGTCGTCGTCTTCCGCGCCGCGGCGCCTTCTTCTTCTTCTTGTCCTTCTTCTTGTTCTTCTTCTTCTTCCGATGTTGACCCGATGCTCTCTCTGCCCGGAATGGCAAAGCCGCGCTGCGCTGGGACTTATATAGGGACATGGGGACAGGGTCACATGCTCATGTCACATGGTGACCCCGCCCCCTTGTGTTGTCACAGTCCCGGAGGATGCTGGGACTGTGACATCGCAAGGGGGCGGGGTCACCATGTGACATGAGCATGTGACCCTGTCCCCATGTCCCTATATAAGTCCCAGCGCAGCACGGTTCTGGCATTCCGGGCAGAGACAGCGACGGGTCAACATCGGAAGAAGAAGAAGAACAAGAAGAAGAACAAGAAGCAGAAGGCGCCGGCGGCGCGGAAGACGACGACCGCCGCAAGAACAGAAGAGACCCCCGGAAGACCCCCGAAGGCGGATCGAGACCCCCAGACGACGGCGGCGACGACGGAGAAGGTAGCCGGACTCCTCCGCTCGTGAAAGAGCTAGGTAAAAGAGCAGAAGAGAGCGGAGGAGTCCGGCGAGAAGACCCCCAAGATGGAAGAAGACCCCCGGAGCAGTGCAATAAAATATTTTTTCAAAAGTGTGGGTGTTTTTTTACTTTACATTTTACACCTTAGGTGAATGGGTAGGGGTACATCGTACCCCATACTCATTCACATAGGGTGGGGGGCCGGGATCTGAGTGCCCCCTTATAAAAGGGGGCTTTCAGATTCCGATAAGCCCCCGCCCGCAGACCCCGACAACCAACGGCCAGGGTTGTCGGGAAGAGGCCCTTGTCCTCATCAACATGGGGACAAGGTGCTTTGGGGTGGGGGGGCCGCACGGCCCCCCTTTCCCCAGGGCACCCCCCATGTTGAGGGCAGGCGGCCTGGTACGGCTCAGGAGGGGGGGGGGCGCTCGTTCGTCCCCACCCCTTTCCTGGCCTGCCAGGCTGCGTGCTCTGAGGGTCTGATATGGATTTGGGGGGAACCCCCACGCCGTTTTTTCGGCGTGGGGAGTCCCTTTAAATCCATGCCAGCTTACGGAGCTAGCGCGGCGGCATTTACTGCCTACGCTAGCTACGTAACCTGAAGTCACGTGCTAAATGAACGGACTTGCCGGCGAGCGGCAAGTCCGTTCATTTAAAAAGTCCGGCGGACTAGCCTACTAACGGCGGGATTGTCCGCCGGACTGCCAAGTCCAGCGGATAGTTTTAAAACAAAACTTAAAACTTTGGTCCGCCGGACTTTGGCGCCAAAAAGTCCGCCGACGCCCACACACGAGGGGATTGTCCGCTGGACTTGAGTCCAGAGGATAATCCCGCGGGATTGTCCCTTCGTGTGTACGCGGCCTTAGGCACCAACATTTTTAGAAAAATACATATCCTTGCTACATGCTTGGTCACAGTTATCATTTCCAATACATAAAATACAGACTGCCCTTTATGTGCAAAGGATGTTCTTGACAGCTTCTGTAGATACTTAAAATGGGCAAAAGCAGCAGCAATTCAAATTATTTAAAGGTGCTGATTTTTTTTTTTACCATAATTGTTTCTTAAAGTGTCACTAAACCCACATCGTAAAAAAAAACAATAAATGCTGTATTACATGCTATTCATACTCACTCAGTCACTATGGGATTTATTTTCTGTATTCTGCAAAAAAAAAAACTGGTTGATCCTGCTGCTCTCTATCTCCACCTTCTGTCTATGTGCCCAATTCAGCTAGGGATTTTGCAACTATTGAGTCAACTCTGCACATGTTCAGTTTTCAGTGAGTTTCTATGCTGTGCATTTCCTCCCTATCACATCTGAGCAGGCCATGTGGCTATAGAGTCACACATGTGGGTGTATACACAGTGATAAATGACAGCCCACTCCCACCCTCCTCATCCATGCCCACTAACCAGCTAAACACAATGGGGGCCGTACATTACACGAAGATTAATGGAGGCTTCACCTCCTGCTTATTTATAAGACATAGGATGGAGGGGCATGACACAGTAGAAATCTGCCCACACCATGTTTTTGTCAAAAAATAAATAAAGATTTGATATAAAATAAAATAATTGTGCCTTCAATGGCCTTCAGAATATGAAGACAACACTGCTGTTCTTTCCTATGCTTCTAATGTTTTTTCTTTAGCCAAGTGCTAGGGACAATGTAAATCTCTAGTGGCAACTGAATCTATGGCCTATCACAGCTGGTGGGGGAGATGCTGACAGTAAGTGTGTCACAATGTGCACAAATTCTGTGCAAACTGCCTGTTTTATTCAGGTTGCATAGGATATCAGTTCTGTATTTGCAGGAGCTCCCATGGGACAGAGTTTGGGTCTAGTGATTGGCTGCTCAGGCTTAGGCTTTTGGAGGGGACACATGCTTCCCCACACCTGGAAGGAAGTAAGTATACCTTGCAGGAGGTGTAAGCTATCAGGATACACTGTGACTTTATTTTGAATAGATAAAGTAGGGTCCCACACTGTGAATATCCTGCTGGACCTATATTTCTACTTTATTTGATTGTTTTTGTTTCATCTAGGAATTAAAATTGATCATATAGAGCTACATTGTTATCATTGATATTCCCTTGTGAAGAATACAAAAATTTCTATGGTGGGCTAAATATGATCCCCCAATTTAGAATTTTTGTAGCAGCGCTATTTGAAGTGAGCTTTCACAAATGAATGTGAAAGGTTAATGCGATAAACACGCTAATGCGATAAACACGCTAATCAAGGTGACCGTGAGTGAAATAAATAAATAAATACATAGATATCACAGTGACCATAAATTAATGTCTGAAATATATATAAATAAATAAATAAATGCATAAATAAATAAATAAATAAGTAAATCAGTCCATATACGTGAAATCAGTGTATCAATAAAAATTAGTAATCAAATATAATAATAATAAATAGAAGTTCAAACTGGATCACAAATGGTGAGTAAAGCGTGAAACCAATTTCTAATTTAAGCAATAAATAGTTTGTGTATAAACGTGGTTTGCTCATCAAATGAGCCAGTGAGAAATAGTGACAGTTCAGAATTGATGTGAACAACAGTTCTAGATAAATATTTCTTGAGTGATCCGTCCACCACTGCTTTCACCACGTGAGGGAATTGTCCCCTCTTGGGGGTACACTCACCAGAAATCTACTTTAAACAAGCCTGTAGTTTGAATCAATCTGGACCTTCTCCTCCAACATCACCAGATAATAGCCATCCACTAGTGCGGTTTATTGGACCAGAGTTTCAGACTTTTACATCCAGCATCCCTTGATCATAACTCCACCAGCGCGGTTATATCATGTGTAAAAAATCCTCAAATTATATCCTCAATCCTCAAAAAATCCTCAAATTATATCCTCACTTTTTTCACCCATTTCTGTAGAAAAGCATTTTTGTGCTCTACGTTGGCTCATGTTCACGTTCCTTGAATGATGAATAAATAACGTGCCTTGACTGGTAAATAAAGAATGTACTATGAGGAAGCACGGGCGACAGTTGAATATTTAATATTAATTGTCCTTCAGCTTGGTCTAAATTAGACAGAGAAGGGACCCCTCCTTTCTATTTATCAAATAGCAACCGTCATCACAACGGTGTATAATAATGGCCATTTATCACCGGGTCATCCTTGCTTTTCTCAGATTTTATATAGATTGAATATATGAATATATGTAAAAAACACATTCTAAATAATGTATATAGCCAAAATGGTTATTATGACGGAGTTTGTGCTTGTTATTCACTATTGATTTTGTTGCTAGTCCATTATTATTATGTTACTAGTCCGGATGGTTAAATGCACGGGCAATGAGATCAATGCGGCTGTCCCCTTGAATCGGTCCGCAGTAGACCTCTAGTGCTTGAGCATTAGGTAGTGGTGGCGCTGTTGATTGGGTGAGCAATCCAGCTCTCCCATTGGACACCCGGACCATCTGTTTTCACATATAAGCATCACTTCCTGCCTGGTGACCTACGCCCTCGAGAAGAAGTCGGAAATGACGAAACGCGTCAGGCGTAGGTCAACAGGAAGTGACGTTACGACGTAGTGCGGTCCACGGTGCGTTCCACAGAAGTACAGGAAGAAAGGACGCCGCTCATGAGCGGAATTTGAAGGATCCACTTCCTACAGACAGAAAGGGACACAGGCACAGTACCGCTCTATGTTTACCCAATGCTTACTATCTCATTAATTTTGGTACGCAGATATTGTTTGGGGGGGATCTTTTTGCATTAAAGGGAAACTGTTTTAAATTAATTAAATAAAAGTTTTTAGCAATATCACACTATGTGGCCCTCCATCTATTTTTACACATGATATAACCGCGCTGGTGGAGTTATGATCAAGGGATGCTGGATGTAAAAGTCTGAAACTCTGGTCCAATAAACCGCGCTAGTGGATGGCTATTATCTGGTGATGTTGGAGGAGAAGGTCCAGATTGATTCAAACTACAGGCTTGTTTAAAGTAGATTTCTGGTGAGTGTACCCCCAAGAGGGGACAATTCCCTCACGTGGTGAAAGCAGTGGTGGACGGATCACTCAAGAAATATTTATCTAGAACTGTTGTTCACATCAATTCTGAACTGTCACTATTTCTCACTGGCTCATTTGATGAGCAAACCACGTTTATACACGAACTATTTATTGCTTAAATTAGAAATTGGTTTCACGCTTTACTCACCATTTGTGATCCAGTTTGAACTTCTATTTATTATTATTATATTTGCTTATTTATTTTTATTGATACACTGATTTCACGTATATGGACTGATTTACTTATTTATTTATTTATTTATGCATTTATTTATTTATTTATATATATTTCAGACATTAATTTATGGTCACTGTGATATCTATGTATTTATTTATTTATTTCACTCACGGTCACCTTGATTAGCGTGTTTATCGCATTAGCGTGTTTATCGCATTAACCTTTCACATTCATTTGTGAAAGCTCACTTCAAATAGCGCTGCTACAAAAATTCTAAATTGGGGGATCATATTTAGCCCACCATAGAAATTTTTGTATTCTTCACAGTTCGATATTCTTAAGCGGCAGCTACCATCATTGTCATATACCCACATTATATGAAGACAATAATAATAATTTTTCAATTGCACATTATGCACATATACTTATAACTTCTTTATTGCAGTTTGCACACATTTATTTATTTAAATAACTAGTTTACATATTTACTACTATCTACAGGCTTGGTCATCCCAGGACCACCCCATACATTGCAAGTAACATATCCTTGTAGCGCAGAGCAGTGTTTATATATTTTTTAGGAGGGCGGCAATAGTAAACACTTACACACAGTATTGATATTCCCTTGTCTACTTCAGGGGTGTCAAACTCAATTTCATTGTGAGCCGCATCAGCAGTATGGTTACCCTCAAAGGGCTGGTTGTATCTGGGGTGAGCTATGTACAGGTTTCAGAGTTTAGGATTACACTACGTACAGAGTGCAGGATTGCGTTATGTACAGAGTACAGGGTTTAGGGGTGCGCTATAAATAAAGTGTGGTTCCAGTGGTGCCCTATGCACAGAGTGTGTTATGTACAGAGTGCAAGTTTTACGGGTGCTCTACATACAGAGTGTAGAGATCAGGGGTGTTCTATATACAGAGTGCAGTGTTCCTGAGTGTGTTACGTACAGAGTGCAGAGTTCAGGGGTGTGCTGTGTACAGAATGCAGGGTTTGGGGGTGTGCTATGCACAGTGTGCAACCCCAACCCCCCCCCCCCCAAAGCTTCCGATTCTAGTACCTCCCTGTGTAGGTGACTCTGTCTCGCCTTGCAGGGAGATTATTCTCTCTCTCAGATTCTGGAGATCTGTCCCTGCCATGAGTGTATGCAGGAATTTGTTAGTTCCAGGAGTCATTGAGAGCAAAGGCTTCTGTGTTTACAAGTGGCAGTGGGGAGCGAGAGTGGAGGGTGAGAGCCAGAGATGGCCACATGACAAGGCCTGGCAGGCCGGATTTGGCCCGTGGGACTTGTGTTTGACATATGTGCTCTATTGCAATAACAGGGCTAATAGGCCCCCATCTCTCATGGTATGTGCTGTATTCTTTCAGCCCATGCAACAGATTATATGTTCCTCTCTTTTTATACAATATTTTCTAGACATACTGTATGGATATTTGTTACTCTCTCTACCTCTTCTTACAAAATCAATACAAATGTATTGAAAAGAATAGGTAAAGTGACAGTGTCTCTTTAAATTTGTAGGTGACCCTACAAAACTACCACCGCTTACTCATTAAAGCGGAGTTCCACCCACTTTTTAATCTTCTCCTCAGTAGCTTTGATCTTGGCCATTAAGTCTGCAATGGGTACTTTTTTTTTTTAGCTTACCAGGTTTTCATTATCTCTTCCACTTTCTCCCAATCCACGGCTATGTGCGGTAATATCCGGTGGCGCACTGGCTCCTAGGAGATGTGTGTCATGACTCCCAGGAGTCAGTGGGAATCGCTGCTGCTCAGCAGCGCTGCGAGGTGTGTATAATGCGCATGCATGAGATCGGGCGGCGGATGCTGGTTATTCAGCAGCACTGTATCCCGGAAGAGTGGATCCGACTTTTCCCTGCGACCTGAAGTCTGACATCCTTCAATGAACAGGGACTCGACTTTGACCCCGACAATACCAGGTACATTGTGTCTGGTATGAATCTTTAGGGGAAACTCCACGCCAAAAAAAAACAACAAAAAAAACGGCATGCGGTTCCCCCCTCCAAGACCATACCAGTCCCTCCGGTCTGGTATGGATTTTAAAGGGAACCCCAACCCAAAAAAATGGCATGCCCCCCCCCCCCCCAAAATCCATACCAGACCCTTATCCGAGCATGCAGCCTGGCAGGTAAGGAAAGAGGATGGGGACAAGCGAGTGCCCCCCCCCCTCCTGAACCATACCAGGCAACATGCCCTAAACATGGGGGTGTGGGTGCTTTGGGGCAGGGGGTCCCCAGCGCCCCCCACCCCAAAGCACCTTGTTCCCATGTTGATGAGGACAAGGGCCTCTTCCCGACAACCCTGGCTGGTGGTTGTCGGGGTCTGGGGGCTGGGAGGCTTATCAGTATCAGGAAACACCCTTTAACAAGGGGGTCCCCAGATTCCTGCCCCCACCCTATGTGAATGAGTATGGGGTACACCCAAAAAAGAAAGTGACAAGTGTCAATAAAAACACTACACAGGTTTTTAAAGTAATTTATTAAGGCAGCTCTGGTGTCTCTTCGGATTTCTTCTCCCTCCTCCTCTGATGTCTTTTTCCCCTCTCTGGTTCTTCTCCTCTCTGCGCTGTCTTCTCCTCCTCTCCGATTCTTCTCCTTGCTTTGCTGTCTTCTCCTCCTCTCCGGTTCTTCTCCTCTCTGAGATGTCTTCTGCCTCTGCTGGGTCTCCTCTCTCCGCTGTCTTCTCCCATTGTTCTTCCTTCGATGTTGTCTCTGAGCTCTCTCCCGCTGTAATGCTAGGGCCACCGAGTACTATTACTTATATAGGCATGGGGCGTGGCCACCTGGTGACATCATCTGGAGGCCCTGCCCCTTGTGACATCACCACCCCATCATGCCCGGTGGGGTGATGTCACAAGGGGCAGGGACTCCAGATTCCGATAAGCCCCCCACCCGCAGACCCTGACAACCACCAGCCAAGGTTATCGGGAAGAAGCCCTTGTCCTCATCAACATGGGACAAGGTGCTTTGGGGTGGGGGTTGCTGCGTGCTTGGATAAGGGTCTGGTATGGATTTTGGGGGGGACCCCACACTGTTTTATTGGCGTGGGGGTTTCCCTTAAAATCCATACCAGACCGAAGGACCTGGTATGGTCTTGGAGGGGGAACCCCATGCCATTTTTTTTTTTTTTTTAAATTTGGCGTGGCATTCCCCTTCAAGATCCTCAGAGCACAAGTCTCATGGCAAAGTCGGATAAGTTAAAGACGGATCAGTTAAAGTTGGATAAACATCCAACTTTAATGATATTCAATGGGCTGAAGTAGGATCAAAGTCGGACCAAAGTAGTGCAGGAACCTTTTTCAAAGTCGGACCGACTTGTGTCGGTCCAGTTAAGACGGCTCTTAGACCCCTTTCACACTGGGGCGTATTTCAGGCGTTTTTCAGGCGCTTTAGTGTTAAAAAAAAAAAGCGCCTGTAAAGCGCCTGAAAGAAGCCGCAACTGCAATCACAATGTGAAAGCCCGAGTGCTTTCACACTGAGACCCCTTTCTCACTATGGCATTTTTCAGGCGCTTTAGCGTTAAAATAATCGCCTGTAAAGCGCCTGAAAGAAGCTGCAACTGCAATCCCAATGTGAACGCCCGAGTGCTTTCACACTGAGGTACTGCGCTGGCAGGGCGTCAGAAAAAGTCCTGCAAGCAGCTTCTTTGCAGAGCTTTTGGAGCGGTGAATACACGGCTCCTAAAGCGCCTCTTCCCATTGAAATCAATGGGAAGCGCCTGAAAAACGCCTGAAAAGCGCTTGTAGCAGCAGTGCTTTGTGGGCGCTTTTAACCCTTTTTTGGCCACTAGCAGGGGTTAAAAGCGCCCCACTAGCGCTCGAAAAGCGCTGGTAAAGCACCGCTAGTTTAAGCAGCGCTTTACGAGCATTTTTCGGGCGCTGGCAGTGTGAAAGGGCTCTTAAAGCACTTGGGTTTTCACATTGGAATTGCAGATGAGTCTTCTTTCAAGCATTTTACAGGTGCTTTTTTTAACGCTAAAGCGCCTAAAAACACCTGAAAGACGCCCCAGTGTGAAAGGGGCCTTATAGGGAACCATTGATTTGCACACATCATGCGACATGAGCTCCCAATGTCGGATCGTTTGTCGTACAAGTGTGAACCCGGCCTAAAACATGAGTCAGTAGTTCATTTTACATTCAGATATATAATCATAGACTAGGGCATTGTTTGCAGTTTTAAGAAATTCCAGTACTAAGTACCATGCTGTTAATCAAAATCATTATCAAACTATGTAATAAAAAACTACACTGAGAAGTCACCGTAAACAAAAGGCTCTCCTGCATCATGCTGGCATTAATTAATGAGGATTGAGATGTCTGTTATGATACAAACAAACAATCCGCTAGCTGTATCAAGCTCTTGGCTTTAATTACAAATTACACAAGAAAATGTGATTTGTCATGGAGGGATCACACAGTGTTGTGTGCGCAGCAGTGTACAGACATAATTATCCTATTAATAATGAAATAACACTGCATGAAGATGGATCAAGGTGATAAAAAGCAGATCGCTAAATATGCACTACACTAAATAATGTGATAATATGAGAATTGCAAAGTCTGTAACATGTCACTAAATTTAGAAGTGACGCCATTCATACATGTGAGGTTCCCTCCCAAATTCACATGCCGGGCCAGCAACTCAAGGTTTAATCTGCGGCTCAAGAAATTATCCTGCCACCTCCTGAATGCCTGTGTTTGTTCCTTGTTTCTGAATGGCAATTTACATTGGAACTACAGCGCTGCAACTGTGAATTAAGCATTTGGCTTGCAGGAAGGGCAGAAGACCCCACCCCCTTTTTTTCTGCCATGGAGTCCCCTGCAAAATCCATAACTTTTCTCAACAGAACTTCACTGTTCTGTTGTCAGTGGGGAATGCCCGCTGACAGCAGAGATGACTCATCATTGTTAGAATGCCAGTGGGTACCAACTCCTAACAGCCGACACACTCCAAAAACGCATGACAAAACATGCAAAATCGCTCAAAATGTACAAACTGTGCATTTCAATTAATTTCTATTTAGAAAAAAAAACACTTTAAAAAAGCACCAATCTGCCCGAATTAAGCTACAAACGTATCTCCAAACTCAGGCTTTCACATTCGGGCGGCATGGGAGGCAGTTTTCAGGCGCGTTACAGGCGCTATTTCTAGTGCTAAAACACCTGAGAACTGCCTCAGTGTGAACGGGGTCTTAGGCCGGGTTCAGACTGCTGCGGTGCGGGAGATCGCATATGATTCGCACCGCACTGCAGTTCAAATCATATGCGATCTCTGTGCGTTGCAAATTCAGCCATACAGATAGTATGGCTGAATTCGCATCGCATTCGGCCCAAAATCGGACAGGACCCTTTTTTTCGCTCCGCAGCAGAATCGGATCGCATGGTGTTCTCACCATGCGATCCGATTCCTGTCCGAGTTTGCAGATCGCACTGCGATATGCGAGCTGCTATGGGGGTGTCATTAACATTTCATTGACAACCCCAGCAGCTCGCATAGGGCAGTGTGAACTGCCGGCGGGAGACATGCGGTGCGGGAACTCGCAGTGTATTCGCAGCGTTCCCGCACCGCAGCAGTGTGAACCCAGCCTTAGTGTCCTTTGTTGCATTTTCGCTGGTTCTTTTGGAGTATCCCAAGGCTCACCCCATCCAAGTTAAAGTGATACTAAACACACACTGTTTAATTTGCCTTGCCCCTTCTCTTTCTTTATGGGAATGATGGCACTGTAATTATTAAAAAAAACAAAAAACATCTAAGTACCTTTCTCCTAATCCTTATAAAGCTGTCACATGACCCAGATCTTTCCCAACCTGTCTGCAGAGAAACATAAGCAGGAGTAGCTTCTAGCACATGTTAAAACTAAAGTAATATTAAATGCAAATTAAAAAATAACAAACATGGTATACTTACATGCTCTGTACAGTGGTTTTGCACAGATCAGCCCCAATCCTTCTCTTCTCGGGTCCCCCGCCAGCGCTCCTGGCCCCTCCCTCCTGGCTCGATCCCAAGCCCCTGCTCTGTGTGTCCATTCACACACAGAGCCGTTGCTCGGCCCCACCCTATCTCTCTCCTTATTGACTCACTGGCTGTGATTGACAGCTGGGGGAGCCTATGGCGCCCACTGATCTCTCAGCCAATGAAGAGGGAGAGTCCCTGGAGAGATAGGGTTCAGGTAAGTATTAGAGGGGCTGGGGGGCTGCTGTACACAGAGAGTTTTTTACCTTTATGCATGAAGGTAAAAAATCTTGAGCCCGGGTTCACACCAGTGTGTTGCGAATTGAAGCTCTGGTTTCACTGCGCAGAAAAAAGTTAGTTGTTCAGCGGTCCGTCTGCGTTTTAGGTGTGAATCAGATGCGTGCCCATAGAAGATAATTGCCTGGTAATTCGCACCGCAATGCCCAAAAAACGCACACGCGAATGCAACGCACATATGTATTTTAAAATGTTCTGCGAATTGGATGCGGTGTAAGCTGCATCTTATTCGCATAGGTGTGAACGGGGGCTCAGCCTTTAGAGCCACTTTAATATCGAAAAACTGGTCTAGAGTGCCATTTTATAAATTCAAACAACAATACCATAGCAATGGAGCAGCTGCCACTAGATGGTGCAATCACCACACCACATACAAAATATAAATGAAAAAACTGAGCGCTCCAATATATCTAAGTGCATCCAAAATATTAAAAAATAAAATAGAAACAAAACAATATGTAAATCTCACCAAATATACATTTTCCCAATAATCAATCTATAAATATAATTTATAAAATCATGATGGTGACAATATAAAAAGCAAAATACTAATATGACCACTCTATAATAAATATGTGCAAAAACATATGTTCAATCATGTAAAATAGTCCATAGAACCACTCTATATTAAATATGTGCAAAAGAATATGTTTTCCAATAAAAATAGTGAATAGTATTTAACCTGATCTTCTTAAATCTCAACAGAAATCACCACCGTGCCCATCACCCTACCACGGGTATTTGCTCAACTGATCAAGTGGATCCCTCAATATAATTGGAGGTCATAAACGCTTGAACGTATCACTGATGTTAGGAAAACGAGACCCCTGATGCTCCTCTTATGATTCTTGGTTATCAATGGATGGAATGCTCATACAGGACAAAAGGGAGAGCTAATAATGTATAGCTAATAGCTAAGTATGTCTGCTAAAGCTTTTATTTTGCTCAAAATCATAAAAATGTGCACTCACATGAAAAAAAGTGATACGGCATGAAGTAACTTAGGATGAGCCGAACACCCCCCGGTTCGGTTCGCACCAGAACATCCAAACAGGCAAAAAATTTGGACGAACGCGGTTAAAGTCTATGGGACACGAACATGAAAAATCAAAAGTGCTCATTTTAAAGGCTTATATGCAAGTTATTGTCATAAAAAGTGTTTGGGGACCTGGGTCCTGCCATGTATCAATGCAAAAAAAAGTTTTAAAAATGGAGCAGTGATTTTAATAATGCTTAAAGTGAAACAATAAAAATTAAATATTCCTTTAAATATCGTGCCTGGGGGGTGTCTATAGTATGCCTGAAAAGTACCACAGCAAGATTACATTTCTAAAGGAAAAAAGTAATTTAAAACTGATCGCG
Organism: Lithobates sylvaticus; assembly: GCA_028564925.1. Lineage (NCBI taxonomy): Eukaryota > Metazoa > Chordata > Amphibia > Anura > Ranidae > Lithobates > Lithobates sylvaticus. Next base: position 442,822,453 of record CM053030.1, read on the forward strand.
GCTGTAATGAATTGTCGGGTCTCGGCAATATAGATAAAACTCATTGAAAAAACGGCATGGAACCAAAAATGTAAAAAATTATTGCATGGGGGTCCCCCCAAAATCCATACCAGGCCCTTTAGGTCTGGCATGTAAATTAAGGGGAATCCTGCGCCAAATAAAAAAAATATGGCGTAGGGGTCCCCCCCAAAATCCATACAAGACCCTTATCCGAGCACACAACCTGGCAGGCCTCAGGAAAAGAGGGGGGGGGACGAGAGAGCGCCCCCCCTCCTGAACCGTACCAGGCCACATGCCCTCAACATGGGGAGGGTGCTTTGGAATAGCCCCCAAAAGCACCTTGTCTCCATGTTGATGGGGACAAGGGCCTCATCCCCACAACCCTTGCCCGGTGGTTGCGGGCAAGAGGCTTATTAGAATTATTGGAGGCTTATTGGAATCTGGAAGCCCCCTTTAACAAGAGGACCCCCAGATCACGCCCCCCCCCATGTGAATTGGTAAGGCCTACCATTTCACAAAAGAAAGTGTCAAAAATAGTAAAAAAGTCAGGAGACACTTTGGGACAAGTCCTTTATTAAAAAATAAAAAAATAAAAATGTCCCACGATGTCCATTCATGTTCTATCACACCGCCCGACGAACTGGAAAAAAAAACAAAAAACGCAACAGCTCTGCCTCCATGGGAGGCTCCCGCCGAGTGATGCATCTTCTTGGTGACAGCTCTTATATAGCTGAGGGTGGGGCCACCCGTTGATGTAAACGTGTGACCCCGCCTCCCTCTGACATCTTGTGACGTCAGAGGAAGGCGGGGTCACCCGTTTAAAAAAATGTTCATTTAAATATATTCCTCAATTGGCAGAATATTTATTCACTCTGTCTGTACCAGATAGCCTTACAAACCCTGATACTACCTTGTAAAAGTAGCAGTGACATCATCACTGTTCTGTACATAGCCTGGGCAGAGACCAGAGATGTGAAAGGGACCCAACAAGACCACCCACTACAGGCTGCCTGCAGAAAAGTACAGGAGGGGGCAGAGACAAGACCAACCACCCTGTACTTGACATTGACTGGTCTAGATTAAAAAATCCTCCTGCACAGAGGCAAAGTTTAATGCTGGATTTACTGCACAGATTTTTTTTGAAGCACGTGATTAGAGCCAGAGGCTCTAATTGGCTTTAAAAATGGTGGGTTCCCACTTGTGTGACATTAGCAAATTATTATTTGCTAATGTCCTCCTGCTTCTCCTCCCGGCCAATCAGGAAGCGGCTCCTGAGAACCGATTGGCCGGGAGTCCTAGGACGGGTCTCAGGACCCGCCTTCTGTTCGGCCGTGAGGAGAAGTGCGAGTGAGGGGGCCAGGTCTGTTTGCCGCCCCTCCCCCCCAAATTGTAACTACCAGCCGCCACTGCAATAGTTTCTTGTCCCGCAGTCCAGCTTTGAAGCAATATTAAACTTAAAAAAAAAAAAAAACAGGCCCCCTGCAGATTTATGACATAATGTACTAGTACGCACCACATACTTACTTGTTAAAAAAAAAGCCCTCTAGTGGTGCCCTGTCGCTACTCCTGCTTGTCCCAGGCATTTCCATCTTCATCTTCACTCTCTCTGGCCGAATAAATGGCCGGGCCACAATGACAACACTGTGCATGCGTGCAGGAGTCACATTACCTCCTCACAGAATGGGTGTCACAAAATGTACGATAAGCTGAACATGCATGGCTCAATGTGCATGACAGCTGACAGACAGGGGGAAGCAATTATGACAGAAGAGACCGATAGGATCCCTTATGTAATTAAAAAAACGTAAAAGCTAAAAACTAATAAATGTCATATGCAGTTATTTAAACAGTAAGTGAATGTGTGTATATACTACATACGTGTAGCTGCATTTCCTTCCAGGGACGATCCGAAGACGTTGTTAGGTGTATGCACATTTTGCTTGAAGCCCAGAAAGTTACTCCGCTCTCGGAGAATGCGATACTTATAATATTCCATTGTTGCAGTTGTGAATATTCTATAGTAGGACAGCCCTGGTGTGGAACAATGGCATGTTCATTTCAGGACTTCTTTAATTCAACAGGAATTAATAAAATGTCCATCAGAGATACCACCTTCCCAAGTTCCTATGTAGAGGTCCTCTCACTAGTCACAGGGCCAGTATATGCTTCCTTTACCCACACAAGTCATAAGAATTGGAGTCCTTACGACAAGTGGAAGAGTACCTATCTCTGTGGTTGATTCCACTAGGAATGGAAGATTGTTGGAGGCACCAGAGGGCGGGCTACAGTGCAGCCACAATAGGCTGGATAAATGTACACACTTACAGATGAGTTAACGCTGCATTGTTGACCTGCTATCATCAGAAAAATAAAATGTTCTGTACGGTATCAGGACAAAATAGCATTAGGTCACATGACCCTCCTTTCATGAGTTGCCATTGACTTCTGTTTGAAGTTGTAAAGGTTATGTTGATTTTCCATTCATCCATCTCATGTCACAATACACTTTTTTCAAATTCAAAGGAGACAAAAAGATGATAAGTTCACAGTGGCAGTGTCCAGCAGGTTAAATGAGGGTAGTTTGATTTCTCCATAAATATACGCATGGAACTCATGAACATGATGTGAACATGAAACGAAATGAAGACCAAAGTTCAGCACAAATATGATGCAATTTCTATTGCCAAGCATCCTTTCTCAACCTGGGTTATGTGAAACCTGAGTGTTCCTCCAGAGATTGCTGGGGGCTCATTAAACAATGAGCAGTTTCTACCTCCCAGATATTTAATCATTGACACCAATGCTCTTATTAGCTATCTGTAAGGCCACATTCACACCTGAAAATTTTCTAGCTTGAAGCTCAAAGCTCCAAACTTTTAGTATACAAAATCCCATGTAATGGTGTCTAGGGATGGGCCCGGTGCTCGATGCGAACCCACGTTCGCATCGAGCACCGGGCGTTCGCTCGCTCGGCGAGCCCAGAACTATTTTGGCCGCTCGCATCACGTTCGTGTGATGCGAGCGGCCCCGCAATGCATTGCGGCCGGCGCGGCCGACGCAGTGCATTGCTGGCTGATGATTGGCCAAGCATGCACTGTGACCCCGCATGCTTGGCCAATCACAGCCCCGGAAACTCGAAGAGCCATAATTGGCTACAGGCAGGACGCCTGTAGCCAATTACAGCTCAGGGGCTGTAGTACACGCCCCCCCCCTATAAAACGCCGCCACGCCGTCTGCGCCGGTCACATGCTGTTCCGGCGCAGATTGAGCAGGCAGATTCTGTGACACTCTGCTGGATTTAGTTAGGTAGAGAGATTCACTTACAGAAATTGAGTTAGATAGATTCAGTTACAAAGATTGATTGAGAAAGAGGGGCTTGTAGTGTGTTCGTGGCAGGCAGGCAGAGCTACTATATTTTGTTACCAGAAGCACCTATAGGACTTGTAGTGTGTTCGTGGCAGGCAGGCAGAGCTCCTATATTTTGTTACCAGAAGCACCTATAGGACTTGTAGTGTGTTCGTGGCAGGCAGGCAGAGCTCCTATATTTTGTTACCAGAAGCACCTATAGGACTTGTAGTGTGTTCGTGGCAGGCAGGCAGAGCTCCTATATTTTGTTCCCAGAGGCACCTATAGGACTTGAAGTGTGTTAGTCCCATTACACACACAGAGCTATATTTTCTTCCCAGAAGCACCTATAGGACTTGAAGTGTGTTAGTCCCATCACACACACAGAGCTATATTTTCTTCCCAGAAGCACCTATAGGACTTGAAGTGTGTTAGTCCCATCACACACACAGAGCTATATTTTGTTCCCAGAGGCACCTATAGGACTTGAAGTGTGTTAGTCCCATTACACACACAGAGCTATATTTTCTTCCCAGAAGCACCTATAGGACTTGAAGTGTGTTAGTCCCATTACACACACAGAGCTATATTTTGTTCCCAGAGGCACCTATAGGACTTGAAGTGTGTTAGTCCCATTACACACACAGAGCTATATTTTCTTCCCAGAAGCACCTATAGGACTTGAAGTGTGTTAGTCCCATCACACACACAGAGCTATATTTTGTTCCCAGAGGCACCTATAGGACTTGAAGTGTGTTAGTCCCATTACACACACAGAGCTATATTTTCTTCCCAGAAGCACCTATAGGACTTGAAGTGTGTTAGTCCCATTACACACACAGAGCTATATTTTCTTCCCAGGAGCACCTATAGGACTTGAAGTGTGTTAGTCCCATCACACACACAGAGCTATATTTTGTTCCCAGAAGAACCTATAGGACTTGAAGTGTGTTAGTCCCATCACACACACAGAGCTATATTTTGTTCCCAGAAGCACCTATAGGACTTGAAGTGTGTTAGTCCCATCACACACACAGAGCTATATTTTGTTCCCAGAAGCACCTATAGGACTTGAAGTGTGTTAGTCCCATCACACACACAGAGCTATATTTTGTTCCCAGAAGCACCTATAGGACTTGAAGTGTGTTAGTCCCATCACACACACAGAGCTATATTTTGTTCCCAGAAGCACCTATAGGACTTGAAGTGTGTTAGTCCCATCACACACACAGAGCTATATTTTGTTCCCAGAAGCACCTATAGGACTTGAAGTGTGTTAGTCCCATCACACACACAGAGCTATATTTTCTTCCCAGAAGCACCTATAGGACTTGAAGTGTGTTAGTCCCATCACACACACAGAGCTATATTTTCTTCCCAGAAGCACCTATAGGACTTGAAGTGTGTTAGTCCCATCACACACACAGAGCTATATTTTCTTCCCAGAAGCACCTATAGGACTTGAAGTGTGTTAGTCCCATCACACACACAGAGCTATATTTTGTTCCCAGAGGCACCTATAGGACTTGAAGTGTGTTAGTCCCATTACACACACAGAGCTATATTTTCTTCCCAGAAGCACCTATAGGACTTGAAGTGTGTTAGTCCCATTACACACACAGAGCTATATTTTCTTCCCAGAAGCACCTATAGGACTTGAAGTGTGTTAGTCCCATCACACACACAGAGCTATATTTTGTTCCCAGAGGCACCTATAGGACTTGAAGTGTGTTAGTCCCATTACACACACAGAGCTATATTTTGTTCCCAGAGGCACCTATAGGACTTGAAGTGTGTTAGTCCCATTACACACACAGAGCTATATTTTCTTCCCAGAAGCACCTATAGGACTTGAAGTGTGTTAGTCCCATTACACACACAGAGCTATATTTTGTTCCCAGAGGCACCTATAGGACTTGAAGTGTGTTAGTCCCATTACACACACAGAGCTATATTTTCTTCCCAGAAGCACCTATAGGACTTGAAGTGTGTTAGTCCCATCACACACACAGAGCTATATTTTGTTCCCAGAAGCACCTATAGGACTTGAAGTGTGTTAGTCCCATCACACACACAGAGCTATATTTTGTTCCCAGAGGCACCTATAGGACTTGAAGTGTGTTAGTCCCATTACACACACAGAGCTATATTTTGTTCCCAGAGGCACCTATAGGACTTGAAGTGTGTTAGTCCCATTACACACACAGAGCTATATTTTCTTCCCAGAAGCACCTATAGGACTTGAAGTGTGTTAGTCCCATTACACACACAGAGCTATATTTTGTTCCCAGAGGCACCTATAGGACTTGAAGTGTGTTAGTCCCATTACACACACAGAGCTATATTTTCTTCCCAGAGGCACCTATAGGACTTGAAGTGTGTTAGTCCCATCACACACACAGAGCTATATTTTGTTCCCAGAGGCACCTATAGGACTTGAAGTGTGTTAGTCCCATTACACACACAGAGCTATATTTTCTTCACAGAAGCACCTATAGGACTTGAAGTGTGTTAGTCCCATTACACACACAGAGCTATATTTTCTTCCCAGAAGCACCTATAGGACTTGAAGTGTGTTAGTCCCATCACACACACAGAGCTATATTTTGTTCCCAGAAGAACCTATAGGACTTGAAGTGTGTTAGTCCCATCACACACACAGAGCTATATTTTGTTCCCAGAAGCACCTATAGGACTTGAAGTGTGTTAGTCCCATCACACACACAGAGCTATATTTTGTTCCCAGAAGCACCTATAGGACTTGAAGTGTGTTAGTCCCATCACACACACAGAGCTATATTTTCTTCCCAGAAGCACCTATAGGACTTGAAGTGTGTTAGTCCCATCACACACACAGAGCTATATTTTCTTCCCAGAAGCACCTATAGGACTTGAAGTGTGTTAGTCCCATCACACACACAGAGCTATATTTTGTTCCCAGAGGCACCTATAGGACTTGAAGTGTGTTAGTCCCATTACACACACAGAGCTATATTTTCTTCCCAGAAGCACCTATAGGACTTGAAGTGTGTTAGTCCCATTACACACACAGAGCTATATTTTCTTCCCAGAAGCACCTATAGGACTTGAAGTGTGTTAGTCCCATTACACACACAGAGCTATATTTTGTTCCCAGAAGCACCTATAGGACTTGAAGTGTGTTAGTCCCATTACACACACAGAGCTATATTTTCTTCCCAGAAGCACCTATAGGACTTGAAGTGTGTTAGTCCCATCACACAGAGATCCTATATTTTGTTCCCAGAAGCAACTATAGGACTTGAAGTGTGTTAGTCCCATCACACACACAGAGCTATATTTTGTTCCCAGAAGCACCTATAGGACTTGAAGTGTGTTAGTCCCATCACACAGAGCTCCTCTATTTTCTTTGCAGAAGCACCCATAGGACTTCTAGTGTGTTAGTGGCATCACACAGAGCTCCTATATATTCTTCTCAGCAGCACCCACAGGACTTCTAGTGTGTTAGTGGCATCACACAGAGCTCCTCTATTTTCTTTGCATAAGCACCCACAGGACTTCTAGTGTGTTAGTGGCATCACACAGAGCTCCTCTATTTTCTTTGCATAAGCACCCACAGGACTTCTAGTGTGTTAGTGGCATCACACAGAGCTCCTCTATTTTCTTTGCAGAAGCACCCACAGGACTTCTAGTGTGTTAGTGGCATCACACAGAGCTCCTCTATTTTCTTTGCAGAAGCACCCACAGGACTTCTAGTGTGTTAGTGGCATCACACAGAGCTCCTCTATTTTCTTTGCAGAAGCACCCACAGGACTTCTAGTGTGTTAGTGGCATCACACAGAGCTCCTCTATTTTCTTTGCAGAAGCACCCACAGGACTTCTAGTGTGTTAGTGGCATCACACAGAGCTCCTCTATTTTCTTTGCAGAAGCACCCATAGGACTTCTAGTGTGTTAGTGGCATCACACAGAGCTCCTATATATTCTTCTCAGCAGCACCCACAGGACTTCTAGTGTGTTAGTGGCATCACACAGAGCTCCTCTATTTTCTTTGCATAAGCACCCACAGGACTTCTAGTGTGTTAGTGGCATCACACAGAGCTCCTCTATTTTCTTTGCAGAAGCACCCACAGGACTTCTAGTGTGTTAGTGGCATCACACAGAGCTCCTCTATTTTCTTTGCAGAAGCACCCACAGGACTTCTAGTGTGTTAGTGGCATCACACAGAGCTCCTCTATTTTCTTTGCAGAAGCACCCATAGGACTTCTAGTGTGTTAGTGGCATCACACAGAGCTCCTATATTTTCTTCTCAGCAGCACCCACAGGACTACCGACTACAATGGCTGGAAGACCGCCAAGGGGAGGCAGAGCGTGCAGAGCCAAGAACACAGGGCAGGCAGGCTCTGTTTCTAGTGGACGTGGCCGTGGACGTGGACGTGGTCGTGCATCGTCATCAGCACGTGGCCATGGGACACGCGCGTCTTTGTTTTCGGCAGCTGGACATGTGGAGCCGCATCATGCTGAAGGCTTGGTAGAATGGATGACCAAGCCCTCCTCATCCTCCTCATCCTCTCTCACCCAGGCTCAGGGTACTGACAGAGCATCATCAGCCACCCCTTCCCTAGACCCACCATGTCCTCCTGAGGAGTCCCCCGAACTCTTTGAGCACAGTGTTGGGTACATGCTCCAGGAGGATGCCCAACGATTCGAAGGCTCGGATGACGATACCCAGCTTGAGGAATCTGGCAGTACAGTTCCACCAGCTGCAGCTTACTGCCAGGTTTGCTCTAGTGGTGAAGAGGGAGGGGATGATGAGGTCACTGACTCCACGTGGGTGCCTCAAGGGAGAGAGGATGAGGAGGAGGACGAGGAGGAGGAGGATGCGGCGTCACATGTCCAACGAGGCAGGATGCCCCCTGGAGGCCAGGTAGAGGCCAGCACAGCAACTGTACAACACCGCAGAGCTCCGCCTGTGCAGGGCGCTGCCTCTGCACGTTATCAGAAAAGTTCTTTGGTGTGGGCCTTTTTTGAGACGAGTGCAGCAGATCGCACCACTGCTATTTGCAATATTTGTCTCAAGCGTATCTCGCGTGGCCAAAACATCAGCCGCTTGGGCACGACAAGCATGACCAGACATATGGCGACCTGCCATGCAGCTCGTTGGCAGGCACACATAAAAGACCCACACCAAAGAACTAAGCGGACCTCTCCTTGCTCCTCCTCAGCTGGGATCTCCATCCCCACTACACCTTCAGTCCTCTCTGAAAGCTGCTCTGAGAGGACTGAAGGTGTAGAATTCGGTGTGTCACAACCAAGTACTTGCAGTACACCGACGTCCGATTGCAGCAGGCAAATTTCCCTGCCCCAGCTGCTGGACCGTAGAAAGAAGTACACTCCCAGCCATCCACATGCCCAGCGGTTGAATGCTAGCCTTGCTAAATTGCTAGCACTTCAACTGCTGCCTTTTCAGTTGGTAGACTCGGCCCCCTTCCGTGAGTTTGTTCAATGTGCGGTTCCTCAGTGGCAGGTTCCCAAACGCCACTTTTTCTCGCGGAAGGCGATTCCGTCTCTCTACCGGCATGTGGAGGGCAATGTCCATGCCTCGCTGGACAGGGCGGTCAGCGGTAAGGTGCATATTACCGCTGACTCATGGTCCAGCAGGCATGGACAGGGACGGTACCTTTCTTTCACGGCCCATTGGGTCACTCTATTGGCAGCTGGGAGGGATGCAGGACAAGGTGCAGTAGTGTTGGAGGTTGTTCCGCCACCACGCCTCCAAAACGCGACTACTGCTACTGGTTGTGACACACCTCTCTCCTCCACCCCCTCCTCTTCTTCTTCCTCCAGTGCTCTGTCCTTGGAACCAGCGGTGCTCCGTAGGCGTACAAGGGGCTACGCAAGTACGCAGGCAAAAAGATGCCAATGCCGTGCTTGCGCTGGTGTGTTTGGGGGACAGGAGCCACACTGGGCCAGAGGTTCTGGCAGCTCTGCAGGGGCAGGCCGAGAGGTGGTTGACGCCACGTCAGCTTAAGCCAGGAATGGTCGTTTCTGACAATGGCACCAACCTCCTCTCCGCCCTGCGACAGGGGCAGCTCACCCATGTGCCCTGCATGGCTCACGTCCTCAACCTGGTGGTGCAGCGGTTCTTGGGCAGGTTCCCAGGCTTACAGGATGTCCTGAGGCAGGCCAGGAAAGTCTGTGTGCATTTCCGCCGATCTTATAATGCCAGTGCTCGGCTGACTGAGCTGCAAAAGGAGCTGAACCTGCCCAAGAACCGCCTAATATCTGACATGCCCACCAGGTGGAACTCAACGTTGGCCATGCTGCAGCGACTGCACACGCAGCAGAGGGCCATCAATGAGTACCTTTGCGACTACGGCACCAGGACAGGGTCAGGGGAGCTTGGTTTTTTTTTTCCCCACGTCAGTGGAGCATGATCAGGGATGCATGCACTGTCCTCTCACCATTTGAGGAGGCCACGAGGATGGTGAGCAGTGACAGTGCATGCATCAGTGACACTGTCCCTCTTGTCCACCTGTTGGAGCATACGCTGCGTGGGATAATGGACAGGGCACTTGAGGCAGAACAGAGGCAGGAAGAGGAGGACTTCCTTGCCTCTCAAGGCCCCCTTTATCCGGACAGTGTTCCTTCTGTCCCACCCATCACACAGAAGGAGGATGAGGAGGAGGAGGAGGAGGAGGAGGAGGAGGAGGATTGTGTGAGCATGGAGGTGGAGCCTGGCACTCAGCATCAGCAGCAGCAGTCTTTTAGGGATGATGTACAGTCCCAACAAGCCAGTGGACTTGTACGTGGCTGGGAGGAGGTGGCTGGCGATCATGTCATCCTCAGTGACCCAGAAGACTCCGGACCGAATGCCTCAGCTAACCTACGCTGCATGGCCTCCCTGATCCTGCAAAGCCTGCGGAAGGATCCTCGTGTTCTTCGGATCAAGGAGAGGGACCATTACTGGCTGGCCACTCTCCTTGATCCGCGGTACAAGGGTAAGGTTGCGGACCTTATCTTGCCGTCGCAGAGGGAGCAGAGGATGAGACATCTCAGGGAGGCCTTGCAGAAAGGTCTGTGCAACGCGTTCCCAGAAACTGGGAGGCTACAAACTCCTGGTCCTGGGCGACGAGTTGCTGAGGCTTCGGTCAGTGGCAGAAGGAGCGGTGGGGAAGGTGGACGTCTGACCGATGCGTTCAGACAATTTTTTAGTCCGCAGCCCCAAGGTATGATCGGTTCCAGCAACCATCGCCAGCGTCTGATATACATGGTGCAGGAATACCTTGGGGCAAGGTCAGACTTGGACACCTTTCCCACCGAAAATCCTCTGGCTTACTGGGTCCTGAGGATGGATCACTGGCCAGAGCTTGCACAGTATGCAATTGAGCTACTGGCCTGTCCTGCCTCCAGCGTTCTTTCCGAACGCACATTCAGTGCTGCTGGAGGATTTGTGACTGATCATAGGGTGCGCCTGTCCACCGCCTCGGTTGATCGACTGACATTCATCAAAATGAATCAGTCTTGGATCACCACCAGCTACCAGGCACCTGAGGCGGATATAACCGAATAATTTTTAATGTCACATCCCTTCAAGACTGCCTATGCTGATGCTGAGTGACTGTCCTCTTATGTTCACTGACTATCCTCTTCCTCCTCCTCAATGATCCATGCCACCACACCAGTGCCTAAGGCACAATTTTTCAGCCCCTGTTTAACAGGGGCGTGTACTTACAATTTTTTTAAAAAAATGCTTCGCAACACGTGTGACTGCTGTGCTCCAAGTACAGTCTCTGTGAGGGCCGTGTTGCAGTGTTGTGGCACCAGCACCAGTGCCTAAGGCACAATTTTTCAGCCCCTGTTTAACAGGGGCGTGTACTTACAATTTTTTTAAAAAATGCTTCGCAACACGTGTGACTGCTGTGCTCCAAGTACAGTCTCTGTGAGGGCCGGGTTGCAGTGTTGTGGCACCAGCACCAGTGCCTAAGGCACAATTTTTCAGCCCCTGTTAACATGGGGGTTGTACTTACAATTTTTTAAAAAAATGCTTCGCAACACGTGTGACTGCTGTGCTCCAAGTACAGTCTCTGTGAGGGCCGGGTTGCAGTGTTGTGGCACCAGCACCAGTGCCTAAGGCACAATTTTTCAGCCCCTGTTTAACAGGGGCGTGTACTTACAATTTTTTAAAAAAAAATGCTTCGCAACACGTGTGACTGCTGTGCTCCAAGTACAGTATCTGTGAGGGCCGGGTTGCAGTGTTGTGGCACCAGCACCAGTGCCTAAGGCACAATTTTTCAGCCCCTGTTTAACAGGGGCGTGTACTTACAATTTTTTAAAAAAATGCTTCGCAACACGTGTGACTGCTGTGCTCCAAGTACAGTATCTGTGAGGGCCGGGTTGCAGTGTTGTGGCACCAGCACCAGTGCCTAAGGCACAATTTTTCAGCCCCTGTTTAACAGGGGCGTGTACTTACAATTTTTTAAAAAAATGCTTCGCAACACGTGTGACTGCTGTGCTCCAAGTACAGTCTCTGTGAGGGGTTGCAGTGTTGTGGCACCAGCACCAGTGCCTAAGGCACAATTTTTCAGCCCCTGTTTAACAGGGGCGGGTAATTACAAATCTTGATCTAATAGTTCACAGCAGGGCCCATTCCTGCGCCCACCAAGAGTAACTATGAGGGCCTGCAGTCTTGTGGCAACACCGTCCACCACCACCGCCAAAGGCCCAATTTTTCTGCCCTGTTCATCAGGTGCTTGCAATTACAAATCTTGATCTAATAACTCACAGCAGGGCCCATTCCTGCGCCCACCAAGAGTAACTATGAGGGCCTACAGTCTTGTGGCAACACCGTCCACCACCACCGCCAAAGGCCCAATTTTTCTGCCCTGTTCATCAGGTGCTTGCAATTACAAATCTTGATCTAATAACTCACAGCAGGGCCCATTCCTGCGCCCACCAAGAGTAACTGTGAGAGCTTACAGTCTTGTGGCAAAACCGTCCACCACCACCACCACCACCCCCAATTTTTCTGCCCTGTTCAACAGGTGCATGCAATTACAAATCTTGATCTATTAACTCACAGCAGGGCCCATTCCTGTGCCCACCAGTCTTGTGGCTACACCAACATCTAATAGGGCAAATTTCTGCAGAGTATATACGCCAGGCCCCTACTTTCAAACATCCAACTTACAAACGACTCCTACTTGCAAATGGAAAGAGAAAACAGGAAGTGAGAGGAAATCTACCCCTAGGAAGGGAAATTCTATCCTGTTAGATTTAATTTGGGAAAAAGGTATCTCCTCTCTACTGATACTTTATCACCAATCCTTGTTTCAATTAAAACCCCACTTTTCCAAAAACATTTGTCATTGGGACGGAAAGTGAGGTGACATGTTCTGAACAGATGTGCAAAGACAGCAAATGTTACAGGGGTGATAACCCCTCCCTATGTTCTCCAAAAAGCTTAAAAAATCCCTAATGGTGTCTGTTCACATATGCTACCCTGAGGAAGCCACATCGGTTAGTGACATAATGCGTAGGGAGAAGACTAGTGACGTGACTTCCAGTCCAGAGCCGAAAAGAGTGGAGACTCAGCTCCTTGCACAGATAGAAAGGGCTGCAAGGGCTGGGACAGCGATAATAATGGGACATTTTAACTACCCGGTAATTGACTGGAGTAATGGCATTCAGTTAAAGGGAAAAAATGTATAAACCAAGACAATTTTATGGTCCAGTTTATTGAGACCCCAACTAGGAATGATGCTCTGCTGGACCTGGTAATCTCAAACCATGCAGCGCTTATTACCTATATTTTTATGAAAGAACATCTGGGTAGTAGTGACCATAACATGATTTCATTTAATGTTAGCTGTAAGCAACAAACACATACCGGATATATAAAAACACGTAACTTTACTAGAGAAAATTTTCCAAGGATGAGGGCTGCTCTCAAAGACTTATGCCCCCCGTACACACGGTCGGATATTCCGATGGAAAAAGTCAGATCGGATTATATTGTCGGGAAACCCGATCATGTGTGGAAATTCCGACGGAAAAAATTTGAGAGTAGGATCTAAAATTTTCTGACAGAAAAATCAGATCAGACTTTTTCTGATCGTTTGTAGAGAATTCCAACGGACAAAGTGCCACGCATGCTCAGATCAAATTACGAGACCAAAGCTATTGGCTACTAGCCTCTAACTATTTCCGTTTTACATATAGAACGGCACCACGTTCCGAAGATCGGATTTTCCTACAACTTAGTCCGACTGTGTGTATGCAACACAAGTTTCGGACAAAATCTATCGGAAAAAATCTGACGGATTTTGTGGTCGGAATGTCCGACCGTGTGTACGGGGCATTAGACTGAGAGGGAATATTGAAATCGATGAACACAGAACAGAAATGGGAATTCTTCAAAAAGACTGCATGCAAACTCACTGCAAAGTATATTTTCATGCAATATATTTAAAAGGCTTAAAATAAAACCTATGTGTCTCACAGCCAAAGTTATAATAAGAAAAAAGGTTTTAAAAAATATAAAGGAACACTATCATCGTTTAAATATTACAAAGAATATAACAGAATATGTAAAAAGGAAATCAAGGACGCAAAAATTCGAAACAAACGACAGATTGCAAAAGAGAGTAGAACAAACCCCATTTGACACCGTTCCCCACACACGGCTAATGTGTAAGGTAAAGTCTACGGTCTTGGAAAAATGTGTTTGTAAATCAATAGAAAACTGGGTAAAAGACAGAATTCAGAGAGTAGTGGTAATTATTCTTACTCTGAATGGTCTAAGGTTATTAGTGGTGTACCCCAAGGTTCAGTATTGGGACCCTTACTTTTTAATATCTTTATAAATGATATAGGGTCTGGGATTAAAAGAACCATTTCAGTCATTGCAGATGACACCAAGCTATGCAGTGGAATAATGTCCTTACAAGATGTCTCCAATTTACAAGCCAACCTCAATACATTGTTTAATTGGGTGACTATGTGGCAAATGAGGTTTAATGTTGATAAATGTAAAGTTATGCACTTGGGGGCTAAGAATATGCATGCATCATACAGTATCTCACAAAAGTGAGCACACCTCTCAGGAAGTTCAACTTGGCACCTCATGGCAAAGAACTCTCTGAGGATCTGAAAAAAAGAATTGTTGCTCTACGTAAAGATGGCCTAGGCTATAAGAAGATTGCCAAGACCCTGAAACAGAGCTGCAGCAGCATGGTGGCCAAGACCATACAGCAGTTTAACAGGACAGGTTCCTCTAGTCGACCAAAGATGTTGAGTGCACGTGCTCAGGGTCATATCCAGATGTTGTCTATGGGAAATAGACGTATGAGTGCTGCCAGCATTGCTGCAGAGGTTGAAGGGGTGGGGGGGTCAGCCTGTCAGTGCTCAGACCATACGCTGCACACTGCATCAAACTGGTCTGCATGGCTGTCATCCCAGAAGAAAGGATCTTTTAACCACTTGCCGACCGAAGCACGCCGATGTACGGATATCGTTGTTATGGCAGCAGCTAGCTGCCATAACCCCTGTATCCCCGTGTAGGGCCGGCGGTCAGCTACAAGATAAAAGTGGTCTCTGCGGCGAATTCGCAGTGAGGTCACTTTTATCGGTGGCGGGAGAGGGCCTCCCACCACGATCCGGTGCACTCCGCCACTTACCGGAGCCCTTGGCAGCGGCGGAGGCGATCACTTCTGTCCCCTGGGCTGACTTACTTATATTGGAATGAGGTGGGGTCAAGTGGGTGATGTCATATTAGCATTGGGTGGGGTCACCGGAGGCCTGCCCCTTATGACCTCACCAGAGGACACAGGAGGACACAGAAGAGCCTGAGAGGGGAGAAGAGATCGGAAGAGAGGACCAAGCTGCCATAATAAATTACTTTAAAAACATGTGTAATGTGTTTTATTTTTGACAATTTTTTTAGGTAAATGGGTAGGGCTACAACGTACCCCATACTCATTCACGTAAGGTGGGGGACGGGATCTGGGTGCCCCCTTATTAAAGGGGGCTTACAGATTCCAATAAGCCCACCGCCCGCAGACCCCGACAACCAACTGCTAGGGTTGTTTGGAAGATGCCCTTGTCCTCATCAACATGGGGACACTGTGCTTTTTCGGCGTGGGGGTTCCCCTTAAAATGCATACCAGACTGAAGGGCCTGGTATGCTCTTTGAGGGGGAACCAATGCTGTTTTTTTTTTTATTTGGTGTGGAGTTCCCCTTCAAGATCATCAGAACTCAAGTCGCATGACAAAGTCGGATCAGTTAAGACGATGATCCGACTTTGATCCAACTTCAATGATATTCAATGGGCTGAAGTAGGATCAAAGTCTGACCAAAGTAGTGCAGGAACCTTTTTCAAAGTCGGACCGACTTGCATCAGACCAGTTAAGACGGCTCCCAAACATTGATTTTCACTCATGCGACATGAGCTCCCAATGTCGGAGCGTTTGTTGTACAAGTGTGAATCCAGGCTAAAGCTTGAGCTGGTGATTGAAAATGTTCAATTTTCCCTCAAGCTGAAAAAGTACTAACTCCACTTATAGGCTCATTAGATTACAACAATACTGTATTGCCCTCTTGTGGTAAAATTTAAATTCACAGCAGTTGCTAACAAACTGCATTATCAAATGCAGAAAAATCCTATGAAGTATTTTGTACACTAGTAAGTGAGAATAGAATTTCACAAATTGCACATTTGCTTCTAGTACTTTCCTTGGTCTTTATGTCCTTGACATGTAGCAATCCTCAGTATAGCACTGGTCTTGAAACTGTTGTTGGCAAGCTCAGTACTTGCCTGCCTGATCTTTAACTGACCTGCACATTTTTTATAGCTCTGGAAGCAAGAAAACCCACCTACTTTACTGTATTTATATATATTGGATGCATTTATAATTGCAACAAATGTTCAATTCTAATATATGCAAAGTGGTCTGAAATGCTAAAAGTACCATTATCCTTAAGCACATCTCTTGATCCATTGTTACGTCAGAACTCTAATTCCACGTACACACGGCCAGACTTTCCGGCAAACTAGGTCCGACTGTCTTCCTGACGGACTTTCCACGGAGTCCTGACGGACTTTCCGAACGAACGGACTTGGCCACACACGAACGGACTAAGTCCGTTCGAAAGTCCGTTCGTTTTGAACGTGGTGGCGTAAACGGGACTACAAAAGGAAATTCAATAGCCAGTAGCCAATAGCTGCCCTTGCGCGTATTTGGTACGTCGGACCAGCACACAGATGAATGTTTTTCCAGATTTGAGTCAGTCAGAATTGAGTCCGTCGGATAGATTTGAAACATGTTCTATTTCTAGGTCCGCCGGATTTTTTCCCCGAAAAATTTACGGATTAGCCCACACATTGTCCGACAGACTAATCCCGTCGGACCTAGTTTGCCGGAAAGTCCAGTCGTGTGTACACGGCATTAGGCAACCCATAGATGAGTCTTTTTTTTCGTTCAACCAGAGGTTTGAATGAAAAAAAAAAAAGACTTAATTCCCCCTTGCATACATTCGTGGCCGATGGGGAAATCCTCCCCGCAGTGCTATTGTATTTGGACAGCGGCAAAAAAATTCCCGGCCATCATAATACACTGATTAGCGCTGCCTGCTATTGCCGGTAGTGTTGATCGAGTGTGAAAAGTCTGACAGGGCAGCTGTACAGAAGTAAAAGCCGGCAGCGCTGATCAGAGCATAATGAGAACAGGGAAGCATCATAATACAATAGCCCAGCGGGGAGGATTCCCCCAACTAACTTGAATGTGTGGACGGGGGAATCAAGTAATTTTTTTTCATTCAGCCCATTGTTTGAACGAAAAAAAAAAAAAAAAAAAAGACTCATCTGTGGGTTGCCTAATGGCCAGTTCACACTAGATACGGTGTGAATTTGCTGCAAATCCGCACCGCATCTGAATCGCAGACCTGCTCATGCAAACTGATTGCGGAGTGTATGTTAAGTTAACAACACCCACAATCAGTTTGCAAAAAAACAGTGCGATTTACAGAATCGGATCCATGGGTGCGAACATCCATGCGATCCGATTCTGGTGCGGACAAAACAAAAGGGTCCTCCACAAGTTTGGTCCGAATGCAATGCAAATACAGCCAGTTTGTATGGCTGAATTTGCATTGCACAGATATAGCATGTGATCTGCACAGCAATGCAGCATGCGATGTCTGGCATCTCACCAGTGTGAACCGGCCCTAAGGAAGTAATAATGTTTTGAGATGCTTAGTGGCAGCTCATGTTGTCAAACCTAATTCTACCACAAACCAAACCTCCTAAATTAAAAACATTCTTATATCAAAACGAAGCAAAAAACAAAGGGACAGTTTAAGTCTTAAACATAATACTTCTCACAATCAAACATACAGATCCGTATCTGAATTGCAAGAGAATAAAAATCACACACACATCCATACATAGTGTGTCTTTTTATCAACATTATAAACTATGTATCTATATTGAAGGAACAGTTATTATTCAATACACAACCAGCCTTCAAAAATGTTTTAAAACCCACATAACATATTGTGGTGGTGGTGCCACAACACTGTAACCCCTCACAGATACTCTTGTTGGGCGCAGGAACGGGCCCTGCGTTGAAATATTATATAAAACACTGTAATTACAGGCCCCTGTTAAACAGGGGCCGAAAAATTGGGCCTTGGGTGGTGGTGGTACCACAACACTGTAACCCCTCACAGATACTCTTGTTGGGCGCAGGAAAGGGGCCTTGGGTAGAAATATTATATCAAAAATTGTAATTACATGCCCCTGTTAAACAGGGGCAGAAAAATTGGGCCTTGGGTGGCGTGCCACAACACTGTAACACCTCACAGATACTCGTTGGGCGCAGGAATGGGCCCTGCTGTGAAATATTAGATCAAAAATTGTAATTGCATGCCCCTGTAAAAACAGGGGCAGAAAAATTGGGCCTTGGGTGGTGGTGCCCTAAACCAAAAATATTGTTGGAAGCTAGCATCATCAAGATTGAGGAGGAATAGGATAGTCAGCATAGGCAGTCTTCAAGGGATCCCACATCCATAGAAAATTCAATCAGTTACATCAGCATCAGGTGCTTGATAGCTACTGATCCAAGACTGATTCATTATTATGAATGTGAGCCTATCAACGGAGTCTGTAGACAGGCACACTCTATGATCCGTTACAAACCCTCCAGCAGCACTGAATGTGCGTTCAGAAAGAGCGCTGGAAGCAGGACAGGCCAGTAGCTCAATTGCATATTGAGCAAGTTCTGGCCAGTGGTCCATCCCCAGGACCCAGTAACCCAGTGGATGCTCTGTTGGAAAGGTCCCCAAGTCTGCTCTTGCCCCTAGATATTATTGTACAATGTAATGCAGAAGCTGGTGATGGTTGCTTGCACCGATCGGAACTTGGCGTTGAGGACTGAAAAATAGTTTAAAGGCATCGGTCAGCCAGCCACCTTCTCCACTGCTCTTCCTCTAATTGAACAAAACCTCAGCAACACGTTGTCCAGCACCAGGAATTTGTAATCTCCCAGGGTCTGGAAATTCATTGCACAAACTTTTCTTCAAGGCCTCCTGAAGATGGTTCATCCTCTGCTCCCTCTGCGAAGGCAGGATGAGTTCTGCAACCTTACCCTTGTAACATGGATCAAGAAGGGTTGCCAGCCAGTATGATCCCTCTCCTTGATACCATGAATCTTAGTCCTTTCGCAGGCTTTGCAGAATCAGGGAGGCCATGGAGCGTAAGTTTGCAGAGGCATTCGATTCAGAGTCCTCTGGGTCACTAAGGATCACATGATCCGTATAGGACCCCCCCACCCCCGGTACAATGGGACTTTAATGGCAACACATAGATAATAGATCAAGAAATTGTATAAAATGTTAAATTTTATTATTACATGCATAAAATAGGTGTATACCTCACCACTCCAAAAAATAGCAGGACATATTAAAATGATTGCTAATGAGTTAATGTTGCAATGACAATATCTTCTCTCTGTGCCCAGTGCGTTTCAGGAAAACTTGAATCCCTTCTTCAGGGGAATTTGCACAGAGAAGACCATATAACTTATAGCATTCAATATATTAATCAGCACATTAGCCCTCTAGAATGTAAAGCAAAAATAGCGCTGTGTCGTAGCGGTGAGGTGACCGGCACTCCCAATAAGGGGGATCCCAGGGCCCTGGGTATTCCACACAAGGATCCAAGAAATCTGAAACCAATAATGGTAACAGATGAGAGGAGGACCGTGGTCAGTGGTAGAAGGGGTACCTATCACTCAAGGATCTCATCAACAGAGCGAAGCCCGCATCCATCCCCAGACAGCAAGCTAAGAAGGGGATTTTTTGTTTCTTTTTAGTGGCTGCCAGGGCGATAATTCCAAGACATTGGAAATCTCAACATACTCCTTCAATAATAGAATGGATAACTGAATTAAATAAGCTTATGAGAATGGAAGAGTTGTCAGCGCAGCTGCACGATCGATACTCCCGTTTTCAAGATGTATGGCTCCCCTGAATATCTTTTATGAAAAAACCTGATTTTGCAACCCTATTAACTTAAAACTCTCATGTGATCTTAAAACTCATGTTTTCCTAACATATTATAGGGCGCTTTGTAGACGGGCCCAAGTCGCTCCTTTTTGTACTTTTTTTTCTCTTTTTTTACTTCACTTTGGTTACTATTGTTCAATCACTAATGTACACTTGTAAATTATTTACCGTATATACTCGCGTATAAGCCGAGTTTTTCAGCACATTTTTTTTGTGCTGAAAGTGCCCCCTTTGGCTTATACTCGAGTCAAGCACTTTTTTGCAGCAGAGAATGACATTTTCCGAACCGACTTTGGGGCCCTTTATCTCAGGGCCACTTGGTGCTAGGAACCCTGTCTTGGATATGTTGTAGTGCTAGTTTCACTGGGTTTGCACACCAAATTTGGGGTTCCTAGCACCAAGTGGCCCTGAGATACAGGGCCCCAAATTCGGTCAACTGTGTCCATCTGCAGCAATATTATTTCGGGACCCTTTGGGTCAGGAGAATTTTGGCTGCAGCTAGGAGGCATCTGGGAACCCTTAACTACCGAGTTTGAAGTTCGGGGGACCTATGGCTGCAAATGGGCACAGTGAGGCATGCAAATGGGCACAGTGAGGCTGCAAATGGGCATTGTTGATCCTCTTTTCCACTTACAGTAGCTTCACATTTCTCACCCTAGGCTTATACTCAAGTCAATACGTTTTCCCAGTTTTTTGTGGTAAAATTAGGTGCCTCTGCTTATATTCGGGTCGGCTTATACTCGAGTATATACGGTATAATATTTTTCACGTTTACATACATCAATATACAAGGGCAGATTTCTAAATATATTTAGGGTATCAATGGGCATTATCATACATTTACATGTTGTTAATAGTAACTTTTATTTTATTTTATCTCTTATGTAAATTTCTATAAATTTTTTAAAAATTTCAAGAAAAATATATATTAAAAAAAAAGTGAAATTCACTTTGGTGTCTGGACTACCTAACTGTGAGCACTGCAAGACCAGACACCCTACACCCTATATAAGTTCAGACCCAGACTGACCTGAATTTTCTCTTAGGTCTCCACAACAGTAAAGCCCCATACACACGGTCGGACTTTTTCATGGATTCTGTCCGATCGGACAATGTTGTTGAAAAATCAGACCGTGTGTATGCACCATCGGACAGTGTACGTCGGATTGTCCGACGGACAAAGTCTTATCTCCTGCTGGAAAGATTTGCCGACAACACGGTCCGATCACACCAAATCCGATCGTGTGTACGGTTGTCCGACCGGACAAAGTGCTACGCATGCTCAGATCACATTACAAGACCAAAGCTATTGGCTACTAGCCTCTACGTAGTCCCGTCGTAGGCAACAAACGTCACCACGTTCAGAATGATCGGATTTTCCGACAACTTTGTCCGACCGTGTGTACGCAAAACCAACATCAGACAAAGTACGACGGACAGGATCTGACCGACCTGGTCCGCGGATTGTCCGACCGTGTGTATGGGGCTTTAGGGAGTACAGAAAACCACCAGCAGGGGTGGGCAAATGGTCCATAAACTTTGGGTGGATGACAATTCTGTTATAGCATAAAGCACAGAACATACATTAAAGAGGAACTGCAGTCTGCTCACATAATTTGTAATAAAAACATCTTTGCCATTCTGAAGCTTCCCTCCAACCACTTTGCATATTATTTTATATATACTGTGATTCTGTACTTGCCAAATATGCGGCAGAAATCTCCCTCCACTGAGTCTGGCGGCAACCATTTTAACTGTGGGCAGCTGAAGCTGCTGCCTGTTCACTTCCTGCATTTACAAAGACACACAGAGGCACACCTCCAGCTCTGCAGCTCTCATTGGCCCTTGTATGACTCATCCCCCTCCCTTCCTGGCAAACTCTCACGAGAGTGAGGAGAGCTGTGCGTGAGGTCATAAGCCTAGGCTTTTTACTAGACAAGAAACAGGAAGTGGGCTGTATAAGGTAAAAAATGTTAAAACAAGGGCAGAAGATTTAATTGATGGAAAGCTGAAAAAAATACTGGCGTTCCACTTTAAGTCTTTAATCACAAAAAAAAAAAAAAAAACATAATAGACAGCAAACAAGAGCAACCAACCAGCAATCAGTCTACATTGTTCTAACTTCTCTAAGCTGACAATAGCAGAAATCTAAGTGGATTTACAGCAAAGCCTTATTATCATGTCTAATAAGCTGTTATGTTACATACCCTATTCTATATAATGAGAATGCATAACAAGAATTCCCCTGCAATCAAAACCATGGAACATGTCAGAAGCTTAAGGCAGCATCACTGTAATACTTTCTAAATGATATGCCAGCCGCTGATCCTCAGAGCGGCATTACCATTATGAAATTGCACACATGCCAGTGAAGCCAGCCCCCGTTTTGTCCTGGATGATAAATCTAGAGGCTTATTAAATGTAGTAATCCTGGAAAGTTGGCAACCTGTAAGAGGTGTACACAAATAACCCCACAGCAAATCTGAGCTTCTTACGGCATGAAAATAATTAAAAATGTATTTAACCACACAGAGGCTTCCAGGCTGAAAGCATATCAAGAGTCCATCATTGCCAAAATAATATTACTATGCCTTGTAATGTTACAAGCAGCATGACTAAGTACAAGCCGCAAGGAAACCAGAACAAAGGCACAAAATGTTCTACACACAGTACAAATACTGTTTACCAATACATCTAAAATGTATGGATCTAACCTTTGATCATTTTAGTATCGATCTACCTTCATCAACAGCAACCAATCCTAGCCAAAATTTGGGTGATTGGCTGAAAATACCCACTTATCCCATAATTGCCTCTGATTTCCAGTTCCAGAGCTTATACATTGGTCCTATAACAGAAAAGCCCAGAAAAGTCCCTGCCTATATCGATACTGACCAACATACACTATATGTTACACGCACATGAACTTTAATGGCATCCCAGTCTTAGTCCGTAGGGTTCAATATTGTGTTGGCGAACCCTTTGCAGCTATACCAGCTTCAACTCTTCTGGGAAGGCTGTCCACAAGGTTTAGGAGTGTGTCTATGGCAATGTTTGACCATTTTTCCAGAAGCACATTTGTGGGGTCAGGCACTGATGTTGGACGAGAAGGCCTGGCTCACAATCTTCACTCTATTTCATCCCAAAGGTTTTCTATCAGGTTTTGGTCAAGACTCTGTGCAGGGCAGTCAAGTTTCTCCACCCCAAACTCGCTCATCGATGTCTTTATGGACCTTGCTTTGTGCTCTGGTGCGCAGTCATGTTGGAGCAGGAAGGGGCCATCCCCAAACTGTTCCCACAAAGTTGGGAGCATGAAATTGTTCTAAATGTCTTGGTATGCTGACGCCTTAAGAATTCCCTTCACTGGAACTTAAGGGCCAAGCCTCACAAATGCTACATTCACCCTCTGGCTCTATGCTACACTCTCTAACCCACATCTTCAATCTCTCCCTCTCTTCTGGCATCTTCCCCAACTCTCTAAAACATGCACTTTTCAGAACCATACTTAAAAAGCCCTCACTGGACCCATCCAATCTTAACAAACTACGAACCATCTCCTTGCTCTCCTTCTTATCCAAACTCCTTGAACGTCTGGTCTACAACCCACTGAGTGTCCACCTTGCTGATAATAGCCTTCTTGATCCCCTTCAGTCTGGATTTCGTCCTCAACACTCCACAGAAACTGCTCTCTTAAAACTAATAAATGATCTAACAGCCAAAAACAATCAACATTATTCTGTACTCCTACTCCTGGACCTCTCTGCTGCCTTTGATACGGTTGACCACCCCCTCCTCCTCAAAAAACTCCACACCTTTGGTCTCCATGACTGTACTCTTCGCTTGTTCTCTTCCTACTTATCCAACCGCACCTTTAGCGTTTCTTACAACTCTACTTCCTCCTCTCCTCTTCCTTTCTCTGTTGGGGTCCCCCAAGGTTCTGTTCTTGGACCTCTTCTATTTTAAATCTACGCCTCCTCCCTGGGTCAACTGATAGCCTCCCATGGTTTCCAATACCACCTCTACGCTGCTGACACCCAAATCTATTTCTCTACCCCTCAGCTCACTCCCTCTGTCTCCTCACGTATCACTAATCTACTATCAGATATATCCGTCTGGATGTCACACCACTTCCTCAAACTTAATCTATCCAAAACCGAACTTATAATTTTTCCTCCCCCATATGCCCCTTCCCCTGATCTCTCTGTCAAAATCGATGGCACAGCCATAAGCCCATCCCCATATGCCAAGGTTCTAGGTGTAGCCCTGGACTTTGAACTCTCCTTCAAGCAACACATTCAATCACTGTCCAAATCCTGCCGCCTCAACCTCCGCAACATCCCCAAAATACGCCCCTTTCTAACCAATGACACAACAAAGCTCTTAATTCACTCGTTTGTCATCTCTCACCTCGACTACTGCAACTCCCTTCTCATTGGCTTACCTCTACATAGTCTATCCCCTCTTCAATCCATCATGAATGCTGCTGCCAGACTCAAAATACTAACAACTACGTACAAAGCCATCCACAATTTAGCCCCCAGCTACATCACTAGCTTAGTCTCTAAATACCAACCTACTCGTTCTCTTCGTTCCTCTCAAGACCTCCTGCTCTCTAGCTCCCTCATCACCTCCTCCCATGCTCGCCTCCAGGACTTTTCCAAAGCCTCTCCAATCCTATAGAATGCCCTACCCCAATCTGTACGCCTATCTCCTACTTTATTAGCTTTTAGACGATCCCTGAAAACTCTTCTCTTCAGAGAAGCCTACCCTACCCACTCCTAACAACTGTATTTTCATTTTCTCCATCAGCTCACCCCCCACAGTATTACCTTTTGTTTCAACTTGACCCTCCCTTCTAGATTGTAAGCTCTAACGAGCAGGGCCCTCTGATCCCTCCTGTATTGATTTGTATTGTAAGTGTACTGTCTGTCCTCATGTTGTAAAGCGCTGCACAAACTGTTGGAGCTATATAATAATAAAGCCCAACCCCTGAAAAACAACGCCACACTACAATCCCACCTCAATCAAATGATTTGGCCAGTGCACAAAGAAAGTTTCATAAAGTCATGGATGAGCGAGTTTGGGGTGGAGGAACTTGACTGGTCTGCACAAAGCCCTAACCTCAACCCAATAGAACAGCCCTCAAAAATTACACTCGCACACTCGCATTTTGCGAGTGATTTTTGAGGGCTGGCGAGGAGAAGAGAGGAGAGCCGCCCCTGGTAGATCACAGCAGGGAACATTCAGACTTTTGTTTCATAAGCTGTGAGTGTTCCCCCGCCGTGCGCCGTCGCATAAGCCCCTCCCCTTTTCCGGGACTTTGATAGACAGATCACCCGTCCAATCATAGGACGGGTGACATGTATCAAACTTCCCCGGACAAGGGGAGGGCTTATGTGACGGCGCGCCGCGGGGGAACACTCACAGCTTATGAAACAAAAGTCTGAATGTTCCCTGCTGTGATCTACCAGTGGCAGCTCTCCTCTCTTCTCCTCCACAGGTAGGCAGCACATGGGGGACACAGGCTGCAAATGGGGGGGAGACACAGGCTGCAAATGGGGGGGGGACACTGGCTGCACATGGGGGGGGGGGCACTGGCTGCACATGGGGGGGAGGACACTGGCTGCAAATGGGGGGGACACTGGCTGCAAATGGGGGGGAGACACAGGCTGCAAATGGGGGGGGACACTGGCTGCAAATGGGGGGGACACTGGCTGCAAATGGGGGGGACACTGGCTGCAAATGGGGGGGGGGACACTGGCTGCAAATGGGGGGGGACACTGGCTGCAAATGGGGGGGACACTGGCTGCAAATGGGGGGGGACACTGGCTGCAAATGGGGGGGGACACTGGCTGCAAATGGGGGGGGCACACTGGCTGCACATGGGGGGGGGGGGACACTGGCTGCACATGGGGGGGGGACACTGGCTGCACATGGGGGGGGACACTGGCTGCACATGGGGGGGGGACACTGGCTGCTCATGGGGGGGACACTGGCTGCTCATGGGGGGGGGGGAGGGGGGGGGGGGGGGACACTGGCTGCACATGGGGGGGACACTGGCTGCACATAGGGGGGGGGGGGGCACAGGCTGCACATGGGGGTGGGACACTGGCTGCACATAGGGGGGGGCACAGGCTGCACATGGGGGGGACACAGGCTGCACATGGGGGGGGGGGACACAGGATGCACATGGAGGGGGGACACAGGCTGCACATGGGGGGGACACAGGCTGCACATGGGGGGGGGGGGACACAGGCTGCACATGGGGGGGGGGACACAGGCTGCACATGGGGGGGACACAGGCTGCACATGGGGGGGCACAGGCTGCACATGGGGGGGGCACAGGCTGCACATGGGGGGGACACAGGCTGCATTAACATTAAGGTTGTTAATATTTTTATAACTTAATTGCATAAAACATTAAAGGTGTCATTTAATGAGATAATTTATGAGGGCGGGTTTAGGGGCGGGGCAGGGTAGGGGTTGGGCGGGGCAACTGGTGGCGAGTAACCCTTAAGGCCTGGCTAGTAGCTCAGGACATGAAATTTTGAGCCCTGCAATAGAACACCTTTGTGATGTATTATTTATTTATTTCAGGTACTTATATAGCGCTGTCAATTTACGCAGCGCTTTACATATACATTGTACATTCACAGTCCCTACCCTCAAGGAGCTTACAACCTAAGGTCTCTAAACTCACATTCATACATATACTAGGGGCCAATTTAGACAGGATCCGATTAACCTATAAGCATGTCTTTTTAGAGTGTGGGAGGAAACCGGAGTAACTAGAGGAAACCCACGCAGGCACAGGGAGAACATGCAAACTCCAGGCAGATAGTGTCATGGTTGGAAGCCCAAAGGGATCCTTTGAGCTTTTTGTAGGGCATCAGTTTTTCCTCCAATATCTCCTCAGTAAATTGACCCTCACTGTTTAGGCTCCCTTCTATACAGATACCAACCTTTATGCTATTCATCATTGGGTGGGTACTTCAAGATGGGGGGGCTTCTCTTTTCAAGATTTGTGTGTGGCCAGAAACATTGTCCCTGAAGCAAAGTGTCAGAGGCTCTATTCAGATCAATGGTTATATGTGAACAGCAGGAGCACTGCACAAGGTACAAATGTAGACTTAGAAAGGTAGGTGGAAAAAATGAGTGCTCAGTGTCCAATGTTATGCAAGTCGATAGATGAGTTAGAAGGCATTTATTGAGAATAGAAACAAGTACAACGAGCCAATGCATTGGGGGGGGGGGGGGGGGGAACAAGGACACCCTCTTCTTCAGGGCTGTTGCTGCATGGTAAAAGATGGGGAAGGTTCCCAATTTGGTGAGTTAATAGCAAAGAATCTGAATGATCACTGTCAGAGTGTTGGCTTTGGTTGCAGAATAAGTTTTGAGCCCAGTGCTGCCTCTGCAACCAAAGCCAACATTCTCACAGTGATCATTCAGATCCTTTGGTATTAACACACCTGACTGGGAACATTGCCCATCTTTTAGCATGTAACAGCCCTAAAGAAGGGGGAGTCCTTGTACCCTTGAAACACGTTGGTTCAATGTACTTGTTTCTATTTTTAATAAACGCCTTCTAACTCACCGTTTGACTTGCATATCATTGGAAACAGGGTGCTTCTTTTTCCACCTATCTTTCTAAGTCTACATGCGGAAACGACCTTAAGGCCATACCAAAAGGCAGCAGCTCAAGCTCCAAGAGGGCTTACAGCCACCATCCATAAACTGGGCACAACCTACTGGAAGGGACTTCTTCCTACTTGCCCACGCAATCACCTACCGATGAGCAGTGACTGATGGAGTCAGTCCAGTGTGGTCTCCACCCTAACAGGGTACAAATGTGACAGCCGATGCCCCCTGGCCGCCGTGTGAATGTGCCCTAACTTTCAATTTACATTGTGGGTTTGAATATAATCAGGCAACACAGAAAGTTCACACTTTAGATATGTTTTAATAAGGCTCAGAATCTTTCCTAGTGTACAGCTCAATCCTTTTGTTTTTAGTGGGGCTTATTGAGAATATATATATATTCAAAATTCTGCTTGGTTGATGTTGTTGTACAATCTTCCCCTGTGATCGTATGAGCTACCGCCTTTTATATCTGTTCCATTACAAAGGGTACAAAATAAACATTGTTACTTACATATCCTCTCTATGAGCAGAACGCAGAGAGTATAGAGAAAACAAACATTACAAAACCAATGGTTTGCTTTGCCTTCTGCTGATTACTGCATTGTCATTGTTGTAAAGCTGACTGATCAACAGCTATTGTGTCACTCTAAATGCCTAAAAATTAAAAAGGGTTTTAAAAAGAGTTTTCAGCTCCCTCCATGTAACAGAGGATAATTTCTAAAGGAATAAATAATGATCCTGAAAATAATGTTTAACATGGAACAAATATGGCTGCAGGTAGAGACTCAACTCAAAGCCCAAGTCAAGTTTTGATGTATTTATTTCAGTCTACCCAGTCTCTTTACTAAGAATAAAAGAAACATTTTTTAAGCACTACTCTGCACACTCAAGTACTGCCCTCCACATCCTCCTCCAGCTCTGGCCACCAGACCTCTTTGAATGATCCAACTTCCTGTAGTCCAGGGTGTCATGACCACACCCCCGGGCTCACAGGAGAATGATCTCACATGTCACTCTGAAGCATTTGACCCCACTAACCATTAAAAATCTGAACAAACGTTCTGAAGACAAACATTTTCTGACAAAATTTGACTAATGTATGGCCAGCTTTACTCATCCACCTCTGTTCCATTTTCAATAAAACCAACTAAAACAGTGAAAACTGTAAAAAATGAAAGGATAGGTGTACTTTTAAAACACAGCCTTCACCAAACACTTTCCCCTGCCGCCAAAAATTTGATGTCATTTATAAAACTAGTTTTAAAAAAAATGTCCCTTTAAGAGCTATGGGTGGAAGTGACGTTTTGATGTCGCTTTCACCCTGCAGTGGTATAGAGACGGGTGGGGGCCATCTTCCCCTCACTCATCTCCCTGCCAAGCCAGGGACAGGACACGATCGCCTCCGCCGATACCGACGGCTCCGGTAAGCGCCGGGGGGCCCTCTCTCGCCGCCAATAAAAGTGATCTTGCGGCAAATTCGCCACAGAGACCACTTTTATCTTGAAGTGGACCGCCCCTGGCTGGGGGTTGTCAGGGTCTGTGGGTGGGGGGCTTATCGGAAACTGTAAGCCCCCTTAAACAAGGGGGCCCCCAGAACCCAGCCCCCCACCCTATGTGAATGAGTATAGGGTACATTGTACTTCTACCCATTCACCTAAAAAAAAGTTTCAAAAATAAAGCATAGTACCCAGGTTTTGAAAGTATTTTATTAAGGCAGCTCCCGCGTCTCTTCCGACTTCTCCCCTCTCTGGTTCATCTCCCTCTGTCCACTGTCTTCTGCAGGGTCTTGTCTGCTGTCTTCTCACTCTTTTGCCAGGTCTTCTCGCTCTTTTGCCAGGTCTTGTCCCTCTATTCTTCTTCCAATGTTGATGCAACACTCTCTCCTGCTCTAATGCTAGGTGCACAGTGTGCCACTACTTATATTAGCATGGGGCGGGGTCACCGGGTGACCTAATCCGGAACCCCCGCAACGTTAGGACGTCACGCCCAGGGCATGATGGGGCGGTGATGTCATAAGGGGCGGGGTCTCTGGGTGACATCACCCGGCAACCCCGCCCAATGCCTATATAAGTATTAGAGTGAGAGAGAGAGAGCGTTGAGAAGACAGCGGAGAAGACAGCTGAGAAGACTCAGGAAAAGAAGGAGAAGACAGCGGACAAAACCCAGCAGAGGCAGAAGACAGCAGACAGAGGGAGAAGAACCGGGGAGGGCTAGAAGACATCAGCGGAGAAGACCCGGAGAGGGGAGAAGAACAGGCAGAGGCAGAAAACGTCAGCGGAGAAGGCAGAAGAGCTGGAGAGGGGAGAAGAAATTGGAAGAGACGCTGGAGCTGTCTTAATAAATTACTTTAAAAACCTGTGTACTGTTTCTTGTGGAAAAAATAAAAACGTGTACTGCTTTTTTTTTTTTTTACACTTTTATTTAGGTGAATGGGTAGGGGTACAATATACCCCATACTCATTCACATAGGGTGGGGGGCAGTGATCTGGGGGCCCCCTTGTTAAAGGGGGCTTCCAGATTCCAATAAGCCCCCTGCCCGCAGACCCCCACAACCAATGGCCAGGGTTGTCAGGAAGAGGCCCTTGTCCTCATCAACATGGGGACAAGGTGCATTGGGGTGGGGGCGCAGGGCCCATATTGATTGGGCTTTGGGGTGGTTTTAACCCTTTTTCGGCCGCTAGCAGGGGTTAAAAGCGCATGCTCCAGTGTGAAAGTAGCCTTACGTACAACAGATCAAAATAATATGGTAACAGTGGGGCTGATTTACTAAAACTGGAGAGTGCAAAATCTGTACCAGCTGTGCATGGTAGCCAATCAACTTCTAACTGCAGCCTATTCAATTAAGCTTTCACAAAAACAAAAACAAAAAAAAAAACTAAAAGCTGATTGGTTTCTATGCAGGGCTACAAAAGATTTAGCACTCTCCAGTTTTAGTAAATCAACCCCAATGTGTTTACAATATGGCATTATACACTTTTGGTTGTGTCTACAGCATTATTTACAGGCCCCTTGTCCCATCTACAACATTTACTTGGCTAAATGCATTAAACAATTGTGCAAAAAGCTGTGTCCATTCTCACCTGTTTATGTTACTTGTCTGATTCAGGATATCTGTATACCAAAAGTTTATTTAATCTAAGAAATTACTGATAAAGTCTCACTCTAGAGTGCTAACTTTGTTAATAATTCACACAGAGGTGACCCAACGTCCGCTTGCTTCTAATAACAGCTGTAAAGTTGATGAACAAAACATTCCTTTTTATTCAGTGTTTTCCCCATATAACTGTTAGGATTTGAATACATTAATTTCGTTATGATCCATACAGGCTAACAATAAGAATGCTAATTAAATTGTTCTTAAAGCGGTTCTGCACACATTTCATTTAGTAAATCTCTTTGCCTTCCAAATCAGGCAAAGAGTACTAAATTAAGTGTGTTTTTTTTTTTTCCACTTACCTTGTAATCGCTGACTTCCTTCCCTCTGTCTCTGCGGCGGTGGGCGTGGTCTCTGCGTCGATCGTCGTCACGCCGCACTGTCTCCTGGGATCTGGTGTCATTGATCCCAGGAGTCAGTGCGGACATCTTCCGAAATCTCACGAGATTTCGGGCACATCTTCCAAAATCTCGCGAGATTTCGGGCACATCTTCCGAAATCTCGCGAGATGTCGGCAGATGTGCCGAAATCTCGCGAGATTTCGGAGAACGTGAGCTGCACTTTGCCGTTACTGCGCACGCGCGAGCTCGGCGCAGTAACGGCGGTGCATGCTGGGCCATCTGAAGTGCCTGTGGGGTTTCACATGCCCACAGGCAAGATGGCACCCAGCAAGAATACATTTTTAAAAAATATTCTATAGGACAAAAAACACCAGCAATCAACCAAGAACATGGAACACGTGAGTCCCAGAATTGACCTCCTAATCCTATGCATTACATTAAAAAAAAAAAAAACACAGTGCAGAACCGCTTTAAATACATAAATGACTTACAAAGTTTCATAAAGACTTTTCCTGAGAACTAAGAACCAGGACCATATCTAACATAAAGCTGAAGTATAGACAATTGGCTAGATACACAAATGGAATAAATATATGAAAACCCTGAACCAAATAATTTATAAAATTCTGTTGAAACTGTTTTGTGATCCAAGCAGCCGTGACCTGCAGCACAAACAGGTACTCAGCAATTTACTGCATTTAAACAACACAGCCTAATCAAGAATCCACACTAGTCCGAATGGACAGTGAAGGAGAAGCAGCACACCAGTGCAGTCATCCCTCTGCTCTCCCTCCAGTAAGCATTTTCACAGTGTGACTGTGTCTCAGAGTACTGACACCCCTTCTCCCAGTCTAAACACTGCTGTACAAGGGATCCAAGGAAGGGAATATCTGGTCAGCTTCAGGATCTTCAGGCTGAACTCCAGGTATGATCTTATTGAATACTTACATTGGTCCAGCTTGAACCAATGTAAGTATGCACACCTCATACCTGGCTGACAATCACTGTAGTAATTAGCACTACTACAATGATGGATGCGGTCTTCTGGGTCCTGTGCGATCAGCTTCCCCATCAGCTTCAGCTTGTTTGTTCGACACTGCTGACATTCACAGAATACTTATATTGGACCAAGCTAGACCAATGTAAGAAGGCAATTAAGATCATACCCAGAGTTCAGCTTTAAAGCGGATCTTCACTGCATCTGAGCACCACAAACCAAAAACACCAGCTGAGTAATTTTTAATATTCAAAGCAAACTCCCCCATCCATCCATGACTCTTTGCTTTATTTTGTTGAGAAATCACTTTAAATATGACATATATAGTATAAAAATATTACATATATAGTAAATATTATATACTTTCCTATATATTTACTAATGCTAGCAGTATGAATCAATGTCAATTAATCAATATCAATCAATGTTCAATGTTGATTGAGAGGGGGGCGTGGCCTAGCGCGGGATGTGAACGGACGTGTTCCTGTGCAGCTCCTATCTCTCCTACAATCCTGCTCCATCCTGATCGACCATAGACAGAAAACAACAAATTTCTCACCCAACCCAGCCCGAAGCTTCTCCTGCATCCCAGGGAGGCGTTTTGGTGGATGGGAAAGCGGCGAGGGAAGAAGCAACCCCCGGCAAAGATGATCATCACCACCCGCTCCTGCCAAAATGGCCGCCGCAACACCGTCCATGGGCCTAGCGCATCAACAGCCTCCACTCCTGATCTCTTTGGAGACAGCCAGGACGCCTTTCCGCCGCCTTCCCCCAAGATTCCAGACCCTTCGGCCATGTCCCTGCAAGCTACCCTAAGAGCGGCGGTCACGGATGGAGCCTAGACTGTCGGAGGTCCTCGCCATCATTAAGGTAAACCATGCAGACCTTATGGGGAAGGTGGATGGGCTAAAGATTGACTTAACAATCATGCGGCAGGACATGCAAAGATTACGTGGCAGGTTACTGAGACCGAGCAACGTATTAGTGACCTAGAGGACACCATTAACCCCATCCTGCCCAAACTTAATACATATGGGGGGAAGATTGCAACCCTGGAGGATAAGGTTGATGACCTCGAGAACCGCCTCCGCAGGAATAACCTGCGTCTGGTTGGTCTCCCGGAGCGGGTGGTGGGATCTGACCCCGTAGCTTTTCTTGAAAGCTGGCTCGAGCAAGAATTTGGCCACACTCAACTATCCCCCTGCTTTGTGATTGAGAGGGCCCACCGAGTCCCTGGGCGGCCCCTCCCTAAAGGTCACCCTCCATGTACTGTGGTAATTTGTCTCCTCAACTACAGGGATCATGATTCCATTTTGGGGGCTGCCAGGGAAGTCTTCAGATTAACAACGCCGTGGTGTGCCTCTTCCCTGACTACTATGCGACAGTCGGTAACCAAAGAGCCAGTTACCAGCGTGTCAAGCAGAAACTACGGGAGCAGGATATCCAATACTCCATGCTGTTTCCTGCTACCCTCCGGGTTACCTACCAGAGGAAAGTTCAATTCTTCCAATCCTCCCAGGATACCCTGTCCTGGTGGAAATCACTACTCCCCCCCTCCTAAACCACCTGCCTGATGAAGGTCCGCACACTTTGATGGAAAAGCTGGAGAAACTGAATCTTCTTCCTCCCCTGACCCTTTCCCATTATCCCTTGTTAATCACCACTGAAGCTCTGTTAAGTGATAAGTATGGTTGATCATACACATCTCCTGTCGTAGAGTACCTGGCCCTCAGTTCCTGAGCAGGCCTGATCTGCCTTGGGGTTCACCTCCCCCTCTCTGATATTTGTTGAACACTGACTATTTTGTTTTTCTGACATGTTTTTTACTTCCTGTTGCTGGCCATGCACCCCACGCATGGTACATGTTTGGGGTATAGGCCCACTCCACTTTTTTGGAGCTGGGCAGGGGTAATGCTACCCTCAATGGGTAATGATTATGTTATTGTACATAGTTTTATTGTTGTGTGTATGCTGTATGTGTGGATGTATGTTTTTGCAGCACTGCGACCCTCACAACCTTCTGGAGCTGTGACCAGAGACGGGGAGCCCTGCAGGATCCCCTCCACTCCCCCCTCTCCCCTGCCCTAGTGATTTCAACATTGATCCCATGTCTGAGATAAACGTTTGTTTGTGGAATGTCCGTGGGCTGAACTCTAAATTTAAAAGAGCATCTGTCTTTGAGGCCCTGAAGCACAGCAAACCTCATGTTCTGTGCCTCCAGGAAACTCATCTCATAGGGTCTAAAATTCTGGCC
Source organism: Lithobates sylvaticus (assembly GCA_028564925.1). Taxonomy (NCBI): domain Eukaryota; kingdom Metazoa; phylum Chordata; class Amphibia; order Anura; family Ranidae; genus Lithobates; species Lithobates sylvaticus. Next base: position 442,856,726 of record CM053030.1, read on the forward strand.
CTCAAAAAACATTGGGTGGCCCATAACTACCACTCTACCTATTCTAACTATGCCCAGGGGTTTGCGATCCTACTTTGTAAAGGGTTACCTTTCTTTTGCCACCAAGTTATCCTGGACCCTAAGGGGCAGTATATTATCCTACATGCAAACGTGCATGGAACTTCCCTAATTTTGGTCACGGTTTACCTTCCCCCTCCGGTCCCAGCTGCAGTGTTCTCTGAACTCAGTGTGCATTTTGTCTCTTTACCTAACTGTCCCATGCTTATCCTTGGGAATTTTAACTCTGTGTTGCAGCCTGACTTAGATAGGGTTAAATCTCTACAGTCTGAGTCTAAATTGTTTCGTGTGTGGTGCAGTGCTGGAAATATCCTAGTAACAAAGTGTTCTTCTGCCAGTCCAGGTCCTACGCAGCCCTCTCCAGAATATACTATGCCCTGGCCACGGGGGACTTTTTACCCCATGTCCAATCCATAGCATATCTGTCCCAGAAGGTGTCTGATCATTCTATAATACAGGTGTGTTTGACTGTGGGCCACAGATCATGGTTTCAGGTCTGGAGACTCAGCCCTCTCTGGATCTCCACGCTGGAAATCTCTGAGTCCATCCCGACTGACATGGCCAATTACTGGTCCTTCAACACTGACTCTGCAGCCGGGGGCCCTGTCTGGGACGCCTTTAAGGTAATAGTCAGGGGCTCATATATTTCATGCATTAAACGATACAAATCCACCGGGCGGGCCACGCAAGAAGCTCTCCAAAAGTCACTGGAGGAGGCACGCACTCGCCATACAGGTAGCCCCTCCTCTAAAACTAGAGGTATGCTGACGGATGCTCATCAGGCACTGCAGCTTCATATGGTGGATTTGACCAGGAAGCAACAATTATACCTCTCTGCTCGCATTCATGAGCATGGGGGGAAAAACGGTAGGCTCCTTGCGTATCTTGCCCATATGGACCTTCGGGGACTTTAAGGGACGAACTGCATAAGTCAATGAGATCTGGTGGCTCCAGATTCTCCCCTGTTGAGGTTAGCTTCATGGCTTTGAGGGAGGGGGGGGAACTCTGACACAGTCTTCTCTGGGTATCTCGACACACAGTTTGGGTTATTGACCATTGAGCTCATGGAATCATCTATTGAAGAACTCTTGTCGTTCCCGGAAATTGTCAAGCTGGTGACGACCTTCTATGGTCGCCTCCAGGTGGTGGGAGCAGGTCCTTTCCAGAATTCTCATTTTAAATCGCTGTTGTCTATGCCTGAGCTTTCTGAATAGGACTGGGAAGAAGCAACCGAGATATGTTTTCAGGATATAATTAGTACTGCTGACCTACTGGTACAATTTAAGTTTATACACCACCTGCATTACACTCCAGCTAGGCTGGTTGGGATGGGTCTGGGCCGGGATATTGCATGTGCTACATGTGATATGATTGCTGCTGATTTTTTTCACATGTTCTGGACTTTCAACCTTCTGGAAGGATTTATTTACTTTTTTTGACCACAAACTTCACCTACCAATATCTCACACTATAAGTTGGACTTATAGGAATCCATAATGGCCTTAATGCCCATTACCCTCGTACACACGCCAGAACTTTGTTACGTATACTGTTATTTTATGCGCGTAAAACCATCTTACTGCATTGGAAGGATGTGGGCCCCCTTTCAGCTCACGCCTTCTTACGCACTGTTCATGGGGTCCTCCCCAAACTCAAACTGATATATAAGAGTATGGCATGCCCTAAGAAATTCACCAAAATATGGCAACCATGGCTAGATGTTTCAGAGGATTTCTTCACAGCTCTCCCAGTGAGTCCTCCACCAATGTAATCCAGTAACACTGTTCAGCAAGATGCCAAAACAAATAACCAGAGATTGCCTTACATGAAACATCTAATGCCTGGGGGGATCCTGGATCTCTACTGTTGCTATGGGGTCATATGTGTTGCTCGCTCGAGTGAAAGTATTTTATTATTTTTTTATCATATATCATTTTATCTACAGTGCCTTGCGAAAGTATTAGGCCCCCTTGAACTTTTCAACCTTTTGCCACATTTCAGGCTTCAAACATAAAGATATAAAATTAAAATTTTTTGTGAAGAATCACCAACAAGTGGGACACAATTGTGAAGTGGAACGAAATCTATTGGATATTTTAAACTTCTTTAGCAAATAAAAAACTGAAAAGTGGTGCGTGCAAAATTATTCGGCCCCTTTACTTTCAGTGCAGCAAACTCACCCCAGAAGTTCTCTGAATGATCCAATGTTGTCCTAAATGCCTGATGGTGATAAATAGAATCCACCTGTGTGTAATCAAGTCTCTGTATAAATGCACCTGCTCTGTGATAGTCTCAGGGTTCTGTTGAAAGCGCAGAGAGCATCATGAAGACCAAGGAACACACCAGGCAGGTCCGTAATACTGTTGTGGAGAAGTTTAAAGCCGGATTTGCATACAAAAAGATTTCCCAAGCTTTAAACATCCCAAAGAGCACTGTGCAAGCGATCATTTTGAAATGGAAGGAGTATCAGACCACTGCAAATCTACCAAGACCTGGCTGTCCCTCTAAAAACTTTCAGCTCAGACAAGGAGAAGACTGATCAGAGATGCAGCCAAGAGGCCCATGATCACTCTGGATGAACTGCAGAGAACTACAGCTGAGGTGGGAGAGTCTGTCCATAGGACAACAATCAGTCGTACACTGCACAAATCTGGCCTTTATGGAAGAGTGGCAAGAAGAAAGCCATTTCTCAAAGATATCCATAAAAAGTCTCGTCTAAAGTTTGCCACAAGCCACCTGGGAGACACACCAAACATGTGGAAGAAGGTGCTCTGGTCCGATGAAACCAAAATCGAACTTTTTGGCCACAATGCAAAACGATATGTTTGGCGTAAAAGCAACACAGCTCATCACCCTCAACACACCATCCCCACTGTCAAACATGGTGGTGGCAGCATCATGGTTTGGGCCTGCTTTTCTTCAGCATGGACAGGGAAGATGGTTAAAATTGAGGGGAAGATGGATGCAGCCAAATACAGGACCATTGTGGATGAAAACCTGTTGGAGTCTGCAAAAGACCTGAAAGTGGAAAGGAGATTTATCTTCCAACAAGACAATGATCCCAAACATACAGCAAAATCTACAAAGGAATGGTTCACAAATAAACGTATCCAGGTGTTAGAATGGCCAAGTCAAAGTCCAGACCTGAATCCAATCGAGAATCTGTGGAAAGAGCTGAAAACTGCTGTTCATAAACCCTCTCCATCCAACCTCACTGAGCTCGAGCTGTTTTGCAAGGAAGAATGGGCAAGAATTTCAGTCTCTCGATGTGCAAAACTGATAGAGACATACCCCAAGCGACTTGCAGCTGTAATCGCAGCAAAAGGTGGCTCTACAAAGTATTAACGCAATACGTGGCTCTACAAAGTATTAACGCAATACGCAATAATTTTGCACGCCCCACTTTTCATTTTTTTTATTAGTTAAAAAAGTTTCAACAATCCAATAGATTTCGTTCCACTTCACAATTGTGTCCCACTTGTTGGTGATTCTTCACAAAAAATTAAAATGTTATATCTTTATGTTTGAAGCCTGAAATGTGGCAAAAGGTTGAAAAGTTCAAGGGGGCCGAATACTTTCGCAAAGGGACAGTATATCAAAACATATCACATTTAACATGGTACAGCCATGATAACCACCGTATACATCTATGCTTAATACATTTTAAACCAAAAACACCATCCCGATCCCACCACCCGACTCAACCTATAGCCACCGCCCACCCCTCCCAAAACCCCCCATCTACCAGCCTCTCTTCTTTCCACTGTTTCTCGACTTTATTCATCCTTTTCCTTTGTGTAACTGATTAAGTGTTCCTTTACTGCGGTTTACCTTATGCTCCCATGACTTCAGCGAATATTAATGTTAGCTAGTTACCCCATTCCCGCCATTTCTTTTTAAAGGGTTCCAAAGTCTCTCCATCACTGAACCTTAGATACTCTAAATTTTGAATCTCATTTATTTTATTGCACCAGCTCTTCACTGTGGGTCTTTTTGATTCCTGCCAATGTTTGGGTATGAGGCTTTTAGCCACATTTAAGAGAGGTGGGAGCAATGTACTCGTATATTGTTTAGTTGGCATTCTTATCCCATGGAATAGGCACACCCATGGATCATCTGGGACATCTATGCTAGTTATTTCTGCAATTAATTGTCTGATCTCCTCCCAATATTTTTTAATTTCTGGACATTGCCACCATATATGGGACATAGTCCCGGTTTCTTTGCACCCTCGCCCGCAATATTGTGACGTTTCTTTTTGACATTTATGTGCTTTATCAGGGGTGATATACCATCGGGCCAAACATTTATAGTTTAACTCTACTATATTACTATTAATTGCCATGACATGGACCCGCTGCAATATTTGTCTAGTCTCGACTTCTTTCGCAGATGCTCCCAATTCCATCTCCCATTTCTCGATGTACGGCGGTATCTCCGGCCCTGACAATTCCATAAGCACTCTATAGATCCTTGAAATCACCCTCTTCTTTCCCTTATGAACACAGATTTTCTCTAAAGGGAGTACATTTTTCTCAGATCTAATAGGCTGTGGCAGTGTCCCTGTAAAATGTTTAAGTTGGCTATAGCGCCATACATCAATCGTTTTCCACTCCTTTTTATTTTTTAGTTCGTGAAAAGTATAAAAAAAAATAGAAAAATAAGCTCTTCATTTTTTGGTAAATTGAAATTTAAGGTTTCTGATTTAGCTGGGTTCATCTTGAAATTGGAGATCTCGCCATGTTCTTTTAAAGTTTTCATTAAATTTGGGAGAGTTATCATGGGATGAGTTATGTAAAATAATATATCGTCCGCATAGGCCGCTAATTTATGAATTTCCTCCCCTACTTTTATCCCGCTAATATCTGGGTGAAAGTATGAATGCGTGAATGTATGTTGTTGGGGTGAGACACATCTACTTGTCCTGGCACACTCATCCTGCTGATCCAACTCTCGTATTCCAGCCCAAGTGCTTGTATGTGATGTATGTGATGTCACATTCAAGCATCTGGATAGATGTGCAATGATGAGCTCAGGTCAGGTCTTAAAGCACTGGGCCTGTGTGCAGGATCATAAGTTGCCCCCCCCCCCCCCCCCAGCTAAGGAAAAGTGTGGCGCGAATCATGCAACAAAGGTTGGGTGTGATTTTCATTGTGCTGAAAACTGGCTGTGGCTTAAAGGGACACAGAGTGTCGGGGTTCAGTAGTTAGTGACGCAAAGGTTCAGGAATAAATTTAACAAAATTCTCAAAAGCTCAACAGTAATTCCACAAACTGTCACCCGATTGTGGTTTTCTCAATCACAGTGAAATCCCTTCTTTCTGAGATTTTTATTGGCAACCAAGCAAGTCATCTTCCTCCAGATAGTGGGCGGGGCTAGCAGGCCTGTGATTGGCTTTAGCAGTGGCCAATGACAGTCCTCCTCCTCCTGGAAAAAGTGACTGCCCACCCCCCCCCCCCCCCCCTAGCAGAAATGCACCAATCTCTTCCCCATCACAGAAGCTGGTGATCGCAGCTACAGCAAAGTTAAAGAACCAAACAATGTTTCCCATCTTTTACAATGTGTGGGGGTGCAGTGCCTCCCCCTCAGTGCAGGTGCGGCGTGGGGAATTGTGAAATTGGAATGCATTAGTGTCTCACTAACACTTCCCTGTGCTGCTCTGCTGATGGGGAGGAAGTCGAGTGCCGGCAAAAGAGGCTTCGAGTGCTGCTGGCGGCATCAGTGCCGGGGGTTGCCTACCCCTGTGTTAGAAGCTCAGCAAAGCCTTATAATGGATACATAGTCTGGCTTGTTAGTTGCAAGCAGTGCAGTAGATTGGAGCTGTATTATAATCTGCTACAGGGACACTGTTTATACACCTCTTAAATTTAGGAATAGAAAAGGTTATAGTACTATCTTCATGTTTCACTCTAAAATGTTTTGGATATTGTGTGTCGCTGACAGTAAATCTAAAGCAGGAAATTGCAATGTCCAAATTGGTATTCTAGTTAGATTAATTTCATAATAAACATCCACAATAATTGAATTCTCTTGTGTGATTGCAGTCCTTCATTTGTAATGTAATTGCAGTCCTTCATTTGCTCATGATTTTCTGCAATGAACTTTGGTGGTTGTGTTTATTCCGAGCAAACAAACAAATTCCCTTACATCATGCTGGCATGAACAGCTTTTGCTCATTGGTCAGAAATGCAGGTTTGTAATTTAACCCCGGATGGCTACTCTGACTGGCATAATTATGATCATACAGGCTCCACCCATTTCCTTAACAGCTATTTTATATGATGGTAACTGCAAAAAATGTATTTAAAAGTTATTTTATATACTAGGAGATTGCTCTAAATATACAGCTGAGAAAATTTTTACCTGCTAAAGGATTTGCAATTACGTTCAGCAAAACCAGTGATCCAGTCATCCCTGCCAGACATCACAACCAGGTAGGTGACCTTGGTTTTCCTATTGCATATAAGCAATCCATTTTGGTCACCAACCTGCCCCCAAGCTGTATTTAGACAATGATGCTCTATCCTCCTGTTAGCATGGTCATACTGCTGCTCCTCCCTCTCCCAGTGTAAGTACTGCTGTACCAGGAGAAGGAGGCTAATATCAGGACATTATTAGATATGTATGCAAATTCTAAATTAAAAAAAAAATACAGTTAATTATTTTTTAATTAACTGTATTAAATTATTGTATCCTTCCTCTTCTCCTTCTGCCACTTCCCTCCCCCTGCCCGTCCTGTCTTTCCCCCCTTTCTTCCCCTTTTCCCACCCACATTTGCCCTTCGTTCTCCTTTGTGTTTCCCTTCTCCCCTCTTTTGTTCCCCTCTCCGCTTCATACTGGAGACCCTTCTTTGAATGCTTGAGACTCACTGGTTTAGGTGAGATTATTTACCTGGTCTCTGTCAAATACTTTATTTTAGTTGTCTATCCTGTTGGATACATCTGACTGGTATCCCTTTCTACAGCTTTCCTGAGTGCAAACATGTGTACCTGTATTTCTAGATATATATTGCATATGCTTATGTTACTGACATGTGAATGTTTTCAATAAAGTTCTTGCATTTGTAAAAAAAAAAAAAACATGATGCTTCTGGATTGAAGTGCCTGAAGTGCGGCTTTAAATTACTACAACATTACCAATGCAGAGTTTTTATAGTTTGAGGTATCTATGACAAAAATGGCTTGAGGATACCATCAGTTTACCCACTCAGAGCAAAGAGATAGGTTCTCTTGAAAAAAAACATGCCCCCCACTTGCTGATACTCATCTTCAATGCACTCCTGAACCATTACATTACACTTTGTTGAACCCTTTGGGAATTTCCTCCTCCTTCTGGATATGGGGGAGCATATGGATCAGGATGACCAGGGGCATTTTGGAGCACTAGCATGCTGGACTTGCAGGCAGGAGTACTAGCATAAGTCACTTGTAGCAAAGGGACATTATGCACAGCTCTCTTTCACTCTTGTGAGAGTTTACCAGGAAGGGAGGGGGGGGGGGTGAGTCATAAGAGGGCCAATGAGAGCTGCAGAACTGGAGGTGTGCCTCCTGTGTAAATCCAGGAAGTGAACAGGCAGTGGCTATAGCTGCCCACAGTTAAAATGATTGCAGCCAGACTTAGTGGAGGGAGATTTCTGCAGCATATTTGGCAAGTACAGAATCACAGTATATATAAAATAATATGCAAAGTGGTTGGAGGAAAGCTTCAGAATGGCAAAGATGTTTTTATTACAAATTATGTGAGCAGACTGCAGTTCCTCTTTAAATAGAAAGGAAGATGGCCTGGCTGGGCATGCAGCTACATGAATAAAGAGCAGGTGAAATATCAGTCTCAAACATGTCTTTTGGGATAGAAGTAACCACAGAGGAGTTAGAAAAAAACGTTCTATTGTAAGGACCCGTTCACACTAAAACCATACCTCCCAACTTTTTGAGACGGGAATGAGGGACACCTATCAGCAAAAGTATGCAGGTATAGGACACACCCCTTGTCACGCCCCCTTAAAGGAGAATTGTACAAAAAACAAGATCGGTTAAACCCACAAGTGCTTTTTTACCACTACTATTCCTTTATATTGGTTCTTGGAATTTACAAATGCAGCAATTTAGAAATCAGATGAAAGGTTTGGTGCTGGAAAACACTTTTTGATAGATAAAAAGTGCATTTTATATACATCAGACCAAAATGAGGGATAAATTAGGAGGAATGAGGGACAGAGGGACATTGCTCCAAATCAGGGACAGTCCCTCAAATCAGGGACAGTTGGGAGCTATGCTAAAATGCCACCTGGGAAACCTGTGTTCTGTGCCGGTTTCCCACACCGCATTCAAATCACACTGCCTTTGCGATCCGCAGTTGGTGTAAGGGCAAAGTTAATGTCACCTAAAATGCAGTTTGCAAACGCAGCATATTTGCTGGCATCGGATCGCATGCTACAAATGTACCATGCAATCCGGTTGCAGTGCGTTTCCAAAAGGAGTGCATGCGCTACTTTTGGTGTGTGGTGTGATTTCAGCCCATTCAAAATGAATAAACTGCAATTTCACTGCACAGAACTACATGTGAATCGCACAGGAACACGCAGCTCCTGCAGTTCTTAAGCCCCATACACACGGTCGGATTATCCGAGGACCAGGTCCGTCGGATCATGTCCGTCGTACTTTGTCCGATGTTGGTTTTGCGTACACACGGTCGGACAAAGTTGTCGGAAAATCCGATCATTCTGAACGTGGTGACGTTTGTTGCCTACGACGGGACTACGTAGAGGCTAGTAGCCAATAGCTTTGGTCTTGTAATGTGATCTGAGCATGCGTAGCACTTTGTCCATCGGACAACGCTACACACGATCGGATTTGGTGTGATCGGACCGTGTTGTCAAAAAATCTATCCAGCAGGAGATAGGACTTTGTCCGTCGGACAGTCCGACGTACACTGTCCGATGGTGCATACACACGGTCGGATTTTTCAACAACATTGTCCGATCGGACAGAATCCATGCGAAAATCCTACCGTGTGTATGGGGCTTTAGTGTGAATGGGCCCTTAAAAATACAGTTCAAGTTGAGTTAAATCAAAAAGTGAAAAGTATCCTAATGCTTTATGTAATTATTAACTTTATTATTCCCACATAGCCCGTAAATTCTTCAGTAAACAAAGTAGAATCTGATTAAATAAAAGATCCGATTAAGAAGACTAGTCTACGTTCCTGGGATTTGAGGTCACCTCTGTCCCACTGTGATTTATACCTTGGTAGAGTTACACATAACTAAGAGTAATTATTTATTAATCCAGGGCTCATTATATCAAAGGCTTTATGTTTTTTTTGGGGAGGTTTTTTTTTTTGGCCTGTTCTCATTAGAGGGCTTTAAAGCCTCTCTGTTTAAAAGTTGTTACTGATGAGTCAATGATTTCCTTAAAGTAATGACATAACAAGCAGGTCAGTATATGATAGCCCACTGTGATAAGTGTCAAACACAAGGGAGGTTTACTAAAGGAGTACATTTTTTCACTTCATTATTGAACTATGTTTATCTTAAACTCCCCAATCATGTTCAGAAAAAAACTGACCTCTTCCTTCCCCTCCCAAATTAACCAGACGACACCGTAATTTTTTGGAGTCGAATGGCCATAGCAGCCTTTGTTTTATTCTTTCAAACAATTAAAATACAAACATTCCATAAACAAGGAATGCATAACTACATACAATACATAACCCATTAACCTAAGCCTAATCTTACCTGGTCTAAAGATCTTTGAAGGCCTATTTTCTTTTTACCAACCGGTTGCATCTGTCACCCATGAAAGGCCCCCAGCCGCAACTTACACCGACTCGGGGACAAGTACCACTTACTTACTACCAGATACAACCAACTTAAAAAAAAACGATGTTATCATTGTATGATTATGAAGGGAAGGGACAACCATACCTCCAGATGGGTCCAACCCCCCTAATTCTCCAGTATTTTTGGGGGAAAAAATATACTTTCATTAATTAAAAAAAAAAGTTAGCCCAATTTTTTTTGTATAATGTGAAAAATGATGTTACGCCGAGAAAATAGATACGTAACATGTCATGCTTCAAAATTGTGCACGCTCATGGAATGGGGACAAACTACAATACCTAAAAATCTCCATAGGCGACGCTTTAAAAAAATTGAACGGTTACCAGGTTAAAGTTACAGAGGAGGTCTTTTGCTAGAATTATTGCTCTCACTCTCGCGGGGATACCTCACATGTGTGATTTCAACACCGTTTACATTCGCGTTTGCATTTTACTTATGCATTTTCTTTGCATCACATGAGTAATGAGTGTCTTTTGAGTGATGTCTCTGAGTGACGAATGATGCGAGCACGCAAGGTTGGCGCCCTTTAAAAATTTTTACTTTTTACATTGTCCCCTTTTTTTTTTTTACATTGTCTCCCGGTGGAACGGGAGGTCCGGGAAGAGCGGTGGGAGGGGAGGATGACCCCTCCCGCTGCTTTAGGATAACAGCCGAGCGGCTTTTAGCCGCATCGGTTGTTGTCACTAAAGAGTCGACTGGCCGCTCTAAAAAACGGAACCGGAAACCCCTTCATGCCATGCGTACGGTCGGCGTGAAGGGGTTAATCACTAGCAACTGCTACATAAGTAGTGTAGCAGCGATCAGTCATGCAAATTTGGACGATTATACCATCTTTATTACATGCTATATTCCATAGTTCTCTGTGATTAGAAGCCATGGATTGCATGTCATAAGGTTTGATTGGCTTCTAAGGCAGTGCCAATCAATGGGTATCTGTCTCACATAATGACATTTTTTTAATAGCACCTACAAAGGACAATGGTAGATCTAGATTTCATTTTGGATTTTTTTCCTTAAATAGGAACTTCAGCCTATCTACCCCCACAAAGTTAAAAGTCAACAGCTACAAATACTGTAGCTGCTGACTTTTAATATAAGGACACTTTTCTGTCCAGGGGTCCAGTGCTGTCATCCCCCGAGCACGTTCTTCACTGGGCTTCGGGTCCCTAGTGCCGGCATCCTAACAAAGGGAAACCAGCTTTGAAGTCTTGCTGTGCTTTGTGAATGGTCCCGCAGTCTTCTGGGAGCTGTGATGTTTCCTAGAAGGCTGCGGGCAAAGGGGGTTGTGAACTTCTGCTTGGATCACTGCGACAATCCAAGTGGGAGTGGGTACCTGTCATACCCAGGTACCCGTTCCCCCTAATAAAATACACTGGTAAAGAGGAGGGGAGAGGAGGCAAACAAGCAGAACTTCCCCTTTTGGGTGAAGTTTTGCTTGAAGGATCATTAACCTGAAAAGGTTACATTCCACAGGGGAAAAACATTCACAAATACTGTAAGTATTATAAATGTATCCACATTAGCACACATATTGAGATATTTCAAATTTCTGTACTACAGACTATTGCTAAGTATTAGTCTTTAAAGTAAAAAGAAGCAGCAAAATGACAGTCATTGTCATGACATTACTGGAAAATTGGCTTTGAAAATAACAGTATCCGCCACACCAACTTCATTTAGATATCTCTTGTTCTAACAATCCCCTAAAATATTCATATATTCATCCATTGTACTCAAAGCTGCTTTGTATAAACTGTAACTAAGTATTAGAAGAGAAAAATCCAAGACTAATGTTTGAATAATCTGTACTCTGCTGTGTGTTGTAGTCTAGAATTTTCCATCAGTCAGTGGTGACTCAGGGCCGGTTCCCACTACAATTTCTGTGTTCTAAATGCGTTTCTGCATGACTTTTTTATTGTGTTCTGGTGAGTTTGTTCCCATTTTTTTTCTTATCTCAACTGAGGACATGTGTGTTTTTGATGCGTTTTGCTGTGTTACAGATGTGTTTCATAACAGAAAAAATGCAACATGTTGAATGCGATGGAACGCACAGCACTGGTGTGAACTAGGGCGATTGGAATCCATGTTAAACACAGTCCATGCGTTTATGATGCAGAATAAAAATGCACTGGACTGTGAGAAATATCATGCTTACTAGGCAGATGCTGAGCCACATCGGTTGGTATTACAATATAGCCGGCCGTCCGCTCTAAATAACGGTACCATTGCATGCATCACCCCGGTAAAACCCCTTGAAGCAATATCGGTAATATCGGTCAGTTTTTTGACCGATACTTCTAAAAAAAGTGAATATCGGCCGCCAATACTTGGCCGCAACGATAATCGGTCGATCCCTATTATGTGGGATCGTAATCTGCATTGTACTTTTATATGTGCTATGTTGGCCCTGCGTGACCTTTCTAGTGGAAGTGGTTTTGCAACAGTGCTACTATGTTCTGTATATACTTATTCAACAAATTTAAATAAAAAGAATTTTATAAAAAAATAAATAAATTGCCTTTAGTTTAAAAAGTGTAAAACTATACAACATCACAACACCTCCGTGTATACACAGTACACGAATGAATGTTTTAATTCTCCCGGTATAAATAGGCTGGCCAGGAATGTGCTGCTCAGACATTCTTCCCTGCCTCTCATTGAGGAAGGTATTATGTTCTACTTATTCGTTCTGGTCCTCTACCACTGTTAGGTGGAAAGAGCTGCTGACCGAGCAAAAGCCACATGTGTCAGCACTGCAGGACCACAACATCCACAAACTGACTCGTTTCCTCTTTATTGAGTATATACAGTAGCTAGAAGCAAAGGAGGCCCAAGCATCTGTCCCTATTGTTGGGTCATATGCAGTGTATTACTGGACTAAGCAGTACATATAAACCTATAACTACAATTTGGCAGCTCTGATGATTGATAAAATTATGTGTATGTACATTTATGAGCTTGTCTGAATTTACAATGAGCTGCAAAGCCACAATTAGCAGGTTTTATTGAAATAACCACATTCTGTAGTCTATATATATATCCATCTATCTATCTATCTATCTATCTATCTATCTATCTATATATATATATATATATATATATATATATATATATATATATATATATTCCACTCCTGGAATCTTTCAATAGAAGTCAACCCTGGAATTCTCCAGAGTTGCATCCCATGAACTAATATGCCAAATAGTTCCACATTTGTAATGCAAATGATATATACAAAATAACATCAGCACGCCAAAATACATGACAATTCTTATGTGATATAGATGTGGAGATTTCAATTAGCAAGCAACTAAAGAAAACTGGACACCTAAAGCGGTTCTGCACACAATTATTTTATTTTTTTTCTTCTCCTGTTAAAAAGTATTTAAAGTAAAACCTTAAACTCTCTTTTTCTGTGTCTGTCGTGTATCCATGTCCGTTTTGTCCCGAAATCTGCACTTTTAAAATAAAAACAGCTTAATTTCCATTGTGCTTGTGGGCATTTGAAGCCCACAAGCAATCACTTCCTTGTTCCCATTCCAGGCCTCGCTGGTTCCCGAACATGCGCACTGACAACAGCGCAGAGCGGCGTAAAAACCACTATGTTGCCATAACAAGGGGTGGCGTCCGTGAAATCACGCGAGATTTCGCGTCGGCTGTCCGCACTGACTCCTGGGATGAATGACCAGATCCCAGGAGACAGTGCGGCAATCAAAGGAAGTGATGTGGATCCCCGCACAAACCCCACCCACACCAGCAGAGACAAAGGAATGGCTGCATAGACCGGGCCAGCAATTACAAGGTAGAAAAAAAAACGGCCATTTAGCACTCTTTGCCAGATTTGGAAGGCAATGAGATTCTGTGTGCAGAACCGCTTTAAGCCAGAGTTTGTCCATGAGAGGACAATTTCAAACATTTTGGTAACAGCCTATGAAATGTGAAGTACACATAAAAGTAAATCACTGAAATTTTGTTGTATATCTTAGACAATACTGGGAGGGTGGAGAGACCTGTCTGTCTATAAAACAAAACACTGGCTTGATTGTCAAATGGGGCACAATTGCATTAGAATCAGTCATCTGAAGATCATATGCATAGATTGAGATGGTTATAATGCAGCTGCATCTACCCCCACAGCCATACATCACTGGACTTGGATGGCACTGGAAATTGTTTTAGCCTCATAATTCAGGCAGCTGTAGGAATATTAATTTAAAATTGTCTAAAATTGTTCATGGGCATATTGGGATACCCAACAGTTCATTTAGGCAGAACCGAGGATTCCAATGCTAAACTGTATACACTAATAAAAGAAAGGCTCACCAATGTCAGTTCACTATATTTGATTAGCCTATTTATTGTGATATAATGCATTCAGTTCATACGAAAAAATAAGGTGGGAAAAAAATTGTCATACATAATACCTAGGCCTCAACATACATGTCTTTACAAGAATGATTGTCATTTCTCTATCTCTACACAGGCAACCCTTTGTTCAATCCAGTCATGGCCAGATACAAGCTTTTGGCACCCAAGAAATGCAGTAGACAAAACACTGTTGAACTTTCACACATTGCAGAATAACAGGAGCGCCCATCTTCACTCCATATACAGGCACCAATATGGCCTTTGTATGCATAGATCCTGCATCCAGGCACATATTACTTACATTTCAAGCTTCTTGGTGAGAGCTTCAATGGCCCCAAAATCTGAGCACTCTATTATGCAGATGATGACCAGCTTTTATGGTTACTGACTCCAGTTTATCTCTGCTGCCCACCATGGCTTATTACAGACCCATTAAGAGGGGCGGGAGGTGGTAGGCCAGAGCCAATAGCCACAGGATGTGACTGTTATCGCCCAACAGGCAATCAACCTAACCTTGGTGTCCTGGTTTCTTTGAAGTTCTTGCCCTTTTAACAACTTTTGTTGTTTTATCTACAGATGAACTTTAAAGTAATGGGAACAACTGCAGGATGAGGGATGTTAAAATAAAAGAGGATTTCAATATAAACTGAACATCTACTTTAATGACTACTCATTTATGAAACACTTTATTGTTTCTTTTTCTATTTGTTTGTGGACAGAGTAATAAAACCTTCAAATGAATATCTGAATATCTCAATCTTTTTTAAAAAGTACTTGGAGGTATCATGCCCTTACTTAGGCGCACTTGATACTCTAAAGATGTGGTTCTTTCCTACCTTTTCTTGATCTTGTGAAAAATTTGATGCCCCCAGGTGAGGTAGATGAGTTGGAGGATGCAGAATCTTTGGAAGAAGATCTAAATATGCCACTAAAGCTCATCCGTCGAGGGGAGCGAGGAGGAGACTCTTGGTATGGAAAAGGAAACACAGTCTTTGGAGATCCTGGGCTATACTTTGATTTTATGGGGGCTGACAGTGGGCTAGAAGGTCGGTTGTGTAGAGATTTTGGGAAGAAGCTCTTAGAAGGGCTTCCAGTACTGCTGGGTTCTTCTGCCTGCAGGGACAATAGACAATATTTGGTTAATACATAACTTATTTCAATTTACATTTAAACAAATCAGTACAGTTGCTGCAACCTCTTCAAGCTCTAAATCTCATTTATATGATGTTACTGTATATAAATAGCCTTAACATTAACTATGGGGAAAATTTACTAAAACTGGTGAACACACAATCTGGTGCAGCTGTGCATAGTAACCAATCAGATTTTAACTTCAGCTTGTTCAAGGAGATTTGGCATGCGATTTGACATGTCAAATCGTATGCCAAATCAGTGGCAATTGCCGGCAATGGTACCATCCGAATCAGTGCGACGCCGCATTTGCGGCGCCGCACTGATTCCCAAAAGTAGTTTCTGTACTACTTTTGGCAATTTCGGGGTGCGATTTCCATTGACATCTGTGCAGAAACTGGCACAGATGTCTCTGAAATTGCCCCCGAAATCGGGACTGACATGTGGGAATGAAATTGTGTGAGTCCAGCTGAACTCGCACGATTTAATTCCGGCAGTCAGTGCGAACCTAGGCTAAAACCTAGAAGCTGATTGGTTACTATGCACAGCTGCACCAGATTCTGTGTGCACCAGTCTTAGTAAATCTCCTCCTATGCAATGTACACTGAACGGCATGC
The DNA here is from genome assembly GCA_028564925.1 of Lithobates sylvaticus. NCBI lineage: Eukaryota > Metazoa > Chordata > Amphibia > Anura > Ranidae > Lithobates > Lithobates sylvaticus. The sequence goes on from CM053030.1 coordinate 442,872,740, forward strand.
AATTGAAAACAGACTTCATTAGAAAATAATACAGGGCCACCTTATGTGACTGATGCACATAACAGAACACTAGTTCTATTTCAAATGTCCTTTTATTAACAAGCTGATTGGTTACTATGCATTCTGTGTGCACCAGTTTTAGTAAATCTCCTCCTATGTAATGTACACTGAAAGGCGTGCAATTGAAAACAGACTTTGTTAGGAAATAATACAGGGCCACCTTATGTGAGTGTTGCACATAACAGAACCCTAGTTCTATTTCAAATGTCCTTTTATTAACAATGAAAGAAAAAACAGCGGAAGAAGTAGTCTTCTGTGTTTTAATATATTATCCTTTCAAAGCAGCATTGCATAAGTATGGTCGGTCCTTCCAAACGCGTCAGCCAGCAGGGTCCTATGCAGACCCCCCTCTTTTGGCCAGGCAGTCCAAGCTATTTGTCAGAGATCAGCCACTCATGTGGCCTGATGAGCGATTTTTTGACGTTTATGTATGTGAGTAGACATCTTTATGGTTTTATTAAATACCTTTTAATAAATTTGTTGGATAATGCACTAGGCCAGTGTGCCCTCTCTTTTCTTATATTCTTACAGTATGCCAGGTTCCTGAGCTGAGATTTTCAACACCTAACTAGCAGGAAGAAGAGATCTTTAGGCCCTTTCATCACTATGCCCAGTCTCTGCACTCACTGTCATGTCATGAACACATCCAAAGGAAGCTCAACTAACAGTATGTATGTATGATAAAAATGGTATAGTATTAAAGAGGAAGTAAAGTCTTCCTCTTTAATTGTACCTACAGGTAAGGCCTTCTTGTAGGTACTGTAAATATCTCCTAAAATTGCACTGTTTAGGAGATATTTACTATATACGTTGCCACTGACTTCATCAGCGTATGCGCACTGAAGGAACAGCACGCTCGTGCCATTTCTTCAGGACCCATGCTGTGACCAGTGGCACCCGCGTGCATGCGCAGGAGTGACGTCATTGCGGCTCCGGCCAATCACAGCACCGGAGCCCGTAAACCCGGAAGTAACTCCGGTAAAGATGACGGCTGTGACGGATCCTGTATTCAAGGTGTCCGCCTTCAATGCTTCCTAAGTCCTGGAACATGAGTCCAATGGATCTGGTTATAGGAACCCCCAAGAATTAGACGGCACTAGTTCTTGAGGTATATCAGGAATGAATCTTTATTTGACATGTCACACTTATATACAGTTGACAGATGACTCAAGCCTAACCTAATTAGCATGAGTTAATTATCTTAATCAACACTGGGCTCCATCATTCAATTGCAGGGTTAATTAGCACACACAACAATAGGTGCAATACTCTTACAAGCCAGACAATATTCATTAACACAACAGACAGGTGGCTGGAGTTCATGAGTCATGACATTAGCGTCTCTTGCTAATATGCCAAATACACATACAGATTCTATGTGTATTGGGGGGCCAGCATGGACCTGAATCCAAGTATCACCAGCTCAGGGGTCCCAGGCTTGCAGCTCAAAGAGCACTGTTCCCCCAAATGCCAGGGCCCATAATCGCAAGGCAACAGGCTCGCACTCAGTCCCCTCCAACAGCCTGTGTCCCAGTCAGGTCTGTCACATTTCTCCCCTTTCGGCAGGAGACTAACACAGGAGGAGACCCCAGACGGGTTGACTCCGAAGTTAGTCAGTGGTTTTCTGTTAGTGGAGACCACAGGCCCATCCACCGACACCAGATCAAGCTGCAGTTGTGAGGTGACAACTGCATTCTCTCCTTGAACCCTGATCTGCAACTCGTGATGGACTGCCACCTCCTCACCCTGGGCCTCCAGAATTGCTGTAGGTGTGGGGCAGAGGTCTTGGACACTCTGTTCAGTTACCAGATCTTCAGCTGGAGAAGTTTGTTGTAACTCCATAGGTGCTGCTGGCAGAAAATCACATGTCCCTGTCAGTGTTGTGGGAGAAAGGCCGACTACCTCTTCTCTCAAGAAGGCTGAAGCCACTGTTGGTGCTGGGCAGAAGTTAGCAGAGCTCTGCCCTGTTGTCAGCACTTCTGCTTTGGGGACGACAATCTCCGGAGTTTCCACTGCCGATTCTCTGGCATGCTGCTGAACGTGTTCTAGCAGTTTCCTGTATGCCCTTTCCAGATGCTGTTCCTTCCTTAACAAATGGTCCAGATCATGTTTAAGCTCTGAGACACCTGCAAGACCGAGCATAGCCTCTCTATATTCTCGCAGGTCCTCAAGGGTAGGTTCCCCTTCATTGCCAAACACAAAATGATCTGTAAGGCTCTCCCACAGCAATCCAGGGCCTCCAAAGTCATATCCCTCCGGGGAGCATTCTGTTGTCTCCCCTAAATATCCCTGCTCTGCGTGCCATTGCAGAGCCCGATAACGATTGTCCAGCTCTATCTCCTGCTGGACAAGCCTGTCCAACTCAGTCACACATTGCTCCTGAGGCTGCTCTCCCAGGAATGTCATCCGCAATGCCCGTTGGTCACTGGCCCGTTGCTCTTGGGTTGGAAAGAACTTGCCTTGTTTTATACCAGCGAGCTGGAGGGCTCCAATCCACAGCTCCACCCGAATCTGCTGCCTGAGCTCCAGGTATTCCTCCTCAGACACAGTCCTTGTGTATGCTGCAAGGATGATTCGCAGCAGCCCCGGGAACTCTGATGCCAGATCCATATCTCCGCTGGGGTGACCGAAGTCTTCTATCCTGATCTTGGATCCCAGTGGAGGTTTGAATGTCCCAGACTGCAGGAAGCACAATCCCACTGCTTGCCAACAATGTGACGGATCCTGTATTCAAGGTGTCCGCCTTCAATGCTTCCTAAGTCCTGGAACATGAGTCCAATGGATCTGGTTATAGGAACCCCCAAGAATTAGACGGCACTAGTTCTTGAGGTATATCAGGAATGAATCTTTATTTGACATGTCACACTTATATACAGTTGACAGATGACTCAAGCCTAACCTAATTAGCATGAGTTAATTATCTTAATCAACACTGGGCTCCATCATTCAATTGCAGGGTTAATTAGCACACACAACAATAGGTGCAATACTCTTACAAGCCAGACAATATTCATTAACACAACAGACAGGTGGCTGGAGTTCATGAGTCATGACATTAGCGTCTCTTGCTAATATGCCAAATACACATACAGATTCTATGTGTATTGGGGGGCCAGCATGGACCTGAATCCAAGTATCACCAGCTCAGGGGTCCCAGGCTTGCAGCTCAAAGAGCACTGTTCCCCCAAATGCCAGGGCCCATAATCGCAAGGCAACAGGCTCGCACTCAGTCCCCTCCAACAGCCTGTGTCCCAGCCAGGTCTGTCACAACGGCCATGGGAGCGGAGTGCGGGCGGCACTGCAGGGCATTGTCCTAAGGTAAGTACTTCATAATGAGCTTGTATTGCGATGCATACAAGCTCATTATGCCTTTGTCTTCCTGGGTTTTTTTTTTTTTTTTCGGCGGTTTACAACCTTTTTAACACTAAGTTTAGCAGTTTAAAAACAGTAGTGTACACTAAACACATTGGATGCTAGAAATAATCAGTAAATGTATTCTTGCACTTCTTGACTTCAGCTGTATCTTTCATTCAAATCATCCAAAAAAGGTCTTATTCCTTGCATGATTGATTGTCAGCAGCGGTACAACTGATTTCACTAACTGCACTACAATTCACTTTAGTAAAACATGACCAGTAGGTATGGTATACAATACATGAACACTGGAAATGATATCATGAAGTCTATATAGGAGGTCTATATGTTTGGGAGCTGTCTATACACGCAATGGAGTTTTCACCTTTATAACAATATTAATAATGACAACGATGCAGCTACTGAGTAACGAGAAGTATTCCTCATAATCTTACCCTGACTAAGGAACAATATACAGCATACATAGTTATAAATCATTTGTAGAAATATAACAAAATTCATTTCTGAATTTTCATATTATGTCTTGTGATCCAGTAACAAAAGTTGTAGAACCAATATGCAGTGAAATTGTCATATTCTCATTATGCCTAGTTGGCATTATGATTTCCATGTACAGCTCTGCTTTTCCGGTAATGAACTTACCTTGCGATTTGCATTTTTATCATTACTTTCCAAGTCTCCATCCAAAAATGGCATAGCAAAAGAGCTGAGATCCTGAAAAAGAAAAAAAAAAAATTTTTTTTTTCAGTCAGCCGTAATACAAGATAATTCCACAATAAACATTTCCATAAATTAGATAGATAATTATGTACCTTCATTTAGAAGAAAATGTAAGTTCACATTTAATGTTATACCTTTTATTTTAGTTTTGGATAGATTAGGAAAGGGTTGAAGCCCCTGTCAGATTGGTCAGTAAGGCCCCTTTCACACTGGGGCAGGAGCCGCGGCGACGGTAAAGCAGCGCTATACTTAATCCCGTTGCGGGATTCGGCCGCTCGCGGTGCGGTTTTAACCCCCGCGAGCGGCCGAAAAAGGGTTAAATTCCCCCGCAAAGCGTCGCCGTAGCGGTATTGCCGCGGTATTGAAATCAATGGGTAGGAGCGGTATAGGAGCGGTGAATACACCGCTCCTATACCGCTCCAAAGATGCTGCTAGCAGGACTTTTTTTACCGTCCTTCTAGCGCACCGCTCCAGTGTGAAAGCCCGCCGGGCATTGGAGCATGTAAACTACTCCTACTGTGGAGCATGTAATGAAGGACTCTATGTCGTGATGGTGAGAAGTACAGGTGGAAATAAAAGATGTAGTTCTTTTAGTTCTTATTTTATTGAGTGTGCAGACTTGGCACCGCCTGCACTGATGGTAACCTGTAAGCAAAGGAAAGAAACCAATCTTGGTGAAGGGGGGATTTAAGATATTGGGGGCTATCTTATCCTTCAAAGATGGAGCTCCCCTAAAGACAACTTGGGGTTTGTCAGGAAGAATGGTCTTCAGTATCCTGTCACTTTGCAAAATGTGCCAATATTTGCCAATAATGTGTTTAACTTTGGCATGTTGGCATGAAAAACTGGTGATGAAGGGATTACGATATGAGTCGTTGTTCTGGCCAGGTGGTTTCTCAGTCAGTAGCATGTTACGATCTACCATGTCTACTGAGTTGAGGGTATCTTTAAGGAATTCTGTTGTATATCCCTTTGCCTTAAAGCGTTCAGTGAGGACTGCTGATTGAATCAAAAAGGTATCATGGTCAGTACAATTCCGTTTAAGTCGAAGGTATTGGCTTTTGGGGACTGATTTCAACCAGGACATATGATGGCAACTGTCTTGTGGGATAAAGGCGTTGCGGTCGGTGGGTTTAAAGTAGGTTGAAGTCTTAAAAACACCATTGTCGACCGATATAGAGAGGTCTAAAAAATGTATGGAATCTCTGCTCGCCTCATAGCTGAGATGTATCCCTCTGTTGTTACTATTTAGGTGGTGCATAAATTCCGATAGTTCTGACCCGGCAATATAAACTTGCCAAAGAGTCTAAAGCCCCGTACACACGATCCGACTTTCCGATGGGAAATCTTGGATGTGAGTATGTTGGCAGTAAGTCCGACCGTGTGTATGCATCAGACAATTGTTGTCGGACTTTCCGCCAACAAATGTTGGCCAGCATGTTCTCAAATTTTCCGCCAACAAATGTGTGTTATCGGACTTACCGATCGTGTGTACACAAGTCCGTCGGACAAAAGTCCAAAGTACAAACACGTATGCTCGGAAGCAGAAGCGGTCGGTCTTGTAAACTAGCATTTGTAATGGAGAATTAACATTCGTGACGTGGCAAATTATGAAATCTCGAAATGCAGCGCACATTCTCTTCTTCTTTAATGGGATAATAATGAAGCTGCTTTGCTGGTGATACTGATGGAGTTTTTGCAAACAAATTTTCAAAGGCTTTTTTTTTCTAGTGATATCAAGAATAATATTATTATGTTTTTTTTAATTTTATTTGGGCAAGTTACCACAACACCATTATCACATAGTTTTTAAGATCAAAGATGCAACTATGTTGGTGTCCCTTGTCAATTTTACATTGTATTTTTTTAAATGTAACTGCCTACTCCAAAACTGCCATTTGAAGTAAAACACATAGCAAGTATTATTCTCCACAATTATTTGCATTAAAAAAAGAAAACAAATAAAATCAGACATGCTATCTGCCAATAGAACCAAAAAGTGCATTCTATGCATCCAAAAATATAGAAAATATACCAAATCAAATCAGTATTATTCAACCAAAAAAATAATGTCAAAGCAATAACTCCAAGGCCAATAATAAATAACACGTTATCTCCTCCAATTCCGCAACATGTCTGGTTGACGAACGGCCGTTCAGAAACAAACTGAAAAGCGCTACATGAAATACGCGAAAAGAAAAGAGCGAATCAACACTCACCAAACTTCTATTAACACAAAATTAGCAGAAGGAGCCCAAAGGGTGGCGCTAAAGAGCTGAAAAACCACGTAGTATGTCTAGTACGTCACTACGTTTGTAATTGTTGGTATGTACTGGCACCTTACCTTTCTGAGTGGACAAGTGTTGACACTACAAAGTATACACTGCCTGTCGGGCAATTCAAATCTTTATCAGATATCCTACCCCCATTGTGGACTAGTATTATCTTCCAATTTTTCTACTCATCAGAAGCATGCCTGTATTCATTAAAAAAGGTAAAAGGTGTTCTATGAATGCTGACAGTGTAAAACAAGCTACCTCGTGTGGTCAGTGTGCAGAGGGGAAGATACTTGCACAGAATCGAAGCAGGACCCGGGAAATTGTAGCTAATTTTGCATTTACATTTCCAGCTCCCCCAGCGATCCATCGGGTATGAATTATGCATACTTACATGGTACCAAGCTGGACCACTGTAAGCATGCAATACAGAGAATTTTTGAAGTTCAGCCTTAGAAATACATTTATTGATGTATAAAAGATCACGAAGCTGCATTCATTTTGGGTATTTTACATTTGTCTACAGTTCATTTAAATTGAATCTGCTAAAAACTAAGATAACACTTTTGGATGGTGTGACCTTTTAGAATTCATTTTTGATTTCTACAAACACTGCCATGCTCTGCCAAACCATGCCTATACTATAGTTACATAAACCCACAGTCATCCTAGACGCACCACTGGTGAAAACTGATACCGATGGAAAGCATGTTATCTGATCCTTCTTCCAAATAGGACAAGCCACTAAGCATGTTGGCAGTTTACCTTTGAACAAAGGACATGTCTACTTGCACATAGCTGTAAGTGCCGTTCATTAGTTCTTGGGCCTGGCAACTTGGAGTTGATCTTTTTTGCTGCAAAGCTCATGGTGCTGAGGAACAACTGTAAGCCCTGCAGCTCCTCTAACTGCTCTGTGATGCAATGAATCGCTAATACTAAAGCACATCCTAAAACTTAATCCTGCACCTACCTGAACTCCTAACACCTAACCCCACAAAACACAGCCTTTATATCTGGCCACCCCCATCCAGGGCTTGTTTTAGAAATCGCAGAGCCCAGTGCAGCCTACCTGACAGGGCTCCTCAACACTCCCTCCCCATAAAATAATTATTAGTGGCTGGAGCTGTGTGCAGCAGCCTATGTTACGCTATGGGGATGCAGCGGCTGTAAAAACACAGCCGCAGGTCCTAATTTGATTGGTGTGTGAGTGCAGGCCTACATCCCTGCACACCTGTCAAATTAGGACCTACAGCTATGTTCGTACAGCCATTGTGTCCCCATAGATTAACAGGCAGCTCCAGCCATGCAAACAAACTGCTCATTCACACTCTATGGGCCATAGAACCTGTGTGAATGAGCCCAAATTATTCTTTTTTTTGCTTGTTTATTTTACAATTGTATTTATTTATTTATTTACACTTTTATTTATTTATTTTTTTTTTTTTTTTTTTTAATCTTTTTATTGAGTATAAAACATACCACATATACAGACAGACAAACAATTAACCTGCCACAGCATTGAAACAAGACCCACGTAGGGGTCAGTGCCAGCCGGCGCAGTGTATTGCAAACATTATAAATGTCAAACACTTGCGGCACGTCAAATCCTAATTGCTGCATTGGCTCTTGCTCAGGGATAGGAAATAGAGATCATGACTACCAGTCAGGACAAAAAGGGAAAACCAAAAGTAAAAATAACAATAGATATGGCCCCTAGAGTATCCACCTTTCTCAAGTGGTGGGGCATTTCGTTAAGGTCCATCAGTCAGCAGTTGCCGTGGAGGCCTCATCCAGCCATTTGGCCCACACTCTACTATATTTCTTTGGGCAACCCCTATTTTGATAGGTTTCTTTGTAAAGAGAAACTTTATTAACATGTGTTTTCCATAATAAAAGGGAAGGCGGAGCTTGTTTCTTCCAACAGTGATCATCTTCCTGGCATAGAAAAGCAGAAGTCCTGTCAGGGTTCTCTCCGCTACTCTGGGGGCTAATTCTTCTACTATATCTATTCCCACTATGTCTTGTATTACAGAGACTACTTGTGACTAGTAAACCCTAATTGCTGGACAGGACCAGAAGACATGTATAAAATCACCTGGGTCTTTGGTACATCTCCAGCACTCCGAGGACAGGGAGGTTCTCATTTTATGCAATCTATACGGGGTGATATATGCCTGGTAGATTATTTTGTATTGTATGAGACGGTCTCGAAGTGAGACAAAGATTTTGAATGGGAAGTCCCAAATGTCCTCCCAGTCCTCGGAGTCTAGTCCCGGAATATCCTGCGTTTATCACTGACGAAGCGATGACAGTTCCAGGAGGAAACCCGGAGGAGATGTGCGTAAAGGACAGAGGTTGGTTTCTTTGTACGTTCATATCGTATGACCCTTTCTAAATCGGGTTGCACTATTTGTGTGACGGGGCGTATTCGGGCTTTGAAAGCATGAGACAGTTGTAAACATTGGAATAAGTATGAGGGCAGAACATTATAGTGGGATACTAGATGGTTGAATGGGTATATGGTGGTGTCTATGGCAAGTTCAGATATCAATTTGATACTGCATTTGGCCTATATTTTGGGGTCTGGTAGTGCGTAGAAGTGGGATAGTGTGGGGTTGTTCCACAGGGGAGCGTTTGGGGAGACTGCAGTCTGTGTGAATTTCTCAAGTCCCAGTCCTGCTCTCCAGGCCCTTAAGGTCGTGAGCATGGAGGGGGTTATATCGTACGAAGCTTTGGGTCCTCGAAGGGGTAAATGTGAAAGGGCCTCCACAGAGCGGACCACCACAGTCTCCAGGACTGCCACGGGGTTGGACGCATCCAGTACTAGCCACCAAACTGCTGTGACCAGCTGGGCTGCCAGAAAATATTTCTGTCAGTCCGGAAACACCAATCCCCCCCACGACACAGGACACATCAAGATGGACAATTTAAATCTAGGGAGATTTGGGCCCCAGAGGAAGGTGGAGAATATTTGTTTTGTGAAAAAGGAACAGGGTATCCATTGTGGAGAATTACGGAGAATTACGGAACAGCTATGTAAATTTGGGTATTATTTTCATATTTTATTTTATAAGGTTGATACGGCCTAAGAGGGATAGGGGATTTTTTACAATTTAATTTTTTTTAACTTTTATTATTTCTTAAAAAAATGTTAACAGCACTTTTGGGGGGTTTTGGTGAAACATCAGGGGTCTAAACAGACCCATGATATCTCACTTTTAAGACAGAGAAAGTGATTGAGGACTCAGCAGCTAAAAGCCAGCAGAAGAAAGAGGAGGAAAAGCTGCTTTTCAGCTGCTGCAGGGGGGAGCTATGCGGGTTTGGTTCCCTTTAATTGCCTCCCGCCTCACTGATCACCCCCTCTTGTTCAGGACTCCCTTCATTCTGTTGTTCAAGCCCCCTCCCCAAAGCACTGATGGCTTCCCCTCTTCTACCTCCCACCGACTGCTGTGGAATAGCTGCTCCAACCAGAAAGTTGAAGTAATTAAAGACCTATAACTCTTTGCGATAAAACTACTGGTAAAAAGTTTGCATACAAAACAGATTGATTAAAGCTATCCAAGATTTGGTTGCACTCTAGATGACAACGATTCTATTGATCTAATTGCTGAAGTGGACATGAGTCTTTTGGGAGGAGGTGGGAGCTCCAGAACAAGGTGTTGTTGTAATGTGTTGGCCGATTTATGTGGGACTTTATGTATTATATATATGTATTGGATATATATATTCCACACACAGTATTAGTGACCAGGCCAGATATAAGTTGACAATGTTATCTGTTACCCTTTGATGTGTAAATCTTATGCAAGTTGTGTGTGTGAGGAATAGCCTTTTAACCTAGTATTTATTGATGGTAATTAGACCTTGAGGTCTAACCCGGGGGGTATTCATGGAAAACATTTGGTTGACCCCCCCCCCCCAGTGTCAGATCAGTATATGAGAAGACAGTCAGGATGTCAGGCAGTCTAGAAGATATATCTATGAGAGGAGGGTCTGGAGTCACGGGTCTAGGAGAAGATATTCCTTGTCATGTACTCTGTTGGATTTTGCCATCTGTAATAATGTTCTGTTTTGGAAGTCAATAAAATTGTCTCTCTCTGGAGAACGGGTTTTGCTGCGGGAAGACAATACTTTTAATAACCATATACCATCAACGAGGAACTATTATATTAGATCACTACAGGTGTGTCTTTCCATAAGAAATCTCATACATTTTCATCCCCAAGTCTTAATTCCAGTGTGGCAACATTCTTAAGACACACAACTATGTAACTTGAAACATCAGTCAAAACTTTGAAACATCAGGAGTCAAGATTCTACAAAAGAAATTAACGCTATCCAAGATTTGGTTGCACTCTAGATGACAACAATTCTATTGATCTAATTGCTGAAGTGGACATGAGTCTTTTGGGAGGAGGTGTGAGCTCCAGAACAAGGTGTGTCTTTCCACAAGAAATCGCATACATTTTCATCCTCAAGTATTAATTACAGTGTGGCGACATTCTTAAGACACACAACTATGTCAAAAAAAATCAGGAATCAAAATAAAAGAAAAAGAGAATCTTACTGCACTTGAAGAAACAAGAATTCAAAAACCTTGAGAACAATTATCTAATTACAATAAAACCATCTGATAAAGGTGGAAACATTGTCCTAATGGACAAGGATTCCTATAAATGGATGTTTAAAAATCTTGGAAAATAAAAAAAGTTACTGTCCAATTTTGGCTGTTTTAGTTAATAAATGTGATTCAGATTTTTACAGATTAGAAGATGAAGCTTTAGACAGAGGGATAATTAAAAAGGAACTATGGGAGTTTATTAGAACAGAATTCTCGAAAACAGCAACATTCTGTGTATTACCCAAGATACACAAAAATCCTCATAATCCACCTAGTAGACCAGTGACTGATGCACATTTAAGATCCCACGTTCAGAGGCGGCTCTCTAATTAGGCAAATTAGGCGATCGCCTAAGGCCTCGCACTCACAGGGGCCTTGCAGCTGCCTTATTTGCCTAAGCCACCTCTGAGGCTGTCCCACAGGGCACCCATGAATGAGACAAAGCCGCTCCTGTCTCTCTCTGGCTCCTGTCACATTTGTAAAGACACGGACGCACGTGGGCATGGATTATCCTCCCTCTCTCTCAGCTCTTTCTGGCGCTCCTGCTTAGTGTGCTCCAACGCTGTCTGCAAAAATCTTACAAAGGTGGAGGTGGAGCTGCAGCGCACAAGTGCTGAGATGGGAGTGAATGCTCATGGAGTCACGCTGAGTGCTCATTGCCCGAGATCGGAGATCCCCCCTCATGTCCCCCCTCCTGTGCATACCACCCACCCCTATTCACTCCGTGCCCCCCTCCTGCACATACCACCCACCCCTATTCACTCCGTCCCCCCCTCCTGCGCATACCCCCCACCCCTATTCACTCCTTGCTGACCCTCCTCTCCTATTCATCCCATGTTATTGGCACAGTACACATCCCACCCACACAAGCAGCAGCTGTAATAAGATGCTCGGCCTCAGGGTTCTTCCTTAACCCCTGCAAAGTGTGTGAGTGGGGCCTCATGCCTAAATTTTGCATAAGGCCTCACAAAGCCTAGAGCCGCCTCTGCCCACGTTGTAGGTATATTATCATATGTAAAAGACACTATTCATTTTCTGCAAATAGTGGAGGGACTTGAGATTCCACAGGGAGAATTCCTTGTGACAACAGATGTTGAAGAATTTTACAGCTCTTTCCCACACAAGGGGATAGCAAGCTATAAGACATGTGTTGTTACAACAGGGAACACAAAAATGAGAATTCAACAAGTTCATTCTGCAAATGCTGAGCTTCTTTTTACATCATAATAGCTTTCTTTTTGATGGTTCCCACTACCTCCAGGTGCAGGGCGCAGCGATGGGGACATGGTGTGCTCCACTCTATGCCAATCTGTACCTGGTAGAGTGAACCTTACTTCTTCTCAGATGAGTAATTCGCCATGTACATGTGCCATTGTGTCATGGCAGAAAAAAAATTGTGGCCATTCCCTGATGGTATGGCATAATGGATAAGTATCTGCCTTTAATTCTCAGCACACCATTGATCTTAACCAAATCAACTCCATTTGCAGAAATGCAACCCCAAACTTGTAAGGGCTCTGGGTCCTTCTCATAGTGAATTGCACCAGGCGGGGGTGAGGTAGGCTTGCCTCCCCTGGCACCTGCTGGTATGTGGCCTCAGGTGGGAGACCTGAGGGTCTGAAACTGGAATGGAAGAGTGGCCCTGGTTCTTCTAAGCTGACTGTGGGGTATTTCACTGAGGATCCATCTGGTATCACTGAGAGAGGCTGTCGGTTGCTGTACAAAGGTCTGTAAGTACAGTTATCTGTGGGATCTCAGGGACTAGTGCTGTTAGCCCTCCTCTACTGTTCTCTAGTCAGCTATAGGCCTAGCCAGTGCTGGGGCAAGGTCATCCAGTGCCCAGGGCAAAGATGCCAAACTGCGCCCCCCCCCCTCCATCCAAGCATGTGCAAGCTTAGGGGATCCTACGCTCAGCAGTCTCTCACTTGTCAGCCTTGGGCCTAGCTAAAGAGACCACTGGCTAGTCATCTGAAGAGCTTTGTCTACCTGCCACTTACTGCAAGGGACTGTGCTCAAGTATCTTCCTGTCTACACTGCTAAATCAGAAGTCTGCCATCTGCTCTTAGCAGATGCAAATCCTTTACCCTATCCAAGTTCCTCAAAAAAAAAAAAAAACCTCCAAAACAACACCCCTAGACTGGTCTTTGACTCCATTGAGCTGAAGCATGTGTGCACCTGGCTGCAGAAATACCTTGTGCCTGTCTGTCAGAAGTACAGAAGTGAGGAATATCTAAAAAAAAAAAAAAAATAGGATGTTGCTGTACTGCACTGGTGACAGTATGTAAAATTTTTTTTTTTAATTTCTTAATTTTACAAAACAATGGATGTTATTTACGAAAGGCAAATCCACTTTGCACTGAAAGTGCACTTTCAAGTGCAGTCGCTCTAAATCTAAGGGGAAGATCTTAAATGAGGGGAAGCTCTGCTGATTTTATCATCCAATCATGTGTAAGCTAAAATGCTGTTTTTTTATTTTCCTTGCATGTCCCCCTCGGATCTACACCGACTTTACTTAGAAAGTGCACTTGCAGTGCAAAGTGGATTTTCCTTTAGTGAATAACCCCCAATGTGAGAACTTCAAAAAACTCACCTCTTACTAAATACCGTGTACTTTTCAAAAAGGGGTCATTGCAAAATGTTATAACAGAAACAAAGAAAAAACACATTTTCTTTCAAAATTTTCTGTCTTTTTTCGTTTGTTTAGCAAAAAATAAAAAACCCAGTGGTGATTAATTACCACCAAAAGTAAGCTCTATCTGTGTAAAAAAATTATAAAAAACGATTATGTGTACAGCGTTGCATGACCACCTAATTGTCATTCAAAGTGTGAGAGCGCTAAAAGCTGAAAATTGGCCTGGGCAGGAAGGGGGTGAAAGTGCCCAGTAAGTAGTTAAGGAGAGCAGTAAGAATGCGGCAAAAACTGCTTATATTTACCGCCCCCTTTACCCCAACCACAAGTGTAAACTAATGCCCCGTACACACGAGCGGATTTTCCGTCGGAAAAAACCTGGATGGTTTTTCCGACGGAAATCCGCTCAAGCTTGGCTTGCATTTACACGGTCACACAAGTTCTCTGAACTTTCGACCGTCAAGAACGTTTTGACGTACAACAGTACGACGAGCCGAGAAAATGAAGTTCAATGCTTCCGAGCATGCGTCAAATTGTTTCCGAGCATGCGTAGGAATTTTGCGCGTCGGAATTTGTACAGACGATCGGAATTTCCGATCAGAACTTTTTCTGACCGAAAAATAGAGAACCTGCTCTCAATCTTTTGCTGGCTGGGATTCCGCCAGCAAAAGTCTGATGGAGCATACACACGGTCGGAATTTCTGACCAAAAGCTCTCATCGGACTTTTGCTGGCAGAATTTCTGATCGTGTGTATGAGGCTTTAGACTATCCTTGCTAACATAACTCATGGACAGTTTGTGTGCCTGAGGATAATCATTAGACTACAACTGAGTAGAGTTTCATGACATCAAACCCTGCAAGCAGTGTCTGATATTATACAGTAAACATATTTTGGTCATAAGAAAGGCAGGAAGCATGCCAGTTCCTCAGTCCTGGCCAGACATGCGTCATATGTTTTTTTTAGTGTTGTTTGTAATTTCACATAACCTATGAAAACATGCTGGTTTACATTTTTGTATCATGTAAATTGTTGGCACGATGTGTGTGCAATAGCAATATTCTGCAATAAAAATAAACAGAAATAAATTAGCAGCTGATTGAACATTTCTGCATCAGATGTCGGAGTTTACGGCTTCTATATAAGAAACCTCTCCTGTTATCACCCAAAACAATCGGCACTGCCCAGCTTCACATTTGTGTAACGTTCTGTCATAACATTTATTGTCACAATACATTTGAAATGCAAAATTCCAAAACAAGTCTGATTTCCTTTAGACACTGATACAATACTCACTTACTTACACACAACAAAAATGCATGATATAAATATTTACATTTTTCCAGATTCAGTATTTCAGTTTGAGTAAAATAATCTTTGCACGATTAACGTTATGGTTAAAGTGGTGGGACACCCTGAAAACAAAAACTTGAAAAAATGTTAGTAACAATTTAAAATGAAAAAAAAAAAAAAAATTTATTTTTTTACTTACCAGAAATGGCTGTTGCTAGGCAGATTGTCCTAATCTGCCTCCTCCAGCGCCGCGGTGATCTTCTCTCCTTCCGTCTTCTAGTGAATGGGGCGCGGTGTGTTGTGGGAACTGTGTCCCACAACACACCGCGTTCCCCATTCACAAATAAGACTCGCGCATGCGCAGTAGTCCGCGTGCCGACTCGCGCATGTGCAGTAGGAAACGGGGACATCTCGGCCTCCACGAACGACATCGCGGGCGCCCTGGGAGGGTAAGTGTACTTATTAAAAGTCAGCAGCGACTTTTTTTTTAGCTGCTGACTTTTACTTTTTTTTTTTCAGGTGAAACACCGCTTTAAAGAGGAACTGCAGTCTGCTCACATAAATTGCCATTCTGAAGCTTCCCTCCAACCACTTTGCATATTATTTTATATATACTGTGATTCTGTACTTACCAAATATACTGCAGAAATCTCCCTCCACTAAGTCTGACTGCATCCAGTTTAACTGTGGGCAGCTGAATCTGTTGCCTGTTCACTTCCTGGATTTACACAGACACACAGAGGCACACCTCCAGCTATGCAGCTCTCGTTGGCCCTCTTATGACTCATCCCCCCTCCCTTCCTGGCAAACTCTCACAAGAGTGAGAGAGGGAGAGCTGTGCATGATGTCATAAGCCTAGGCTTTTTACCAGACAAGAAACAGGAAGGGGCTGTATAAGGTATTTACTGCAGGGTTGCCAACCTCCCGCTGCATTTTTTTACTGACAAAACATGGGCAATTTGCTGGCGGAGCACATTTTTTACTGACCACTTGAGAAATTACAGAACTCCTATTGAAAACTAACACAGTGAATATTTGAACAGTATAAACATGATATGGAAACACTGACAATACCTATAACAAAGTCATTTGCTTGAAAAAACACTTAAAAAGCCAACACTGCATGAAATTATCAGCCCTGGATATTTACTGGTAGTTGTAAAAAAAAATCTAAGATTTTTACAAACTGTCAGTAAATTTACTGGCGGTTGGCAACCCTGATTTACTGGCAGAGAAAAAATGTTTTAACTATCCAAAGTTAAAACAACAAGGGCAGAGGATTTAATAGATGGAAAGTTGAAAAAAATAACTGCAGGTCCGCTTTAAAGTAGAAATGAAAGCAAAACTTCTCTTTTTCATTTTGGAAAGAGTAAGGCTACTTTCACACTGGAGCGGTGGGGGCGCTGGCGGTAAAGCGGCGCTATATTTAGCGCTGCTTTACCGGCGTTTTAGCGGCGCATTTCGGCCGCTAGCGGGGTGGTTTTACCCCCCGCGAGCGGCTGAAAAAGGGTCAATACCGCCCGCAAACCGCCGCTGCAGCGGCGTTTTGCAAGCGGGTTCGGAGCGCTGCCCCATTGTTTCCAATGGGAACGGGCGCTATAGGAGCGGTAAATATACCGCTCCTACAGCGAGCCAAAGATGCGGCTTGCAGGACATTTTCCAGTGTCCTGCAAGCGCACCGCTTCAGTGTGAAAGCCCTCGGGCTTTCACACTGAAGACACAGTATTTTTGGTAAAAAAAATCGCAATAAGCATATATTGATTGGTTTGCGCAAAAATTATAGCGTCTACAGAACGGGATAGATTTATGTCATTTTTATTATATATATATATATATATATATATATATATATATATATATATATATATATATATTTTTTTTTTTTTTTTTTTTTTTTTTTTCTAGTAATGGCAGCGATCTGTGATTTTTATTTTATTTTTATATCGGGACTGCGACACAAATTTGACACTTTTGACACATTTTTGGGACCACTGACAAATATACAGCGATCAGTGCTATAAAAATGCACTGATTATTGTATAAATGTCACTGGCAGGGAAGGGGTTAACACTAGGAGCCGATCAAGGGGTTAACTGTGTTCTAACTGTAGGGGGGATGGGACTGTCTAGGAGGAGAGAGAGATCGGTGATCATACTTAGTATGAACACACGATCTGTCTCTACTCCCCTGAAAGAACCAGGATTTGTTTACACACACAGATACCGGTTCTCGCTCTTTCACGAGTGATCGCGGTCATCGCACCCGCCGAGCATTCGCATCGGCTCCGGGCACACGCTGTGGGCTGTCCTAAGAGGCTGCAGGACCCCTGACCCTCTGTCTGTAAAGTGCTGATTGGTCCTGCGCTGATCACATGCACCCTCCCAAGAAAAAAACTCTCTAGCAATACACACCAAACTGAGCATGTGTAGAATGACTCCAAAGGCTCTGTTCTATCAGCAGATGGATTGGGGACAGTGGAAGAAGGGGCGGTTAAGAGAAGATAGGATTGTGACGGATCTCGGATGTCTCTTCTGAGAATCTCCGCCAGACCTGTGTCTCCTGTCCTCCAAATGCACTTGCAGCCTGCAGATTCGCCATAACCAGCCCTTCCCAATCACGAGACAAGCCACACAGGTGTTGAGGGTTAAACATCCAGAGCATAAACTCTTTATTAAGTTTCAAACATACACTTTTAAACACAGTTGGGGACACCCCCTTAGCCTTGTCATAGAGGGGGTAGGGGACAAGGAAGAACCAATGGAAACTCAACACTTGTGTATTCAAACAGCTACAGTTGAAACACAAAGGGATTATGATAAGCAGGCAGCCCCTCCTAACAGATCCCCTGCTGGGAGATGTCTCCAGTCCAGACCTTTCGTCTACATGCCATGACCCAACACAATTAACACAGCAAGAAGGGGGGGGGGGGGGGGGAGAAGGGATGCAGCATTACATCGCATTATCTCAATGGCACTTTGTCCCCAGGTCTCTCCCAAGTCCATTCTGGGCCATAGTCTGTGGGTAGGAGGCCAACGCAGAGCCCCTTCCAAAACACACAGTGACAGTGGGTTCTGTCACAAGGATCAAACAGCCTTTTTACACCATGCTATCACGCTTAAGAGATGCCGCAGTACACAGCGATTTGCGGGATCGTGCCGACCTGCTGCATTTCCATGGGGGCACTCGTGCGGGCATGCTCCCGAGTCCTGCTGCTACGCCCAGCGACACAGACAACGGGACTCAGCCCCGCCCCGTCAATAGAATGCATTAAGGTGAAAAACCGTGAGGGTTTACAACCCCTTTAGGTATTTCTCCATCGCTAAACAATGAACAAACTTTATTTATAAGCATCAAAGTTGGAATGGAACGGTCTCTATTATTATAATATAATTTGAGCGATCGAGTTCTCCACAGATCTCGCACAAGTCTTGCATTACAAAAGGAACCAATGAATGACAGACTGACAGAAATTGCCTTTTTTTTACATTGATTTACCATAAAAATTTTTGATATGTTCAAGGTTTTAAAACGCTAGCAATTTTAAATGTTTTTCAAAACTCCCATGGCACACCTGCAAATCTCAGGCGGCACACAGTTTGAGAATCGCTGGTTTAAATGTAACTCACAATCTACATATATACTGTGTAACTTGGTTAAATTTCCATTTCTGCAGCTGATACTGTGCAATAAATGTATGTAAATCACGTGATTTGTATGCAAGAACAAGCTGAAGATTCTGAGATGTTTATTGATAAAAAAAAAGTTACAAAAAAGTAATACCGTATATACTCGAGTATAAGCCGAGTTTTTCAGCACATTTTTTTGTGCTGAAAGTGCCCCCATCGCCTTATACTTGAGTCAAGCACTTTTCTGCAGCAAAAAATTAAATTTTCCGACCCGACTTTGCGGCCCTGTATCTTGGGGTCACTTGGTGCTAAGAACCCCAACTTGGCAACCAACACTACAACATATCCAAATTTGGGGTTCCTAGCTTTAAGTGGCTCCGACATACAGGGCCCCAAAGTCGGTTCAGAAAATGTAATTCTCTGCTGCAGAAAAGTGCTTGACATTTTCCGACCCGACTTTGGGGCCTCGTATCTCACCAAATTTGGTGTGCAAACCCAGTGGAACCAACACTACAACATATCTAAATTTGGGGTTCCTAGCCTTAAGTGGCCCCGAGATACAGGGTCAGTCAACTGTGTCCATCTGCAGCAATGTCATTTCGGGACCCTTTTGGCTGCAGCTAGGGGGCATCTAGGAACCCTTAACTACCAAGTTTGAAGTTCAGGGGACCTATGGCTGCAAATGGGCACAGTGAGGCTGCAAATGGGCACTGTTGACCCTCTTTTCCACTTCCAGTAGCTGCGCATTTCTCCCCCTAGACTTATACTCGAGTCAATTTTTGCCTTTTTTTTTTGTGGTAAAATTAGATGCCTCGGCTTATATTTGGGTCGGCTTATACTCGAGTATATACGGTAAAAAAAACGATCGGATAAAAAAAAAAAAACTCTGGGTTCCTGAGACGTTAAACTACGAAACACGTTGCACTGGGGGACTCTCACTCTATGGTTCCAAGACAACTGTCCTATACAGTATAGATGCAGGATATTCATTAGACATGTGCAATTCGTTTCGTTTTTTGTTAAAATTCGTTATATTCGTTCATTCGTTATCGTACGAATGAACGAACGTTTCGCTAAAAATTTTAACGAATGTTCGAATCGAACGAATACGAAAAACAACGAAAATCCGAAATAACCAAATTAGAAACAACGAAACTACGAAAGAAGAAAATCCGAAAAACGAAAACAGGAACAACGAAAATCAAAATGAACGAAAAAATTCGTACATTCGTAACTTTTTTTTGTTTGTTTAATTGGTAATTTTCCGTGTCCCTTACAATGGCGCTGCTTAACGTGCTTCGAATGGATTGAACGAAAAAATTCGTACATTCGTAACTTTTTTTTTTCGATTTGTAATTTTCCGTGTCTCTTACAATGGCGCTGCTTAACGTGCTTCGAATGGATTGAACGAAAAAATTCGTACATTCGTAACTTTTTTTTTTGATTCAGAATTTTCCGTGTCTCTTACAATGGCGCTGCTTAACGTGCTTCGAATGGATTGAACGAAAAAATTCGTACATTCGTAACTTTTTTTTTTTTTTTTTGCGATTCGTAATTTTCCATGTCTCTTACAATGGCGCTGCTTAACGTGCTTCGAATGGATTGAACGAAAAAATTCGTACATTCGTAACTTTTTTTTTTGATTCGGAATTTTCCGTGTCTCTTACAATGGCGCTGCTTAAGGTGCTTCGAATGGATTGAACGAAAAAATTCGTACATTCGTAACTTTTTTTTTTTTTTTTTGCGATTCGTAATTTTCCATGTCTCTTACAATGGCGCTGCTTAACGTGCTTCGAATGGATTGAACGAAAAAATTCGTACATTCGTAACTTTTTTTTTCGATTCGTAATTTTCCGTGTCTCTTAAAATGTAATAATAGCATAAACATTACATAAAATTATGAATTATGCTCCGATTACGAATCTACGAAAACAATGTTACGAAAATACGAATAAATCAATCTAACGAAAGTACGAATGTAACTAAATCTACGAAAATATGAATGCGTCCGAATTTCGAATAAACGAAAATTAAACTAGAACGAATCAACGAAAAAAAAAACTCTTACGAAAATACGAATCGTTACGAATACGAACACCGACGACTTACGAATTTACGAATCGTTACGAATACCAACACCGACGACTTACGAATTTACGAATCGTTACGAATACCAACACCGACGACTTACGAATTTACGAATCGTTACGAATACGAACACCGACGACTTACGAATTTACGAATCGTTACGAATACGAACACCGACGACTTACGAATTTACGAATCGTTATGAATCAATGGAAACGAAAGAAACAAAACTAAAATAAACAAATTTTTCTATTGTGCACATGTCTAATATTCATGTTACATTGATTACACTTTGGTGACATGGGACATGAGTTGGCCTACAGAGGAATGAATATGTATCATTATGCATGGGTTTTTAAACTGTAATTAGCTATCATCCTATTTTTATTAGGTAATTAATGTTTTAAAGATTTGTGTATAATAAAATTTGAAGTGAAGATTGTTCTTACTATAGATACCGTTGTGCTGTTATTGACGGTTGGCTCCCTGAAAATCCCAATACTCTGGCAATTATTAATATTACATGTTAATATTTTACTATCATTAAGGGGCACAGCTATCAATTTCCTAGATTTATTAGTGCTAAAATAAAGAACAGGTTTTATATTAATCTATACATAAACAACCACCTTAGGCAGAACTTGAACCCATGACCTCCACATAACCTATACAAATTCCAATATCTACAGTTTTATCACATTGCTGTCTGTGCATAAAATGTGATACAAGTTATTCTACCAGAGGCCTTTTGCAGCTAATTGGTTAGATCAGTGACTCCCAGTTCATTTCCATAAATTCTACTCTGTAATTTCAAATATATATGTAGCAACTATAAATAAATGACCCAATAATGGGATTACAAAGCAATCTCATAATACACTAATTGAAAATGGAATCATTTAACTTAAAACGATTTCCCATCCCAGTCGGGTGGCAGGAGATGCCACTACTGTGCTCCAAGGAATCTTGGGCAATCTGTGCTCAAGGGAATCTGGGCCAGGCTGCTCCCTTATGCAGGGTGAACATAAATATAGCTGAAAGAGAAACTGGTGGGTGGATCAGATGACATCGAATGGCAACAAATAGGCGGTCCGTTTCCATCTGATTGCCCCATAGATGAGAGCGGGACTGTGTCCGTGTCCGTTCTGCATAACGCGGATCACCCCCACTGAGCAAGCGGATTCTGCTTAGCAGAGGTGCCCATGTGAAAAGGGCCTAAAGCCTCATACAGACGTTCGGATTGTCGGCCAACAAAACCGTGGAATTTTGACCGAAGGGCGATGGCTCAAACTTGTCTTGCATACACACGGCCACACAATTGTTGGCCAACAATTACGAACGTAGTGATGTACTAGACGTACTACGTTGTTTTTCAGCTCTTTAGCGCCACCCTTTGGGCTTCTTCTGCTAATTTTGTGTTAGTAGAAGTTTGGTGAGTGTTGATTTTTCATTTCGCACTTTTCAGTTTGTTTCTGAACGGCTGTTCGTCAACCAGACATGTTGCGTAATCGGAGGAGATAACGTGTTATTTATTATTGGCCTTGGAGTTATTGCTTTGACATTTTTTGGTTGAATAATGATTTGATTTGGTATATTTTCTATATTTTTGGATGCATAGAATGCACTTTTTGGTTAAGTTCTATTGGCAGATAGCATGTATAATTTTATTTGTTTTCTTTTTTTAATGCACAATAAAAAAAATGTGGAGAATAATACTTGGCTATGTGTTTTACTTCAAATGACAGTTTGGCAGTGGGCGGTTACATTTTTAAAAATACAATGTAAAATTGACAAGGGACACCAACATAGTTGTATCTTTGATCTTAAAAACTACGCGATAATGGTGTTGTGGTAACTTGCACAAATAAAAAAAAAAAAAAAAGCATAATAATATTATTCTTGATATCACTAGAAAAAAAAAGCCTTTATCCCATTAAAGAAAAAGAGAATATGCTTCCTTTTCGAGATTTCATAATTTGCCACATCACAAATGTTAATTCTCCATTACGAGCGATAGTTTACAAGACCGACTGCTTCTGGCTCATCCTTGCTTCCGAGCATGCGTGTTTGTTCTTTGGAATTTTGTCCGACGGACTTGTGTACACACGCTCGGAAAAACAGACATTTGTCCATGGAAAATTTATAAACCTGCCATCCAACATTTGTCCACGGAAAGTTGGCCAACAATTGTCCGATGGAGCATACACACGGTCGGATTTTCCGACCAATAGCCTGTCATCACACATTTCCCCTCGGAAAATCCGATCGTGTGTATGAGGCTTTAGACTATAGTGTGCCAAATTTGACTGTCCCATCTGGCTTTTGAAACCTATGTATCTATTGTTACATCACAGATAACTTCATAGTCTTGATGAAGCAGAGAGTTCTGCAAAATGTGTAGACATTTTGGAGGTCTCGTGGAATGATTGACTACTTTTCAGGTTTATTGAGTAAGAATGGCTAAGTGTAAAATGGATTGTCAAATCATGTTTTTAACCATGTTTATGAAATATGAAGGGTTTTTTATGAACTGGTTATTTTTGGAGATGATTTATCTGTATGTCACTTCTCCAAAGCACCCCATAAAACCTATTTCCTCCCAGAGCACAGCTGGGTGTGAATGCCAAGGAGCTTGTCTCCCCTCCACATTGCCACATAGGCCAAAAAAATTAGGCCACAAAACGATAATGTACAGGTAATTCAGTAGGTTTAAAGTAATTGTAAACTTTTTCCTATACCCAGTGAAGTGACTGGCCTCAGGTGATACATAGAGATCCTCCTACATAAGTTATATTTGTTTATCTGCAGCCTTCTGTTCTCTACATCTGTTCAAAGTGCTGAATTGTAAAACTTGCCTGAGAATTCAGAAAAAAGGGGGCAGAGAGCTGAAGTCACACTGCAGAGCTCAGTGAGGAGAATTCTGACAGCTGATTGGAGGGAAGGGCTGTCAATCAGCTGGAGGTCCCTCCCCATGTCACTTTTTCCTCTTGGTGGAAAACTTGTCAGAAGTGACTAATGCCGATAGCAGAGAAACAAAGCAGCAGACAAAAGTGACACTTAGTGCCCTTGAGAAAAGTACACACTATAGAGGGATATGCTTTGTCCGTATTTCATGTCTGAGGTTTACAACCACTTTCATGGGCATGTAGAAAGTGTGTGTTGGAGGGTCCTTTCTACATGCTAAATAAACTCAACAGATTGCCAGTACGTCATCGGTGTGTGACCTGATCTTTTCAGCTTATGTTTATTTTCATAGAAAGAAAAGGATATACACACTACCATGTGAAGAGAAGACCCTGGAGAACTCATTCATTGAACACCACTCACTGGACTAAGTTAGGTGCATGCTTTTATATATATATATATATATATATATATATATATATATATACAGTGGGGATCGAAAGTTTGGGCACCCCAGGTAAAAATGTGTATTAATGTGCATAACGAAGCCAAGGAAAGATGGAAAAATCTCCAAATGGCATCAAATTCTTCCTTACAAAAGTCTTCCAGGTTTTTGAGATTTCTGGGCTGTCTGTCACGCACTGCTCTTTTAAGGTCTATCCATAGATTTTCAATAATGTTGAGGTCAGGAGATTGTGAAGGCCATGGCAAAACCTTCAGTTTACGCCTCTTGATGTAATCCCCTGTGGATTTTGAGGTGTGTTTAGGATCATTATCCATTTGTAGAAGCCATCCTCTCTTTAACTTCAGCTTTTTCACAGATGGCATCAAGTTACCATCCAAAATGTGCTGAAATTTTATTGAATCCATTTCAGTATATATATATACTGGTTCCGGTGCTACTGCATCCAAATGTTTACAAAGTGGGGAGAGTGAAAAATGAGCATGTAAAGTTGCATGCCTAGGCATGTCTAGCCGCAAGACCAATCACCCTGCACAAGGGAAGCAGCAGGAACTGATCCTACTATAGGTAGCTCCTGCACACTGGCAACGTTTCAAACTGGATTACTTTACAGATCTGGAAGGAATGCACAAGTTACATCCCAATTCAAGTAAGAATACACCTGCCTCTTTTATATAGACAATGGGGGAGATTTACTAAATCTGGAGCATGCAGAATATGGTGCAGCTCTGCAGAGAAACCAATCAGCTTCCAGGTTTTATTGTCAAAGCTTCATTGAACAAGCTGAAGTTAGAAGCTGATTGGTTATTAGGCACAGCTTCACCAGATTCCAAATGCTCAGGTTTTAGTAAATCGCCTTCAATATTTGCTTAACCTAGAGTTTAGCTTTAAGAGCAGTTCCAAAAAATGGGAACTTCTCCCAAATATTTGGTGTCAAGATCAGTGGACTCTTTTATGCCTTTTGGAGGGAGAGAAACAGAATGTGGAAACTACCTGCCTTTCCATAGGCAGGGCAAGTAGAATGTAGGCCTCTTCCCTAATACATTGGCAAAGGGGGGCTACAAATCCCTTTCCCATTTACCAGTGTGCAGAAAGAGTTAACATACACACACATTTTAAATGAAAGTTTAGTTACAGTCAAATATCCAATGTCTTTCTTCTCTCAAGCTCTATGTTGGTTCTACCTGCCTGGACAAACTCTGTCTGGGATCCTAAGCAGAGGTAACTGTTCCCCCATCAACATTCTTCAACCTCCTAGTGAGTAAGGCAGTGCATCAATATTAAAGCGGTGTTTCAGCTGAAAATTTTTTTTTTAAAAGTCAGCAGCTAAAAAAAAAGTAGCTGCTGACTTTTAATAAGTACACTTTCCCTCCCAGGGCGCCCGCAATGTCGGCCGTGGAGGCCGAGATGTCCATCGGAGCTCCGGTCCCAGCGCCGCCATCCTCAGTAAGGGAAACAGGCAGTGGAGACTACGGCTTCACTGCCCGTTTCCTACTGCGCATGCACGAGTCGCGTGGCGCTTTGTGAATGGGACGCGCTGTGTTAGGGAACACACAGTTCCCATAACACAGCGCGCCCCATTACCCAGAAGACAACGCGGCGGAGGACAGAAGAACGAAGATCACCGCTGAGTAGGAAGGAGGCAGATTAGGAAGACTGCCTAGCAACAGGGATTTCGGATCAGGTAAAAAAAAAAAAATTTTTTTTTTTATTTTTTTCCAAAATATTAATGCTCTTTTTTTTTTTTAGGGTGGCCCTCCACTTTAAGCATACAAGTATTTTAGGTAGGTGATTACCTAGTATTTTGTGTACCATCACTGATTCCAATGCCATATTAAGGATGTCATTAACCCTATTTTGTCGGATGCCCTGGCCAGATAAGGAGATGTAGATTAGGACCTGGGTGGAAGGTCCCATGGAACACAATGGACATTTCCAGGGACAAATCCTTCAAATCTGGGTCAGACCCTGGAAGATACGGAAGAACTACGGTATGTGAACATTTTGCTGAAAGGCAAATTTGTTATTCCCCTTGCCCAAAGTGTGCACTTATTCCTGTTTTATTCTTTAAATAATAAATAGAGGGCAAAACCAACAATATCATAAATGAGTAAAACTCTATTTTTTTCATGATTACATGATAACAGAAGGTCTGTTTAGTTCACACATAAAAAGAGAGAAATAATTCTATTAGGATGCAGTCCTGTTTCCACGCAGCTCCTGAACTTTGTCCTATTAGTAGTAAACATTGGCTTGATGTTCTGGATCTGAGCCATTCTAGCACCTGGCACCTGTTTTTGTGCTACTGGAAGGACAAACTCCCCTTCGGTTAACTACAAATGCCTCTATAAGGTGACATGGATTGTAAGAAGAAAGCCTAACTATGAACGTTATAATGTCTGTCGAACTTCATGACATACAGGTGCAATTGATTTCACCAGGTTTAGAACAGGTACTTTAAAGTGGTTGTAAAGGCTCAAGGTTTTTTTCCTTTTGTGTATTCTATGCATGAAGGTAAAAAACCTTCTTTGTGCAGCAACCCCCCCCCCCCCCCCCAATAATTACCTGAGCCCCATCTCAATCCAGGGATGCGCTTGAGAGCACCGGCTCTCACTACAGGTGCCCCCATAGCAAGCTGCTTGCTATGGGGGCCCTTGGCTGGAGGGAGGGGCTAGGAGCACCAGCGGGGGCCCACAGAATAAGAGGATCAGGGCTTCTCTGTGCAAAACCTTTACACAGAGCATGTTGGTATGATATGTTTGTAAAAAAAAAAAAAAAAATCTGCCTTTAGAATTACTTTAATCAAGCAACATATATATTATATAATATCGAGCCTAGACCAAAAACGAATGAAAATGTTCAGATTCAGTGTTTCTCATAAAAAAAAAAAAACAGCAACACCAAATTAATAAAATTATCACATTTTTTTAATTACAGATATACAAAACAAGTGGACAACCATCCATGGTGTTTCCAGAATGGCTAGATATTGCTTCAACAGGGACAATTGCTCTTGCCTTTTTAAAATTATTGTAAGGCTATTCTTTTTTTCTAAATAACAAACATGTCATACTTACCTGCTCAGTGTAATGGTTTTGCATAGAGCAGCCCTGATCATCCTCTTCTTGGGTACCCCCACCAGTGCTCATGACTCCTCCTCTTTGGTGAGTGTCCCCATAGAAAAGCCGCTTTCCATGGGGGCACTCATGCAGGCTCTACCCGAGCCTCGCTGTCTGCATCTATTGACGCAGACAGCAGGACACGCCCTGCCCCTTGCTTTCTCATCACTGGCTTTGATTGAGCCAATGGCTCACTCTGCTTTCAGTAAAGCCTGATACAGTGGGGAGAGAGCCACTGCGATCATGCTCATGTTCTCATGCTCTTTCCACAATTTCCTGGATTCCCTGCATGTTTGAAGTTTCTCCCCTGCTGTTTACTTTCAATTTCTAAGGACTACATATCCCATGGTTGCTTTCACTCTATGGAAGGGTAAAGGAGCCACCCTGGGACAGGAGAATTGTCAGCCTGTGGAAAGGGTAGTGTTAGATGCACTAGCAAATTTAGATGGACTTGACTAACAAATTAAAGCTGAACTCCAGCTAAAACTTTACAAGCAGTTACAGCAATGGTTATTTTATTTTCCTTTTGGAATAAAGGTTTTACATAACGAGTAAAAGCACTGTACGCACCCCTGTCAGGGTTAAAGTGGAACTAAAATTATCAATTTAATTGTTTCTCAAAACAGATACATTCAAGGCATGCCATGAATGATAACTGTCACAGTTGCTTATGCTCCCAACTGAACTGTCAGAACTGATCACTTGTAGCAACATGGCAACTGTTGTTTAAACTGGCTAAGATGGCAGCTTCCTTGGCTGAAAAAGATAGGAGGGTTCAATACTACTTTAACAGCCCCCCTAAATACTTACCTGAGCCCAATCTCGATCCAGCGATGTGCCCAAGAGCAACGGCTCTCTCGGTTCTCTCTCTCCTCATTGGACAGAGAGGCAGCTCCCGCTGCTGTCAATCACAGCCAGTGAAGAGAGACAGCAGGGGGCGGGGCCACGGCACACTGTGTGTGTGTGTCAATTAACACACAGAGCAGGCTCAGGGGGGGTGCACACACAAGTGTCCTGCTATGGGGGCACTCGACATGGGGGTAAGAGACAGGAGCACCAGCAGGGGGCCCCAGAAGAAGAGGATCAGGGCTGCTCTGTGCAAAACCATTCCACACAGCAGGTAAGTATAACATGTACAAAAAAATAAATATTGCTTTTAAAATCACTTTAAAGCGGTGCTCCAGCTGCAATTTATTAATTTTTTTTAAAAAGTTAGCAGCTACAGTGTTTGTAGCTGCTGACTTTTTAAAAAAAAAATGCGGCTGGAACACCGCTTTAAAGTGATTTTTAAAGCAATTTTTCTTTTTTTTGTACATTTCATACTTACCTGCTGTGTGCAATGGTTTTGCACAGAGCAGCCCTGATCCTTTTCTTCTGGGGTCCCCTGCTTAATAAGGACACTTACCTGTCTAGGGAGCCCGCGATGTCAGCCCCCCCCCCCCCCCCCGAGGCTGATCCGTCCATCGGATCGGGTGCTGGCGCCGCCATCTTAACGAAGGGAAACAGGCAGTGGAGCCTTGCGGCTTCAGTGCCCATTTCCTACTGCACATGCGTGAGTTGCGCAGCGCTTTTTGAATGGCCCTGTTGATTTCTGGGACACACACATATTCCAGAAGACAACGGGGCAGCTTGCCAAAGAGGAAGAAGTGAAGGAACAGCGCCACGGAATAGGAAGAGGCAGATTAGGAAGATTGCCTAGAAACAGGGGTTTCTGTTTTTTTTTATATATTTTTTTGAAAATATTAATGTCATTTTTAATTTTTGGGTGGACCTCCGCTTTAAATTGCATAAAACTTTCATATCTGACTTTGTGATCATTGAAGTGCTTGCACTATAAGTAACCCCAACCAGCTTTTTCTCAAAACATCCAAATGACATGCAAGAGACGATCATCACAAGAAAACACCAGTTGCCCGGATGACCTCCTCACACAAGTTTGGCAATTTTCATGACCATGTTTATTGATGTGTGCAATGTTTTTCCCCTGGATGAGTCGTGCTGTGACTGGCACACATAATAAAAACATACAGCAGGAATTTACAGATAAAAACATGTTTGTTATAAGTGGCCTTCAGCAAAATACTTCTGCGGTAAAAAGTAAAAGACATAAAAGACATAAAAATCGACAAAAACGCTCACATACTTAGACATGAAAGCTATGCTAAATGAGAATTTAGGACTAATTACTATGGAAACACTGCTTTATTTTTCATGAAAAATGAAAACTAAAGGTGTCACTGTACAAGATGTATCATACTTGTCCCAATACTTGTTGCATTTTTGAAGAGCAATGGTGACTAAAGAATCTTCAGCAACCAACACTTTTAGGTGTGATGGATTCCTGATGTCTCTCAGCACTTTGTGGTTCCATCCGCCTGCTGCTATTTCACTACAGGACACAGTAGTGATGTATGGGGCTTGGAGGAGGTACCACAGTGTTATAGTGGGGAGGCACCCGAATGGTCCTACCCCCAGATCAACTCCTATCCAGCTACCAGAACCAAAAAAAGCCTATGGGGGCGAACTGCAAAGGTATGGGTGATGGATCTAATTTGAGGGGACTGGGGGCTAGACCTATTTAGAGGGGAGAGGGCAATCTACTTACCAGCTAGTCTACAAAACAACCAAATTGACTCTGTCTAACAATTCACGTTAAAAACAGAGGGTTTTATTTTCACACATTTTCACATAAATGCGTAGGCCGCAATGCATACGTCAAGGCTCCCCTGTATACGGCGGTCCTAACCCTATAATTTTCAGAGTCTCCCAAGTTTCCAGCACATATAGCAGTGAATAGATCAAGGGCAGGTTGCCTGGAGGGAGCCCACCCCTCCTTAAATGGCACAGGGACGCACGGGACACCCATCAAAAGCACAATGGCAGTTGAAGGCATCCAGTACACCCCTGCACCTTACTGCAAAGGCTAGTTATAGGCTGGGGTGCTTCCCATATTTTGTAAGGGTGGGGGCAATCTAGCCGCTAAACTACAGCTTTGTTTTGGGTGCTTACCTCATCCTGAATTAGAAATAGCTACATTAAATTGTCACAGCTCTGTGTTGAATTGGTACCATTACCTAGCTATGGACAAATGGAGTCAATCACCCTAACTGAGGCACAGACAGCAGTGAAGACCTGACAGGTGTTCTGATCCTTCACTACTCTATCCAAAACTAAAAAATAGTTTTGCCTTTAGTTATTCTTAAATATGTGTCTAGAAATGTTCTTCAAACTCATATAAATGCAGGTTTGACAGTGCCAGTGTGACTGAGACCGTAGATCAGCACTCAAAATCTCCCCCTCTTCCACTCCCTTTGTCCTCATGTGAGACAGTACAGTTCTTGAGCTGATCTGTAAGTATCAGTTTACTCATATTCTTAAGGGAACTTTCTTGGAATTTTCAGAAATGTTCCCCTCCCTCGATTTTTACAAAGGGTTTATTGCTTTTTATATTTGACCTTTTCTGTATGTACAGTGAATTATTGCATCTATACTCCTGATGAGTGACCGTGATTCACGAAACGCGTAGAGTTCTTTATTCAGGTGATGCCAAAACAGTTCAGCTTTTTATTCAGCATGTATCTAGTTGTGTGTGTGTATATGTGTAGCGCTGGCTCCTGACGAGCACACGCTATATGTTTTTCAAAGTTAATGTTGCTGAAACCACAGTTAGGGCTAATTGTGCCAAATTATGGTCTCAGTATCAGTCTGGCTGGATTGCACTGGGTTCTCCTTGGCCGCAGGTGTCGCTGTCACCGCCGGCAAGTGAGAACGCAGTTTTGCTGGGTGTATTGGATGCCACTCTTTCTCTCGGAACCAGCCCAGTGGGAGTTGTCATACTGCTGTGCATTCTTTGAGGTGGTATTTAAGGTGCTGAGATCACGGTTTTCGGGGTTCCAGTCCAGAAGGGATCTTCTGTTCATTTGGTCCTGGTCCTCCTGACCAGCCCTCATGGCCCTCCTGGCCTGGGGTGCGGATCCATGCAATTTCAAGCCTTGGGGCTGGATGGCCCGAGGCAAAGCAACTGCAGGGACAGGCCTGAATGGATATCGGGGCCTAATTATCCAAGAGTGGTCCGGTCCCATCTCGTCTAAGGAGAGGCCCAGCAACTGGAGAAGCATCCAAGGGAGGACTATTCAGGAGAAGGCCATGCACAAGGCTGGTTTCTCTGAAGGAGAAGGAGGCTCAGTTGAAGGACACTTTGTGGATTTACACTCATACGGTATCGCGGGACCGGCTGCAAGATACTAGTACCGTATGATAGCTCTATAAATTCGTCTAAGTCTCTCAGTTACATTCAAGTCTGTGGCAGAGACTTTTCTCAAGTGTTTTACATCCAAGTCTGTGGCAGAGACTTTGCTTTACCTAACACTTCACCGGCTGCTAGGCCTAGTCAGAGGAGGTCTATCTGGGGGTTGTGATAATCCAGCTGTGAAACCTGTTATTCTCTGGATTAATTCTATGAGAGACTTCCTATCTTTGCAGTTCCAAAAGTACCTGAACTTTTACCCTAACCCTCTACCCTACACTTAAGAGACTGTTTTATCTTTTGAATGAATAACCCAAAAAGGAACATAAAGTGTCAGTTTCTACATTTCTTTGGGCCATCTACCACAGGAAACCCTAGACGGAGACGAGTTTAAGAAGGTAACGGTAAGCCCAATAAAACCAGCAGCTCCTTCGGGGGTCAGTGCTACATATGTATAACTAAGTATCATCATTATTTACAATGTATATGTCCATGGTATATTTGCATTATAATGTCAGCCTATTTGTATATGGTTGTGTTTATGCTTTGAAAACCTTATCACGCATTTCTAGACGACGGAACTGCGTTTGATACAATAAAGGTTGTATCATTATATATATACTCCATTCTCTTTTGTTTTTATTCACTATAGACAGGGATGGAGGCATGTTACTGGGGTCACATTTTTTCCTTTCCTTTTTTCCAGGATTAATAGGAAAACATGCCAAAATGATATCAAGAAGCAAAAGAATTTTAATGAGAGCAAAATGAATGCATTATGAAATGTTTGTGTTTCCTCCTCAATTGTACAGATTTAGACAACTTTGCTGATATGTACAGGGCAGTCTTTAAACAGCAAAAGTTGATAGCACAAAGAAAACTACTATGTTACATAAATGTCCTAATTATTGTGTCTACAAAATCGAACGAAAGTACAGCCTACTTAGCCAATGTTTATTCTTCCAACAGATTAAATGTACACTCCCATTAACATTGAAAATAAACCTTTATTAAGATGCATATATGGCGCACTGCCAATTTGTTCAGTGCTTTGTTTTTTCATTTAGCTGCAGTGCATTAGTCCACCTCACTCCCTTTTGCCTGTTATCTGTTGATCCTGGACCGCACCTGTTGGTGATGCTGGAACACCCTTCTTGCTACCTCTTATACGGAAAGCCTGATATTAAAAACGCCATTCCTTTTTTTTTTCCTTACAGTCACAAATGACATTCAAACCTGCCATGGAAATCGGAATGTGAATATTGATACAGGAATCAGAAATAGAGTTTTACAAAGCATGAATGAAGTTCAACCACCAATCTTCTGATCCTAAATAAAGCAGTTTTTGCTTATTCCACAGGGGGTTAGACATAACTTAAATTAACCACTCCAGCCCTGGAAGGATTTGCCCCCTTAAAGAGGAAGTAAACCCTGATGGGTTTTACTTCCTCTTTCTTTCCCTGCAAAGGTAAAGCATAATGGGCTACTATGCATCGCATATGTGTCACTTACCTGACACAGGAGCCTGCTATGTCACCGCTGTCCCCTCTTCCACAAAGCGTCCATTTTCCTTCCGGTATCGCGGCTCCGGCGCTGTTATTGGCCGGAGACGCGATGACGTCACTATCATCATGATCCACGCGGGAGCCGCCACTAACGGCATGATCGCTGTTAGCAATGGCACGCTCAGTGTGCCTGCGCACCGCTGTCTACGGCGCATTCGCCGCTGTCTAGACATCGGTGCCTGTCTTTTGCAAATATCTCCTAAACTGTGTAGGTTTAGGAGATCTTTCTTGCACCTACAGGTAAGCCTTAATCTAGGCTTACCTGTAGGTAAAAGTGGTCTGTAAATTGACAATCCTTTTTTCCCACAAATAGAGCTTTCTTTTGGTGGTATTTGATCACTTCTGCGGTTTTTATTTATTTTTTTCTGCTATAAATAAGCGACAATTTTGAAAAAAAATTTTTTTTTTTACTTAACCACTTCAGTACCCGCCCATAGTCATATGACGCCCACAAGGTGGATCTACCATCCTGGGTGGGCGTCATATGACGTCCTCGGGTTCCCGGCCGCCTGGGGGGCGCGCGCGCGCCGCCGGCGGCGCGCGCGCGCGCGCCCGCGGCATCGCTCGGGACCCGGTGCGAGTGCCCGGCGGCCGCGATGTCCGCCGGGCACCCGCGATTGCCCGTTTAAAACAACGGGACCGGGCGGGACCGTGGAGCTGTGTGTGTAAAAACACAGCTCCACGTCCTGTCAGCGGGGAGGAGACCGATCATGTGATCCCAGTACAGAGTATCACATGATCGGTCTCCTCCCCTTAAGTCCCCTCCCCCTACAGTTAGAATCACTCCTATTAGGGACACACATTAACCCCTCCAGCGCCCTCTAGTGTTAACCCCTTCCCTGACAGTCACATTTACACAGTAATCATTGCAATTTTATAGCAACGATCGCTGTGTAAATGTGAATGGTTCCAAAAATGTGTCAAAAGTGTCCGAAGTGTCCGCCGCAATGTCGCAGTCACGAAAAAAAAATCGCAAATCGCCGCCATTACTAGTAAAAAAAAAAAAATAAATAAATTAAATAAATCTATCCCCTATTTTGTAGATGCTATAACTTTTGCGCAAACCGATCAATATACGCTTATTGCGATTTTTTTTACCAAAATATGTAGAAGAATACGTATCGGCCTAAACTGAGGAAAAAAAATGTTTTTTTTTTTAAAAAATGGGATATTTATTATAGCAAAAAGTAAAAAATATTGTGTTTTTTTTCAAAATTGTCGCTCTTCTTTTGTTTATAGCGCAAAAAATAAAAACCGCAGGGGCGATCAAATACCACCAAAAGAAAGCTCTATTTGTGGGAAAAAAAGGACGTCAATTTTGTTTGGGTGTAACGTCGCACGACCGCGCAATTGTTAGTTAAAGCGACGCAGTGCCGAATCGCAAAAAGTGCTCTGGTAAGGAAGGGTGTTTAAAAGCCCTGTATTGAAGCGGTTAATACATATTCAAAACAAAAATATAAAAAAACTAATTTATTCATCAGTTTAGGCCGATATATATTCTTTTACATATTTTTGGTAAAACAAATCACAATAGGCGTATATTGATTGGTGTGTGCAAAACTTATCACGTCTACAAACTATGGGGTAGATTTAGGGACTTTTTTTTTTTTTTTTTATGTTTTTTTTACTAGTAATGGCGGTGAGCTGCAATTTTTTGCGGGACTGCTACTTTGCAGCAGACAAATCTGACCCCAAATTACACTTTTTGGGGACCAGTGACATTATTACATTGATCAGTACTATAAAAATGCAGTGATCAAGGTAAAAATGACACTGACAGGGAAGGGGTTAACAGTAGGGGGCAATCAAGGGGTTAACTGTGTTCCCTGGGTGTGTTCCAACTGTAGGGGGGATGGGCTGGCAGGGACATGACAGAGATCACTGTTCCCGATGACTGGGAACATTAGATCTCTCATGTCATCTGTCAGAACGGGGATCCGCCTTGTTTACAAAGG
Source organism: Lithobates sylvaticus (assembly GCA_028564925.1). Classification (NCBI taxonomy): domain Eukaryota; kingdom Metazoa; phylum Chordata; class Amphibia; order Anura; family Ranidae; genus Lithobates; species Lithobates sylvaticus. The sequence goes on from CM053030.1 coordinate 442,907,679, forward strand.
CAGATCCCCATTCTGCCTATGTACTAGGCCCGCTATCGCACCTGCGTGAGCCGCCGTACAGCTACAGCGATTTGCGCAGGAGAGCCACCCTGCCGCCGTATAACGATGGCGACCGGTCGGCTAGTGGTTAAAGTGGTTGTAAAGTCAGAAGGTTTTTATATCTTAATGCAATCTATGCATTAAGATAAAAAATCTTCTGTGTGCAGCAGCCTCCCCCAGCCCCCCTAACACTTACCTGAGCCCATCTCGATCCAGCGATGTTGCAGGAGTGTCTCTTGGCTGGCTGGGACTCTCCCTCCTCATTGGCTGAGACGGCAGCACGGTGCAATTGGCTCCCGCTGCTGTCAATCAAAGTCAGTGAGCCAATGAGGAGAGGGGCAGGGCCAAACCGCAGGTCCATGTCTGAATGGACACAGAGAGCAGCAGCTTGGCTCGGTGCCCCAAAGCAAGCTGCTTGTTGTGGGGGCATTCAGCAGGTGGGAGGGGCCAGGAGTGCTGATGTGGGTCCCGAGAACAGGAGGAACTGGGCTGCTTTGTGCAAAACCACTGCACAGAGCAGGTAAGTATAACATGTTTGTTATTTTTAACCACTAGAGATCCGTGCTATAGCTGAATGACATCGACAGCGCGGACCTGCTTTGCCGGGACTACGTCTATTGACATAGTCCCGTGCACGAGCGGTCTGCGCGCGCCCTTCAGGGGGTGCGCAGACCGCTCGTGCACGGGACTACATCAATAGGTGCGCTCTGTGATCTGCGCTCTGCTGCTGCCCCACTCCCCCACTCCCCTCGACCAGATCCCTCCCCCCTTTTCTTACCTGAGCCCGATCCTGCGATATGCATGAGCCCAGCGGCTCCAGCCACTGTCTCTCTCCTCATGGGACAGATTGATGGCAGCAAGAGCCATTGGCACCAAGTGGCCCCGAGATACTTTGAGGCCCTGTATCTCGGGGCCACTTGGTGCTAGGAACCCCATCTGGATATGTTGTAGTGCTAGTTCCACTGGGTTTGCACACCAAATTTGGGGTTCCTAGCTCCAAGTGGCCCCGAGATACAGGGCCACAATTTCGGTCAACTGTGTCCATCTGCAGCAATATCATTTCGGGACCCTTTGGGTCCAGAGACCCCAAATAAATTTTGGCTGCAGCTAGGAGGCATCTAGGAACCCTTAACTACCCAGTTTGAAGTTCGGGGGACCTATGGCTGCAAATGGGCACAGTGAGGCATGCAAATGGGCACAGTGAGGCTGCAAATGGGCATTGTTGACCCTCTTTTCCACTTACAGTAGCTGTGCATTTCTCACCCTAGGCTTAGGCTGCTTTCACCTGTTTCACCTGTACACCGCCTGAAAAAAACGGCCCCATTCACTCCAGTGTGAAAGCCGGCGGGCTTTCACACTGGAGCGGTGCGCTAGCAGGACCGCAACAAAAGTCCTGCTAGCTGCATCTTTGGAGCGGTGAAGGAGCGGTGTATTTACCGCTCCTATACCGCTCCTTCCCATTGAAATCAATGGGAAACCGCAGGGATACCGCCCGCAAACCGCCGCTGCAGCGGCGCTTTGCGGAGGTTTTTAACCCTTTTGCGGCCGCTAGCGGGGGTTAAAACCACCCCGCTAGCAGCCGCATACCGCGGGTAAAACGATGGTAAAGCAGCGCTAAATATAGCGCTGCTTTACCGTCGCCGCCCCGCGCCGCCCCAGTGTGAAAGCAGCCTTATACTCGAGTCAATAAGTTTTCCCAGTTTTTTGTGATATAATTTGTCACATGTTTGTAATTTTTATAAAAAAAAAAAAATTCAAAGGTTTACAAACACTTTAATATTTGACACTTGCTGCAGTGCGTTTTAAATGCAGTTCGGGAAATGCGAATGGATTGTGAGTTTTCTTCCTGCACCGTGTTCTGGTGTAACTGAATAATACATTTTAGCCTATCAGATTTACCAATTTACACCTATTTTGCCCATCATCAGATCAACCACGCAGAAATCTGAATAGTCTTTTAGTACAATCCTTCTCAAATTAGAACTAGGACAGTAAAACTAACGTTCAAGTAACTGAGCTATTTATACCTCCCACAACTCTGTTGGCAAATGTTCACACACATGAGGCTGGACACTGTAAATTGATGCACATCCCACTGCTCTGGGTTGTTTGCAAATTCAGTCTAGAGCAGGCTTACCAGTCATAGCAGTATTCTGTAGAGAAATCCCGGATTTGTTAAGCTCTAATGGGATGACACTTCACACACAATACCACCTTTATACTATATGAAGGTAAACCTCCTCTTGGCTTAAAGCTAAAAAGTCAAAAGCAGGCACTACACATACCTTCATGAATTCCCCTAGTAACCCAGCATCTCCTATGACTGGGGTGCTCAATGTCTGAATTCCAATGGCAAGTCCCAAGTCAGAGCTCTGGCATGAAATCGTATTGCAACAGGACCTTCTACTTGCTCAGAGAAGCTCACTAAAAGACGTTTGTTGGGTGATCAGCATTAATAACGTATATCTAAATCCATTTCTTTCTTCTTTTTTTCTTTTTACTTTGGATACAGCAGGGAAGTGTAAAACCTCATTTTTTTCCACCCATGTCTCATTGGGGAGATCCCCCTTCACTTTTTTGTCCTGTACACACAACTGAAATTGAGGTAAAATCTCTCCAAAGTGAAGCAAACGTCTCCTTATGTACACACGAGCGGATTTTCCGTCGGAAAAATCTTGGATGTTTTTTCCGACAGAATTCTGCTCAAGTTTGGCTTGCATACACACGGTCACACAAAAGTTTGCTGAACTTTCAACCGTCAAGAAGGTGGTGACGTACAACACCACGACGAGCCGAGAAAATGAAGTTCAATTTTCCCGAGCATGCGTCAAATTGTTTCCGAGCATGCGTAGGAATTTTGCGTGTCGGAATTGGTACAGACAATCGGAATTTCCGATGGAAACCTTTTCCGACCGAAAAATTGAGAACCTGCTCTCAATCTTTTGCTGGTGGGAATTCCGCCATCAAAAGTCCGATGGAGCATACACACGTCGCATTTTCCGACCTCTCATCGGACTTTTGCTGGCGGAATTTCCAATCATGTGTACGCGGCATTAGGCCTGGTTACCTATGCATATTTTAGCGCGGTTTCAGTTTTGCAGAAACACACTACAGTCCATTTAAAGTGGAGTTCCACCCAAAAATGAAACTTCCACTTTAGGTGATGGTGACTCCCTGACATGCCACATTTGGCATTTAATTTTTTTGGGGGGGGGGGGGTGGATACCCTCCTTTTAGAGGCATCCAGCTTCCACTTCCTCCCAGGGCTCAGTGGTGTTCACCTCTCCCCCCACCCTCCCTGCAATCTTCTGGGACACGTCACAGGTCCCAGAAGATTGCCTGGCCATTCACAGCGCACAGCGCAGCTCTCGCATATGCAGTGTCCGGCTGTGAATCAAAAGTCGGGCACCCACAGTTACAATGCCTGCACCGCAGAGAAGGGGAGAAAAGCGGGGCTTTGTTCGCCCGTAGCTGCTGACTTTTAAATGGGTGTAACTCCGCTTTAACATGGTTTCCTATGGAAGTAGTTCACATCTGTGCATTTTATGAAAAGAGCCAGGGACTTTTTTCTGTTTTTTTTGTTCCATAGACTTCAATGGATGAAAAGCGTGTATTGAAAAATGCAAAATGCACCTGCGATATGCAAACTGCAATCTGCATAAGTGGGAATCAGGCCTAAGACAGTTGTCACTAAGGAGGCTCTCCATTGGAAGCCTCCTTAGCTATTCCTCACAGCTCTATCCAAACTTACAAAATAAAGTTTTGTCATGAAAGGTTCGTCAACAGGATGGCAGGCCTTTTCAACCTTGTGAAAAGCGATCCATGAGGGACTGCTTTTGAGAGGGCGTTAGATTAGCAGCTGCTGGGCATTTTGTAGGTGATACTACCTCCTCTCAAGAGCCCTTCTTTTTATTGACAGCCAAATGGGGGTTTTGTATGTAAATACTGCACTGCACATGCAAGTCAAATGCTTGTCTCATAGCTCTGGTGTGGATTTACATTCAAAACTGCAAGGTAGCCCCATTTACTTATAAGCTGCATTTGGTGGTACTGCTGTGTACCAATCTAAATGGCTGCATGCTATCTCTTAGGTGGGCGGTCACACCGCGGTTCAACCACCACTTTTAAGGTTTCAATAATATTATAAAATGCTGTTAAATTTTCCTCTTCCTGCAGCGGGTACTTTCGCTCATGGGGTGTGGTGTTGCAGGAAGTAGATGCCAAGACATTGTTGGAGGACTGACATTGGAAGTAGATCTATTGATCATGCTACTGGGAATAACAGATAACATTGAGGATGACCACCGCCTAAAGTTTATTTTTTTTCTATATGACTTCCTATGCTAGACAAGGGATCTTGCTAAAATGGAAACTCCCTACCCAACCTACGGTACACATATGGCAGGTGGCAATTAACGGGGTCCTACAACAATATAAACTGCCTTATTTCAGCTGAAATTGCCCTGAAAAAATTGTTAAAATATGGTCTAACTGGACTGATGCACAGGGGCTGACAATTTAGTCCTATGTTGATACACATATCTTCTGTATAGGCTGCTCCTAAAACTGTCATGGGGATTTGTCCATAGCTTGGGCATCCGTGGTAGTATGAACTTACTCCTTTCTGGGTTTGTGTGGCTCTTGTTCTACCAGCTACCCTCCTCTTCCCTCCTTATATGCAGACTACTCCGCATTATACACAGGCTATTCCACAACTAAGGTACCAATGTTCTCTTTATACTATGGCATATTTACAATACACAAGTGCTCCACTGCTTGATAGGTGCCATAGGTAATTGATGTCTGTACTAACATCTGTTCGGATGTTGTAGAATAAGTGCTGCTTTCTGTACCCATTATACTTGCATGTTTTATAAGGAAAAAAACTCACAATTGACTGTTAAAAAGAAAGTTTCCTCTGCATTGCTTTCTACTGTCATCACAGTCAATCCCTTGGAGAACCATAAACTCAGCCTTGGCTATTTTTGTGCCAATGTTTGTACTTGGTCTCTTGTTGGGTTGTTCAAGTAAGTATAGTAAACACTCTTACATTGGTCAATAGATCACTATATTCAGCTCCATTTAACCTTCCTTCACTTCCTCGTAAAATAAGCTATTTAGCTAACTGCACTGCCATTAGGATGAAGCTATAAAAAGAATATCTATCCATCTAGCTGTATACAGTACGTTGTATGGCCAAACTGGGTTTTAAGAGGGAATCAAATGTGAGTGCTCATAGATGTCAATGGGTTTTGTTTTTTGTTTTTTTTGTGTGGTGCACACACTGGACATTAGCACCAGGTTCAATAAAAAAGTGAGCACACAATAGTGAGGGCCGGTTCACACCATGCCCGCACATGAATCGCACAGGTGTGCACTCCGCGTTCATGTGCAATTCCAATTGCATGGAAAACACACTCTATTTGTGAGTGTCAATAGAAAGTTAACGACACCCCAAACACAGGTTGCAAATGCAATGCATTTCCTACACCGGATCGCATGGTACCATGCAATCCGGTTACAGTGCGTTTTAAAAAGTAGTGCATGCACTACTTTGGTGCAGTGCGATTATAGCCCATTCAAATGGAATTGTCAGAAAACTCACCGTACAGAACCAGGAATGCTGTGCGATTCTTGTACAGGCATGGCGTGAACCGGCCCCTAAGCACACAAAAAAGTGCACAGGGTGTACACATGGTCCTCCTCAAAAGAGAAAGAACCCTGGCCCTGATTCCAGGGGACACAAGACTACTGATGAGGACTGGGGGTACTCATCATTCACCTGGCGGAAACCAGGTGGACCCTATTCTTCTTACCTTTGGTTAAGATGAACCAAAGGTAAGGTTCATCCAAATACTAGGTGAGGCTCTCCCAAAGTGAGAACCTGACAAGACTACATACACTCCCCCAAGACTCTTTTATGAGTAATCACATTTACACATAAATTGAAAGATTGTTCAAGATTTAACCACTTGCCAACCAGCTGCCGTAGTTATACTGCGGCAGGTTGGCCTCGGCTGCGCAAATTGCCGTAGGTGTACGTCAGGCTCGTACATTGAAATCTGTGGGCGCGCGCTCCCATTGGCCAGCAGGGGAGCCAATCAGCGGGACCGGCGGACTCGATGTCTGCCGGCCACCCGCGATTGTTCCCCGCAGTGAAAGAACAGGGATCTGCCTGGTAGGGAAGGGGTCAACACCAGGGGGATGATCAAGGGGTTAAATGTTCCCTAGGGAGGTGTTTCTAATTGTGGGGGCAGCGTACTGACTGGAGGAGGAGAGAGATTGCTGTTCCTGATCACTAGGAACAGCAGGTCTCTCTCTACTTCCCTGTCAGAATGGGGATCTGTTTTTTTACATACACAGATCCCCGTTCTGGCTCTCTGTGGAGCGATCACGGGTGTCTGGGAGACATCGCAGCCGCCGGTCACGCGCAACAGCTCCGGCGTCACACCACGCACGCCTATCGCTCTTAGAGCAGCCATCATAAACCTACGCAGCCGTGCCAATCTGCCACAGTATAATGACGGCGGCTGGTAGGCAAGCGGTTAAAGCATGACATGGAGGGGGTCTGTGTATTATGCAGGGGGGGCTGGGTAGGGGGGGTTGTGATGTGCAGGGGGGGCTTTGTGATGTGCATGGGGGCTGTGTAATATGCAGGGGGGCTGTGTAATGTAAAGGGGTTCAGAGGTGCGAGGCTGTGTAATGTAAAGGGGTCCAGAGGTGCGGGCTGTGTAATGTAAAGGGGTCCAGAGGTGCGGGCTGTATAATGTAAAGGGGTCCAGATTATTATCTTCATTTATTAGCAGGTGAATGTGGCCCTCCATGCATTCACATACATTGAACTTGGCCCTTAAGTTGAAAAAGGTTACTGACCCCTGCCTTAAGAGGTGAGAGAGCTGCGGAAGGAAGGGGTGGGTGTGGTTATGTAGAGTGACAGCTGTGGAGAACTTGTGGATGTTCTGCAGGGGGGGATCTGTGGACGGGGGGAGAGGTGAGCTGTCGATCGGAGAAGAGAAGGTGACCTGTGGGTGGGGGAGAGAGAGCTGTGTACAGGGGGAAAAGGGTGAGCTGTGGACCAGAGGAGAGAAGGCGACCTGTAGATGGGGGGGGGGGAGTTGTGGACGGGAGAAGAGAAGATGACCTGTAGATGGGGGAGAGAGAGCTGGGGGTGGGTGAGCTGTGGACCAGAGGAGAGAAGGTGAACTGTAGATGGGGGGGGCTGTGGACGAGGAAGGGGGGGAGAGGGTGGGCTGTGGACCAGAGGAGAGAAGGTGAACTGTAGATGGGGGGGGGGCTGTGGACGGGGAAGGGGGGAGAGGGTGAGCTGTGGACCAGAGGAGAGAAAGTGACCTTTGGCTGGGGAGAGAAAGCTGTGGACAGGGGGGAGAGGGTGAGGTGTGGACCAGAGGAAAAAAGAAGAGACGAATACCTGTGGATGGGGAGAGAGACATGTGGACGGTGGGGAAGGGTGAGCTGTGGACCAGAAGAGAGAAAGTGACCTGTGGATGGGAGGAGAGCCATGGACAGGGGGGAGAGGATGAGCTGTGGATTGGGAGGAGGTGAGCTATGGATGGGGGGGGGGGGGGGGGGGGTGAGCTGTGGACCAGAGGGGAGAAAGTGACCTGTAGATGGGGGGGGGAGCTGTGGACAGGGGGAGAGGATGAGCTGTGGATAGGGAGGAGGTGAGCTGTGAATGGGGGGGTGAGCTGAGGACCAGAGGTGAGAAGGAGACCTGTGGATGAGGGGGAGCTGTGGACGGGGGGAGAGGATGAGCTGTGAATAGGGAGGAGGTGAGCTGTGAATGGGGGGGGTGAGCTGAGGACCAGAGGTGAGAAGGAGACCTGTGGATGAGGGGGAGCTGTGGACGGGGGGAGAAGATGAGCTGTGGATAGGGAGGAGGCGGGCTGTGGATGGGGGGGGGGTGAACTGTTGACCAGAGGAAAGAAGGTGACCTGTGGATGGGAGGAGAGCTATGAATAGGGGGGAGGTGAGCTGTGGACCAGAGGGGAGAAGGTGACCTGTGGATGGGGGGGAGAGCTGTGGATAGGGGGGAGGTGAGCTGTGGACAGGGAGGGGAGTAGATGAGCCTTGACCACACCCATTATTTGGCAACACTTCTCTTTCCTGAGGAATGGCAGGATTGGAAGCAAGAATGGGGGTGTGGTTGAAGGCGGGAGGGGTGGGGTTTGGGGGCAAGGAGTTGACTGGGGAGGGTGGGTTCCTGCCCCTATTCTCTGAGAAAAAAGCCCTGTGTTTTATAATAAAAAATATATGGGGGAGAAGGCGTTTCCAAAATTTCTGTCTATTTTAGTTTATATAACAAAACATAAAACACTCAGTGGTCATCAAATACCACCAAAAGAAAGCTCCATTTATGTTAAAAATATGATATAAATTTTATTTGGGTACAGTGTTGTATGACTGCGCAATTGCCAGTTAAAGTAGTACAGTGCTAAAGAGCAATAAATGCTCCGGTCATGAAGGGGTAAAACCTTCCGAAGGTCCAGTGGTTAGGCAGTTATTGTTCTCTGCTCAACTGACATTAATCAATCTAATTCTGTGGAAACAATCTGAGGCTTTGGTATAAGAGGCACAACACAGGTGAAAGCAGTGGTAGAATGAGCCGGGTCACCGGTGGCAAAGTAAATTGTTTTGGGATAATATTATTGCAGCGCTACAACAAACAGACGTTGTGATTGCCAAAACATGGAGCAAAACAACACGGAAAAACAAGAGCCTTGATAACAGACGTGTTTTCTATGCAGAAACAAGGTTATTTGCATGAAGCAAGTTTTATCTACATCTCGGTAATCTAGAAGAAGCTGATTTTCAGGCACAAGACACGTGTTAAAAAAATAATAATATTTATGACCTTCATATGGCTCCGAACTTTCATTTGGGACTATGAATCATCTGATATGCAGCGAGAAGTAAAAGGTTTCCCTTTCTGTAGGTGTCACAATAACAGATTATTCATCGCAAGCACAGAGAATACATTTGATAATTCACATATGCTCAATATGATTCATCACTGCAGAATGATATCATCAAAGAAATACCCAAAAAAGCTGGTAAGCCAACTGTATAAATAATTATTGAAATATCACATAGGCTTAAACCACATCAGTACAGCTGCATGCACTGTATATATACAGTCTCGTATTGAGGTGGTTATAACGGGATCATAGTCGAGGCTACAATCATGATCCCGTACCGTTTGTTTTAGGAGGCGATTATCTTTTATGCAAAAGTGATCTAAGCGGCTATACAGCTGCTGGATCACTTTTACTGGCGGCCGCCACCTCTCCCGTCCCAAAGCCACTCTGTCCTAATGCTGCTGCCAGACTTATACACCTTACCAACCGCTCAGAGTCTGCCAACCCTCTCCTCCAATCCCTACACTGGCTCCCAATCACCCAGCGAATTAAATTCAAAATACTAACCACAACATAAAAAGCCATTCCCAACTCTGCCTCGAGCTACATCACCAAACTTGTCTCCAAATATCACCAAAATCGTCCTCTCCGCTCTTCTCCAGACCTCCTACTCTCAAGCTCTCTCGTCTCCTCCTCCCATGCTCGCCTCCTGGATTTCTCCAGAGCCTCTCCCATCCTCTGGAACTCGCTACCTCAACCTGTCGGGCTATCCCCTACTCTTGCTACCTTCAGGCGATCCCTGAAAACTCATCTCTTCAGGAAAGCCTATAACGTCTCCAACTAATCTCCTTCCACTTCCATCAGCTCATTCCCCACAGTTACAACCTTTTGTACGACCTGCCCCACCCTATTCGATTGTAAGCTCTTCTGAGCAGGGCCATTTTAATCTTCTTGTATTTTATTGTATTATAACTGTATTGTCTCCCTTTTTTTTATTGTAAAACCCTGCGTAAACTGTTGGCGCTATATAAATCCTGTATAATAATAATAATGTCATATCAGTGTGCGCTAGGTTTGCCACCTCATCCCTTTAAAACCAAACACATATGAATTACACAGTGGCTGTGGCTGATTAAGGTGGTAATTAAACTCACTTGGTGCCTTATCTGCATTAAATTAGCATCAGAACCTGTGTGATTCACATGTGTTCGGGTTTAAAGGGATGAGGTGGCAACACACACATAGGGTTAATTTGTGGACATGCACCAGCACTCACACATATCTGATATTGGGACACTGCGTCTGTGCAGCTGCTTTATCCCAATATACGTGATGGAAAATCTGTGCAATGGTATTGTACTCAATGTATGAATGAGGCCTACTTAGAGGCCTTTCACACGGCCTGTCTGATTGGACCTTGCAGTCTCTTCTATGGAGCTGCGGTTGTCAGCGGACACATTTCCACTGACATCCGCCGCTATCTGTTCCTGCCCACAATATCCAGACGGATGGCGGTCCTATTTTCCATCCTTCTGACGGTTTAGATAGGATCAGATAAAAACTGGCAGGCCATCTGTTTCCATCCGATTTCCCCATAGAGGAGAGCAGGACTGTGTCCATGTCAGCTCTTCACAGCGCAGCGGACAGGACCTGTCATCCGCCTGCTCAGCGGGAACCAGCGGAGCGATCGCCCGCTTATCAATCAAAATTGGTTGCACGGAGGTGCACGGAGGTGCCCGTGTGAAAGGGGCCTTAGTTGCCGCAACATATGAAACAAAAGTTCAAAAACATTGTTTATAATGCATCGTGATTTAGAAATGAAATCAGTCATTATACTATATCTACTTTAAAGCAGACCTTCGCTGAAATAAACAGCTCTAAAGCATATCTGTGGTCAAAATTTAAAACCCAACTCCATGATATTAACAACCCCCTAACTAAATGCTGGTATGAAAAAAAAATATCCAAATGCCGAATTCACTTACCTGAAGCCACGGTTACATGCCAATCCTTCTGTATTCTTCTGTTTACTTCCTGGGGTCCTTGTTCAGGTGTCCACATCACTGCCTGCATGATGTGTACATCTCCTTACCTCCCAACTGTCCCAGATTTTGAGGGACTGTCCCTGATTTCGAGGGACTGTCCCTGATTTGGAGCAATGTCCCTCTGTCCCTCATTCCTCCTCATTTGTCCCTCATTTTGGTCTGATCTATATAGATGTATATAAAATGCACTTTTTATCTTTCAAAAAGTGTTTCCCAGTGCTAAACCTTTCATCCAATTTCTAAATTGCTGCATTTGTACATTTTAATGCCAATATAAAGGAATAGTAGTGGTAAAAAAAAAGCACTTGTTGATTTAATTAACCTTTTTTGGGGGGTTATTTCTCCTTTAAGGGGGTGTGGCAGATGCCTAAATACATTTGCTAGTAGGTGTCCCTCATTTCCATCTCAAGATGTTGGTGGAGGCGACACTTTCAATGGTTGGGCCCTCTCATAGGCTCCACAGGCAGGAGAACTCTCACAGGGCCGGTGAGGGAACCAGGGCACAAGAAAATAATGAGCAGGGGAAAATGGCTGCTTCCCAGGGCAGGAAATTAGCTTGACTCATAGAAGAAGCAGTGCCTTTCATCCATTACACTGCAGAATGGTTTAGGAAATGGAGTTTGGAATCACTACTGAGAAACTGGGTGATTTTTCAGCAGGAATGTGGGGGGAACGCAGTTCCAGCACCTCATGAACTGAATGTATGTAATGGCATGGGATACTAGAGTGTGCTGGAGGGTCTTTTGATGTTGGCTAATGGGGGATCTATAGTCACTGGGGGGACCTATTGTTGTGGGGGGGTCTAATTTTGCCGGAGAGGTTTATTGTTGCTGGAGGGGGGTTAATTGTTGATGGGGGGATCTATTGTTGAGGGAGGGGTCTATTGTTGCTGGCTGTTGGGAGATCTATTGTTGCTGGAGTGGGGGGATTATTTGCATTGCCTCTATTGTTGCTGGGGGTCTATTATTGATGGGGGGAGGTTATTGTTGATGGGGTAGGTCTATTGTTGTTGGCTGCAGGGGATATATTTTATTGTGACCCAAAGACCCGCATTGTGTGCCGCTCAGGCTCTCTAGAAGGGGTGCAAGTCCTGAACGTCTACCCTTTTGGAGTACTGGTGCGGGAGGGTCCTCATCCTGGCTCCTGTATTAGTTTGAAATGACATCCATACGATTCCTGGGATCAGGTGTAAGTGACAACCTCTCCCTGGACTCCAGCCAGGCTGTGCCACCGACGCGTTTCGCTCCGCCCCTCGGAACTTAGTCATGTTTTATTGCTTTTCTTGTTATCAGTATCAAATTCCATACAAATTTCTTGGTTCTGTATTCTCTAAAAGGAGTGGTACTGGAAGGTGGGTAGGGGGCAGAACCAAGGGACAGTGCTCGGAGGTGGTTAGGTGTGGGTGACAAGGGGTGAATCGGAAGGATAGAGTACCTGCACCTATTCCCTGAGGAAAAAAAGCCCTGCTGAGGAGTAAGGTGATTGGTGCATAACGCACTATTTATATTACATTTTTTTGAATGGAGAGGGACTGTAAAATCATTATATTTATTTCCACATTGTATTTCAATTATTTCTAGCCTACTCCTATTAATCTGAATGATCCTAAAGTTTGTAAACTTACTTTATGAAGATCCCCACACATTCTTATGAGTAGGCACTGCTGTGTCACATATGTCACAGAGCCTGCCTTCCTAACTAGAGAGGTGAGGAGAGGAGGAGTTTCAGGAGGCGGAGTCAGTACATGAATCAATGCTTGCAGGCAGCAAGATACCATGGGATATGTAGTCCTTAGAAATGGAAAGTAAACAGCAAAGGAGAAGCTGCAAAGCATGCAAGGAATCCAGGAAGTTGTGGAAAGAGATGACCAGCAGACAGGCAACACTCTCAACATGAAAGGAGATTTTGAAGTAAGCTTATATTGGATTGTCAAATATATTTATTGCTTGAATTGGGATTACAATGCTGATGTTATACAATTAGTGTATACTGTGATCATAAAACTCCTGTAATAAATCATACTCCCCCCCCCCCCTTTCAGCTAATCGTTATATACCTGTGTATATATATATATATATATCCTGGCCCAAAGTCTCCTACCAACTACATCACTCATCCCAGGAGGCTTTGGGGCTATGTAGAAAACAGGTGCGCTTTGGAGCATCATCAGGCTGCTATCTCTCTAGGCAAAACTATTTTTTTTCATTTTTGGAAAGAGTGTGGAAGGGTTTAAACCTCTGTCAGGTTTCTATTCCTGTCTGTGTCCCTAATGGGTAGGGTTGCCACATCATCCTTTAATTCAGGACACACATTATTACACAGGTTCTGTGGCTGATTAAGGTGGTAATTAAACTTGGTGCCTTATCTGCATTATATCAGCCTCAGAACATGTGTAATTAATATGTGTCCTGGATTAAATGGATGATGTGGCAACCAGTGTTGGTCATCTTACTTTAAAAAAGTAATTAGTTAAGTTACAAATTACTTCTCCCAAAAAGTAATTGCGTTAGTAACTCAGTTACTACATTGGAAAAGTAATTAGTTACGCAGCAAAGTAACTGACTTTTTTTTTTTTAAATATTCTATACGTGTAACCAAGGGGCTGCTCTATTATTACTCTAACCAAGGGGCAGATCTGTTATAGCGTGTAAGCAAGTGGCGGGTCTATTATTATTATATCGTGTAAGGGACGGATGGCTACAGAAGAGGGCGAATGTTAAATTAATGGGCGGAGCTCGATATATAACAATAATAATAAATCCGCCCCTTGGTTACAATAATACTAGACCTGCCCCTTACTTACACGATAGACGCCCCTTGCAGAGTAGCACGAGCATCAGGAGCGTGCGGCATCGCCTCGTACAATTACATGTTAACTGCACCTGCGCGGTGTAGAATTCACTAAGAGCTGTTTAGGTTCAGCAATTTTCGGAAGCTCCGTAGTCCTTCGTGCTGCGCTTGCGCAGTACAGGGGGTCCTTATCCGGCGGGGGAAATTTTTCGGCAGGACACCGGAATTACACTACTGCCATCTAGTGGCGGTAGATGTAATTGGGATAACTAAGCCAAAGTAATGGGAACTGAGTTACCATGAGGGGAAAAGTAATCAGTTAGATTACTCGTTACCCTCTAAAGTAACTGCGTTAGGTAACTCAGTTTATTTTAACTCAGTTACTTACATCACTGGTGGCAACCCTACTAGTGGGGAAGTTCACCCCTCCATTTGTCCTGTAACCATTGTTACTGAGATCGAAAGTGGAAATCTAACATTTTAGAGTTGTCCACAGAACAAGAGGTAGAGACAATCCTCAGATGGAAACACATTTCTGGTGACAATTTACTAAAGCTGGCCATAGACAGTGTGTTTACATTTGTGCAGCCAGTGGTAGTTAGAGGAATCCCCCCAGCCGGAATTGTTATGCCGCGTACACACGACCGGACTTTCGGCGGACTGAACTCCGGAGGACTTTTTGACGGAGTTCCCGACGTAACGGACTTGCCTACACACGATCACACCAAAGTCCGAACGTGATGACGTACAACCAGACTAGAATAAGGAAGTTCGTAGCCAGTAGCCAGTAGCCAATAGCTGCCCTTGCGTCGTTGTTTGTCCGTCGTACTAGCATAAAGACGAACAGATTTTTCAACCGGACTCAAGTTCTAAAGTCCGTCAGAATTTTAAGCAGAATCAAGGAATCAAGCAGAAGTGTTGTACGTCACTGCGTTCCTGACTTTTGGAATTTCTGACCAACTTTGTGTGACCGTGTGTATGCAAGACATGTTTGAGCCAACATCCGTTGGAAAAAAAACATGGATTTTATTGTTGGAAAATCCTATCGTGTGTACAGGGCATAACATGAGTGAATTTCCCTTCCTAGGGGTAGATTTCCTCTCACTTCCTTTTGTCTCCCTCCATTTGTAAGTCGGATGTTTGTAACTAGGGGACTGCCTGTATTATCAATCAACTGTGTTTACTCTTTTTAAATCATAATGACAACACAAACTACCCAGTGTTGGCCTGATAACATTCACACAAGTTGACACAAAGGGGTTTGAATGGCTATTAAAGGTAACCATCCTCACCTGTGATCTGTTTGCTTGTAATTAGTGTGTATAAAAGGTCAATGAGTTTCTGGACTCCTGACTGACCCTTGCATCTTTCATCCAGTGCTGCACTGACAATTCTGGATTCTGAGTCATGGGGAAAGCAAAAGAATGGTCAAAGGGTCTGCAGAAAAAAGGTAGTTGAACTGTATAAAACAGGAAAGGGATATAAAAAGATATCCAAGGAATTGAGAATGTCAGTCAGCAGTGTTCAAACTCTAATCAAGAAGTGGAAAATGAGTGGTTCAAACCACGGTCAGGTAGACCAACTACGGTTTCAGCCACAACTGCATGGAAAATTGTTCGGGATGCAAAGAAAAACCCACAAATAACTTCAGGTGAAATACAGGACTCTCTGAAAACATGTGGTGTGGCTGTTTCAAGATGCACAATAAGGAGACACTTGAAGAAAGATGGGCTGCATGGTCGAGTCGCCAGAAAAAAAACATTACTAGGCAAATGCCACAAAGTATCCCGCTTACAATACGCCAAACAGCACAGAGACAAGTCTCAAACCTTCTGCCACAAAGTCATTTGGAGTGATATGATTTGCTTTTTTGGCCACAATTATAAAAGCTACATTTGAAGAGGAGTCAACAAGGCCTATGATGGAAGGTACACCATTCCTATTGTGAAACACGGAGGTGGATCGGTGATGTGTGAGCTACAAAGGCACAGGAAATTTGGTCAAAATTGATGGCAAGATGAATGCAGTATGTTATCAAAAAATACTGGAGGAACATTTGCATTCATCAGCCAGGAAGCTGCGCATGGGATGTACTTGGACATTCCAACATGACAATGATCCAAAACACAAGGCCAAGTCGACCTGTCATTTGCTAAAGCAGAATAAAGTGAAGGTTCTGAAGTGGCCATCTCAGTCTCCTGACCTCAATATCATTGAGCCACTCTGGGGAGATCCCAAATGTGCAGTTCATGCAAAACAGCCCAAGAATTTACAGGAACTGGAGGCTTTTTGCCAAGAGGAATGGGCAGCTTTACCATCTGAGAAGATAAAGAGCATCATCCACAAATACCACAAAAGACTTCAAGCTGTCATTGATATTAAAGGGGGCAATACACGTTACACGCATACTGGGGTATGTAAACTTTTGATCAGGGTCATTTGGGTAGTTTCTGTTGTGATTATGATTTAAGAAGAGTAAACACAGTTGATTGATAATAAATGGCTTCAGTCAAACACTAACCATGAGTGATAGAAACGTTTTTGTGTTATCATTCATACTCTCTGAAAAATGGCCAAGAAATCACAAATTCTGCCAGGGTATGTAAACTTATGAGCACAACTGTAATATATATATATATATATATATATATATATATATATATATATATATACACACACACACATACAGGAGCATGCCTAGGTTAATTGCCACCCTTTCAGGTTGCCATCACACCAGTCCCTTCCCCCCTACCCAGATGCCACCCAGTTTTTGCCAACATTACCCCCACCCCAACCCCTTTGGTTGCTACAACTCAACTAAAACACTGTGGCCTGGCTGCCAGCATCCTAGCAACCAAGGATGTGGCAGGCACATGCACCATGCCAGCCAGCCAGCCACCAGCATCCTTGCAACTATCTCACTAATGTTGCTCTGTGTGTACCAGCCAACATTACTAAGCTGCAATGAGGACTGAGTGTCTGCTATGGACATTTCAGCCTCAGTGCCACCCCCCATCAAGGGATGCCTCACCGTACCTCATAAATGTCACACGTCTTTGTACATTGAAGAAAGGACAAACTAACCATAGAAAGAAGATTATTGAAAGATGAACACACCTTGGTTAAAAAAATATATATATATTTATATGTAAAGCTAAATGATATTATAAAGATTGTAGGTTTCCTGTAATGACAGACCCTCATGCAAAGCAATTCTACTTTACATTGCATCAGCGTATGCATACAGTTTCATAGTTGCATCAGACAGAGAGAGGAGAAATTTGATATCTGAAACCATACTGCAGCAATAATTAACTGTACAGCGAAAAGTAAATAGCATAATATCTCCAAATAGCAAACACCGAATAACCACTTTCAGCTCAAAATATCTGTTGCTGTTTCCAAATTTAAGTACGTCTTATAAAGGGTTCTATCTCTGCATTTAGGATCAGACCCTCAGAACCTTCCATACACATTCAGCAACATGTAAACTCTCAATAAGCAGATAACTGCAGTTGCAGAAGCGGTACTACAGAACAATGGGGCATGAAGAAAAAAATCGAACCCACCCAAGTGGTAATTAGTCTTCCCAATTTACCTGTTACAAACCTTTTCACTTCATTCTGATAGTCAGTCCATTATTTATTGACAATTAGAAAAAAAAAATCCCTATGCGTTACAACGTCCTCAGTACATGCTTTAAACTAAAGGGTTAGTTCACCGTTAATGACTTTTGCAAATTAGCAGTGATGATGCATTAAGTAGAACAATATTAAATACATTTTACCTCTCACCATCTTAGAAAAAAGAGAAGTTCACGAGTTGAAAAAACTAACAATTATAATCACCTAGGTGGATGCAACATCGATCCGATGCTGCATCTGTCCCCCACCGGCTCTCTAGTGAGAATTGAGCGATCAAACACCACTGATCTCTCAGTTCTCCCCTACACTCTGAGCAGAGAGCTCTGACTGTCATTCAGCAGCTCTCTGCTGTCCCCTTCAGTGCTCACTGGAGCGCTGGGCTGTGAAGGGGGAGGGGAGGGCTGGCTCAGGCTTTTAGTGGCTAGTGGAGAGGCTGAGCCAGGTGCTGATCAAAGCTTTTGGGCAGATACAGACCATACGGTCGGGATCTTTTCAGAGCCTGAACCGGTTCTGGGATGTCAACTGACAGCAGGCTACAGCCCGATGTCAGCTGAAAACGGATCACAGGAGTGCAGAACAAACTGCACTCCTGTGATCCATAGGAGACGTATAACCAAAATGGCTTTGGCCAAACTTATCCTTTAATCTCTAAAATCTCATTAGCCTAGCCTAATTTCAAAAGTAATTTTCTATATTTTTAACCTCTTCAGTCCCGGAAGGTTTACCCCCCTTCATGACCAGGTCATTTTTTTGCGATACAGCACTGCGTTATTTTAACTGACAATTGCATGGATGTGCGATGCTATACCCAAATAAATTGTATCTCCTTTTTTCCCCACAAATAGAGCTTTCTTTTGATGGCATTCGATCACCTTTTTTATTTTTTCCGATATAAACAAAAAAAGACCAACAATTTTGAAAAAAAACTATATTTTTTTACTTTATGCTATAAAACATAACCAATAAAAAAAAAATGTAAAAAATTTAAAATTTTCTACAATTTAGGCCAATATGTATTCTGCTACATATTTTTTGTCAAAAATATCCCAATAAGCGTATATTGATTTGTGCAAAAGTTATAGCGTCTACAAACTATGGGATATTTTTATGGAATTTTTATCTATTTTTTTTTTTTTTTACTAGTAATGGCTGCGATCATCGTTTTTTAGCGGGGCTGCAACATAATGGCAGACAAATTGGACACCTGACTGACACTTTTGACACTTTTTTGGGGACTAGTGACTAATAAATTGATCAGTGCAACATGATCAACAAAATGCACTGCCCCTGTACTAATGACACTGGCAGTGAAGGGGGTTAACATCAGGGACAATCAAAGAGTTAAGTGTGCTCCTAGGGAGTACTTTCTAACTGGAGGAAGACAGGGATCTGTGTTTCTGTTTAGCAGAAACACAAGATCTGCATCTTCCTCTCTGACAGAATGGCGGTCTGCCTTGTTTACATATACAAAGATGTAAACAGACACACTAATGTTTACAGGCACCTGCCCACAGACCTAACATGGGTCCAGTGTCAGACTTGAAGACATAACCTGAATGAACACAGATGTCACAAAAGTGACACCCGTTCCATTCTGCTCTGAATCTATTTACAGATACCATGCTGGTGGGCACCATCTGTGTGAAAGGGCCTTTTTGTATTTTCTTATATTTATCAAAAAGTTGCATTGTACAATCAGTTTAAAAAACGTAGGTAAAAGAGTTATACAGAAAATTTTGCAACAAAGTCAGTAGTAGAATGTAACATGGAGCAATACAGAAATGAGAGAGAGAACAGATTACTGCAGACGTCAAGCTGTTCTACATTTACCAGGACTAGGGAGTCACATAAAATCGCATCAGGAGGGATCCTCCAAAAGGCACATATAGACTCTAAAAATGCAACCAATTATAATAAGTGTCAGGGTCAACAAACCCATAAGCCCCCCCCCCCCCCACCACCGTGTCAAGTATGGCTCAGTTAAGAGAAGTAAGAAATAGGCAGTGCAAAGTGATAGGTATCTACAAATATCCTGCCCCAAAACTGGACAGGGGATACAGGAAGAGATAGTGGAGGGAGGAAAGGGAGTGCGGACTGCAGTTAGAGAAAAGGGCATGGATCCGGGTCACATAAGAGTAAGTGAAAGCAAAGAAAGTGATGGGTGCCGTGTTCCAGGACATCAGCAAAGAGAAACAGTAAAATATATAAGCAACTATGAGAGTAGACTCTCGCCTGGGGCTTGACAGAAAAAGCCCTCACAAAATAACCCAGACTGTGAAACCTCCTGCAGATAGGCATCTGTATACGGGCCCTTATGCTCTTAACTAAACTAGTAACTCTTAACCTAATGCTCTTGCCTTCAAGGTCCTTGTTGAACTTTATTTTTCTTGGGTGAAAATGTTCTGTCCCTTTCTCTTAATTGTTCTTGCACTGTTACCCTGTTGCATTCTCTGCCCAGGGAGACAACAAGCAGTCATGCAAATGCATTTCACACAGGTGTCAAACTAGATAGTGGACCATACCTGGTGGGTGTACCAAGTTGGTCACACCTCTGCAGATGGCAGCTGAGCTGGGATAAAGCCACATCATACTACAAAGTCGACAAATTCAGTAGCTGGTATCGGCCAAAGGTAAGGGCAGGTAGCAAACAAGTGAAGTTAAAATACAAGCCTGCGGGACTTTTTCGGCTGACACGTTTCTGCCCAGCTCCTTTGATTTTTTTTTCCACATTTGATGTCACATGAGAGGCATCCAACAGGGCCATCTACTGAGCGATGTTTCGCCATTTTCTAAGGAACCAGGCGAAATTCATACAGCGTATGACCAGCTTAACACGAAGTGCAGAAAATCAACCGATTGCTCAGGCGATGGGTATTGGCTTGGGCACAGCTAGAAAGTGAGGTTGATTGACAGGATGTCTGGTTGATATCTGGCTGTGTAGCTGCTATATCAGCAGTTGGGGTACAACATTACCTGTACCTCACTGTCCTGCACAGCAACAAGGCACGAAACAAATACGTTGGCAGAACCACAAGTAGCAGATCAGCTTTGTTGCATTGTTCACCGTTGCCACTATCAAGGAGCCCCCCCTACTAATTGCCAAGCATCCATCGCTGCAATGCATGCATGTCGATAGGAAGTGGCTGCAGGAGATCAGCAGCACCAAGATGTCAGGAAAGATAAAAAATATATATATATATATTTTTTTTTTAAACTCAATTATGTATCATACACAGTGCTTTATAATCTAAAATTAATTCACATAGGGTTTATCAAAAAAGAAGATACCGGCGCACCAAATCTACTATACTATATGTAGTTATGCTGCAGTCAAACAGACCCTTTAGATGCGGTAAAATAATATACAAAGAAATGGACTGTGCTGGCTACCAAAAAAACTAAAAAATCAACCCCAATCTTCTCCTTTTGCTGTACCTTATGTGACCAAACCTATAGTGTTGCCACTTATTTTAGCAAATATATTTAAAGTGAGAAAATGTGTTTACCACTGTGCTGTGAATAAGCACCAATCACTGTTTCCAGTGTTGGTGATGAAACCATATACATCATAAATAATAAAACACAAATAATATAAAACATGTGAATATAACTCCTTCGTTCAGAGTCCAAAATAGAAAAGCAAACAGCTGTTTTGTAACACGTGATAACTTCTGGTAGTTCTTGTGTTTTCCTGATGTTACAGTGAAAAATCACCCTTTAGTGCCACCACCACCTCACGAAATGGCCACTCACCAGATATCAATTGAGCGCTCGCCTTTGGTTCATTAATGGATAACCACTCCTTAACAACGATCAATATCCCCAAAGTTCATTTACATATAAACCCAATACATATAGGGTTTATATCTGTTTTAACTTGATTAAAGTGATTTTTTTTTTAAATAACAAACATTTCATACTTACCTGGTCTGTGCAATGGTTTTGAACAAATTAGTTCTGATCCTCCTATTCTCTGAACCTCCTGGCTCCTTCCCAAGCCGCTTGCTATGGGGAACTCACATCGCTGGATCGAGATTGGGCTCAGGTAAATATGGGGGAGAGCAGAACACAAGGTTTTTTACCTTAATGTATAGACTGCAATAAGGTAAAAAACCTTCTAGCTACACAACCACTTTACCTCCAGAAGGTTCTGCCCCCTTCATGACCAGGGCATTTTTTGCTATTGAGCCCTGTGCAATTTTAACTGGCATTTGCTCGGTCATGCAACACTGTACCTAATGAGCAGACGCTATTATTTTGTAAATTTAAGTTTGTCTGTAGCTGCAGTTTGGCTCAGACTAATTACATTAAAGTTCTGGTTTCTGTGCCAGTTTATCTGGGTTGTGCTAGTTTCCACTTGACCGTGGGTGTCACTGTCACCACCGGTAAGTGTTGGAAATGCAACTGGCTAAATGCATTGGGTACCCCTTTTACTCAGAAACAGCCCGGTGGGAGTGGTTTGCCCGATGTGCATTCTGGGTAAGGGTATTTAAGGTACAGATGCCTTTTTTTGGGGGTTTGTTATCCTGACCTCATGGCCCTCCTGGCCTAGGGTGTGTGCTGCCTTACTCTATGTCTCTGGGCCAGCTGGCCCGAGGCTTCGCAACTGAAGGGAAGGCCCAGAAGTATTGGGGCCTACCGATCCAGGGGTGGTCCTTTGCTGTCTTGCCTGCAGGAAGAAGCCAAGCGACTTGAGGATCCAGGGGAGGACTTTTCCAGGAGAGGACCGAGCAATAAGGATGGTATCTCTGGAGGAGCCTGGAGACTCAGTTGGAGGACGCATCCCGGGTCACCTACCACACAGTACCACCGGACTGGCTGAAAGAACCTGGTACTGTGTAACAGTTCTTTAACTTTGCAACAAGTTGATGGTTGTACCTTCCTGTGGCAGAGGATTGCACAACGATTCCGTTATACTGACAAGTCTGTGGCAGAGACTTTAACCGAGCATCTCATCGGCTGCTAGGCCAGTGAGAGAGGCCTATCCGGTGGTTGTTAGATCCAGCCTGTGGAGGCTGTTTGTCCTCTGGATCAAAGAAATACCTCTAACCCGCAATTACAAGGTACCTGAATTCCCCTTAACCCTCTATCCCTCTATTGCAAAATTCACGTTCTTTCAAATAAATCTTTGGGAAAAGGACTAATGCCGCGTGCACACGATCGGAATTCTCGTCGGAAAAAACTCTGACGGTTTTTCCGACGGAATTCCGCTCAAGCTGTGTTGCCTACACACGATCACACCAAATTCCGACGGTCTGTAACACAGCGGCATAAAACACGTTCGACAGCACTATAAAAGGGAAGTTTAATGCTTCGGAGCATGCGTCGAATTGTTTTCGAGCATGCGCCGGAATTTTGCGTGTCGGAATTGCATACACACGATCAGAAAATCCGATAGAAAGGTTTTTCGTCTGAAAAATTGAGAACAGGTCACACACAGTGGTAAACAATAATGTCATACATTGATTCCATTCATGACTGTTGTTTACTACGTGTCATGTAATCACACAGTGATCCCATGGTATCTGGGCCGCTCACAGTGGAGATTGCAGATTGCGCCAATGTGAGGCAGTGCACATGAATGGGACACGTACAAGTACATCATGGTGCCTACTCAAGCTACCAGCCCAGCAATAAAATTACTGTTGGCCAATCGGCAAAATGCAACAGACTTACGCCAGCGTCACAAACCAGGCACTCTTGTAGCTCAAAAACGACTAAATGTGAAGACGACACTGGGACAACATTGCAGTTTCCCAGTGCCGCCATGATGCTTGAACATTTTTGGATTACAAGTAAAAGAAAATCCCAAATTTTGGGTTGTCCCCAGAAAAGTAATAGGGGGAAATCTTCCAATGGAGACACTAATTCTGGTGACCTGGGGGGCCCCAAGGAATTCACTTAATTTGCAGGGATTTTCTCTCACTTCCTGTTTTGGCTATGGGTTAGGAAGTGAAGGTAAATCTCCCCAATGCGACACAGATGGCAAAAAAATCTGACAGGGTTTATAACCCTCCCTTACCCTATCCAAAATTAAAAAAAAGTTTTGCCTATAGCACTACCTTAACTGGTTTCCGACCGGCTCACGTCTATTTACGAGGGGCAGAATGGCTCCCCTGCGCAAAACCCTGTACCCGTACGGGGTTTCCTTTAAGAGGCGGGGGACCCGGTGCGCGTGGCTGTCGGTCGCGCTTGATCACGTGCTCGAGTGCTAGTGCGGGGATTTGTGTGTGTAAACACACAAATCCCTGTGCTGTCAGAGGAGAGGAGACATGTTGTTTGTTCCTAGTAAGTAGGAACAGCGATATGTCTCCTCTTCTACTCAGTCCAATCCCCATACAATTAGAACACACTGAGGGAACACACATTTAACCCCTTGATCGCCCCTAGTGTTATCCCCCTTCCCTACCAGTGACATTTACACAGTAATCAGTGCATTTTTATAGCACTGATCGCTGTATAAATGTCAATGGTCCCAAAAATGTGTCAAAAGTGTCCGATCTGTCCGTCGCTATACCACTAAAAATCGCAGATCACCGTCATTACTAGTAAAAAAAAAAATGGACGCAAATTTAGTTTGCCATCATGTAATGAAATCGTTCAGTGGACATGAATTGACGTTTTTTTACACATACCTAGTGCAAAAAGGTTGGAACGGAAACACATTAACCTTTCAATTTATCGTTCATTCGTCAGAAAATTTCCAAACTTGTCCTTCGTTTTTTAGGCTCAAAAACGTCCCAGCGATTATCGATTTTGTGCTCATTAACTGGCCGAAAAATTAATGAACTGTCTAAATGATTGAATTTAGGCCGATTTGTCGTATAGTGTATGGCCAGCATAAGGCCTCATGCACACAGGACATTTTTTGTTCCTCTTCTGGACACCTTTATTCTAGGGTATGAAAAAGGAATGTAAGTGTCAGGGAAATCTTATATGCACAGCCATGCGCAAAGATGTGCACGTGCGCATAATAATTCTCAAGTGACAACTAGATGTGCCCTAACTTGCGCGCATGTCAGTGCATGTGCGCATTAGTGCGAGCGTGTGTGAATACTTGGCGCTCACTTGTCTAATTAAAGTGGTTCCAGAGACCAGAAGATTGCTGAGTGCTCGTCAGCTCCTACCGACTGTGACCTGATCCTGTGTTTGTTTCTGTGTATACCCGGCCTGTTTTACTCTGCTCGTTTCTGATATCTTGTTGCTGACCCAGCTTGTGACCTGACTCTGCCTTTTGCCTACCGTTCCAGTGCCTTCCCTGCTCGCCTGATACCGGCCCTGGCTTAGCCCCAACTCTGCTCTGGATCCTATTCTGTACCTCTGCTGCCTTGCCGTTACCGACTTCTGCCTGCCTGACTACCTGAGAACCTGCATCCGCCTGCTTACCAGCTTGGTTGCAGTCTGCAGTTCTGTACCTGCTGCTGTGTACCTGTACCTGCCAGTCCACCAGTCTGCCTGCTGTCCTGCACCTGCTCTCATGCATCCACATCTGTCAGTCCATAAGTCTTCCTGCTGCTTGGCACCTGCTGCAAGTACCTTCCATCCAGGATCTCCAACCAGGCACCCATGCCACTCTGTGCTTTGTTATATCCTGTCACCACCTTCAGGAGAAACAGGATAGGAGGTGTAAGGGAAAGCCCTCACGTCAGCTCGGCCTCAACCAGGTATGTGACAGTAAGAAATGTGCCTAAAGCTGTGTTATGCAAATATATTTTTGTATAACAATTTATTCTGGCCAGAGGATGGAATGATAGGCACATTTATGCACGTTTACACACGTTTAAGCACGCTAGTGTTTTTTCCACCAAAACGCTCCTCTCCTGCAAGTGAGGGTTTTTTTCTGCCTCTAAATGCCTGAAAAAGGCCAATGTGTGCAAGGATACATAAGCTAACACAGAGTGGAGTTTAGAGGCAGAAAAAAAACATCATACGCCACTAACAGCCGAGTTTGTAATGTCCTGTGTCCAAAGCAGTTATGACACTGGCCCCTAGCGCCGGTTCACATTAGATGCGGTGCGAATTCACAGCAAATTAGCTGCAAATCCGCACTGCATCAAAATTGCAAACTGTTAAGGTGAAATGATTGCGGGGTGTATGTTAAGTTAACAACACCCCGCAATCAGTTTGTAAAACGCAGCACGACCCGATTCCGGTACAGAAAAAAAAAGGTCCTGCTCGAGTTTGGTCCGATTGCAGTTTGTATGGCTGAATTTGCATCGCACAGACATTGCATGCAATCTACACAGCAATGTGGTGCGAATCACATGCAGTGTCTGGCATCGCACTAGTGTGAACCGATCCTAATGCCCCGTACACGGTCGGATTTTCCGACGGAAAATGTCCTATCGGACAATGTTGTCGGAAATTCCGACCGCGTGGAGGCTCCATGGGACTTTTTCCGTTGGATTTTCCGACGGACAAAGTTTTATCTCCTGCTCTCAAATGTTCCGACAACAAAGTCCGATCTGACTTTTTCTGATCGTGTGTAGCAAATTCCGACGGACAAAATGCAACGCATGCTCAGATCAAATTACAAGACCAAAGCTATTGGCTACTAGCCTCTACGTAGTCCCGTCGTATGCAACGAACGTCACCACGTTCAGAATGATCGGATTTTCTGACAACTTTGTCCGAAAGAATCCGATGGATTTTGTGGTCGGAATTTCTGACCGTGTGTAGGGGGCATTAGACTTGCATTGAGGAAAGAAAAGCAGCAAACACCGTACAACATGGTCCACAGAGGGAAGGGGAAATGGTGAGGAGCTCCGGGGCTTTGTGACACCCTCCTCACCATTTCCCCTTCCCTTTGTGGATCATTTTGTACACGAATTGGGGCTGACACCCACTATTGGTTATTGTTGGCTGTATATGGGCTCTTAACCTCCCTGGCGGTATGATTATGTCTGGAATTTTGTGCCAAAAGCGGTACAATTATTTTGCATGGAAATTTGGCGTTTTTATATTGTAGGCATGCAATTCTTATGAATAACTCACTTAAATCTGTCCAAACCAGAGTCTAGTAGACATCCCGGGTATGATAAAGTTTAAAACACAAAATTATAAATTATAATATACCGTATATACTCGAGTATAAGCCGAGATTTTCAGCCCTTTTTTTAGTCCCCTTCTCGGCTTATACTCGAGTCAGTGCGGTCTGCCTACATGAACAGCTTGTCATGTAGACAGACGGCACTGTTCAAAAGCCGCGCCGCCTCCTCCCGCCCGTCCGTGATAGGCGGACACTAATTTTCCCATTTGTACAGTGTTCCGCCTATCACGGATGTTCTATCATTCTCATCTCATGGACGAGGATGAGAGAATATCCGTGATAGGCGGAACACTGCCCATGACTGCTGGGAAAACCGAGTGTTCCGCCTATCACAGAAGAGGAGGAGGAGGAGGCGCGGCTTTCAAACCTGCAATGGCGCCTGGCGCCTCAGCGTGTACGCTGATCGGCAGGACAGCGGCCCCCGAGGGACACCGGACACCGCCCCCCGAGGGACACCGCACACCGGGCAGCGGCCCCCGAGGGACACCGGACAGCGGCCCCCAAGGGACACCGGACAGCGGGACACCGGATCGATCGGCACAGGTAGGCTGCACTGGGGAAAACGTGGGGACACGGGGGGTTGTATAGGACACAGGGGACATGTAGATGGGCATTTGCTGACACTCTTTTCCACTTACAGTAGCTGCTCCATTTCCCCCCCTCGGCTAATACACGGGTCATTAACTTTTCCCAGTTTTTTTGTGGTAAATCAGGGGCCTCGGCTTATATTCGGGACGGCCTATACTCGAGTATATACGGTAATAAAAATATGTATAAAAATTATTCAATAATGTAATCAAATTAAAAACACTGAAATTTGCTCAGTTGCAGAATAGTCGCTGTCATTAAATTTATTGTTTGATGATGAATTGTGATTCTAATTTATTATTGGTGTTTTCTAGCTAGTTTAAAACCACTTTTGACATAAAGGGACACTTTTTGGTTGCTATGGACAATCTCCAGTTTCTAGGCAGAAAAAAATCTATTTATTATATAAAATGACATGCAGGGCACTGGACAGACCACTAGAGACAAAGGGGATGTGTATTTTTTGTATACAGTACTGTAATCTGTAAGATTACAGTACTGTATGTGTATTGTGTTTTTTAACTTTTTTGAATTTGACTGCCGGCCGCAAAACACGGCAAAATTGTGGCGCGATTTTGCCGCTTTTGCATTTTTCCGCAGCTGGTGGTCAACCTAGTCTGTGTGTACATAAGCCCTTAGGCTTCATGTACACTAGCAGCTTCTAAACTAGAGTATTTTTTTCCAAAGCTCCTAAACTCAACACCATAAAAGCCTACCAGAGTTTAGAAGATGCTGCGGTTAGTTGAGGTTCAACCTCCCTCAACCTCACTCTCCTGAAAGTGGAAGAATCGCACAGGGGCACATCATGCCTTGGATGAGGGGGCGCAGGGACACATTTGGATGAGAGAGCACATCATTCCTTAGATGAGGGGGCACAGGGGCACATCATTCCTTTGGATGAGGGAGCACAGGGGCACATCATTCCTTGGATGAGGGGGCACAGGGGCACATTTGGATAAGGGAGCACAGGGGCATATCATTCCTTGGATGAGGGGGCACAGGGGCACATCATTCCTTTGGATGAGGGAGCACAGGGGCACATCATTCCTTGGATGAGGGGGCACAGGGGCACATTTGGATAAGGGAGCACAGGGGCATATCATTCCTTGGATGAGGGGGCACAGGGGCACATCATTCCTTTGGATGAGGGGGCACAGGGGCACATCATTCCTTGGATGAGGGGGCACAGGGGCACATTTGGATGAGGGAGCACAGGGGCACATCATTCCTTGGATGAGGGGGCACATCATACCTTGGATGAGGGGGCACAGGGGCACATTTGGATGAGGCAGCACAGGGGCATATCATGCCTTGGATAAGGGGGCACAGGGGAATGTTTGGATGAGGGAGCACAGGGGCACATCATGCCGTGGACGAGGGGGCACAGGGGCACATTTGGATAAGGGAGCACATCATGCCTTTGATGAGGGGGTACAGGGGCACATCATGCCTTGGTTGAGGGGGCACAGGGGCACATTTGGATGAGGGATCAGAGGGGCACATCATGCCTTGGATGAGGGTGCACAGGGGTACATTTGGATGAGGGAGTACAGGGGCACATCATGCCTTGGATGAGGGTGCACAGTGGCACATTTGGATCAGGGAGCACAGGGGCACATCATGTCTTGGATGAGGGGGCACAGGGGCACATTTAGACGAGGGAGCACAGGGGCACATCATGCCTTGGATGAAGGGGGCGCAGGGGAACATTTGTATGAGGGATCACAGGGGCACATCATGCTTTGGACGAGGGGGCACAGGGGCCACATTTGGATGAGGGAGCACAGAGGCGCATTTGGACTAGCAGATTTTGATACACTAACATACATAGCCAAACTCCAGCTAATACTATATAAGCAGTTACAGCAAAGAGTGTTTTCTCCTTTTAAAATAAAATAAAGACATAAATAAATAATGGCTGACCATTGTGCCCCTGCTACCGTTACATGGTTTGTCTCCTCCCTGTAACTAATACATTCTGTTAAAGAGCTTGTTTTTTGGAAAAACAACAGACTTACTGGCTGGATCAGCAGGTCAGATGAAAGAAAGAAAGCCTAAAAAAAATGAATGCAGTCTTCACATCTAAGAAACGATAAACTACAATAGAATAAATGTTTGCTTTTGTGTTTAATACCACTTTAACACACTAATCGCTGGTTGCACAATTGTGGTGTTGTAGAAGAAAACAAAGCGGTGACTTACAGGGCAGGAATATCCTCTAGGTTAGCTGATGATGTCTAGGAGAAGAAATCAGTGATTGCCTCAAGAATGAATCATGTTGCTGTCTGCCTGGGCTCCCACTTGTATTATTGTGCTTGCAACAGATGGGCATCAATGCAGAGTGTGATTTCTATTTCCCATTACGGAGTACAGCAAGAGGGAAGTGGACAGCTCAAGTATCTGAGCATATTACAGGCAGCCAGCTCCATCCACCCAGCCCCATGCCAAAAATGTATCACGGCCTCTGGGAGATCCTCTTACATGTATACAGTAACCTAAGTTAACTCTTCCTGCTAAAAAAGGTAGCCATGTTACAGTCACACATTCGTGTCCTTGTGGTAATATCACTTTAACCATAACTGATACTGGGTGTTGTGCTACTTACTTGATTATGAAAGCAGTCCTTCAGGGATCGGTATTCAGCCTCAGCTCCGTATTCCCATGACAGACCTGCAGCTACACAGACACTGTATTGCCTGCCTACACACACAACTCCAAGCATACCTGCACTGGGTTATGTTATCAGTAAACAGCCGAGGTGTAATGGTTACAGTGGGTGTAGCTGTTTTTAAATGGGCACAATAATAATAAATGAGATAAAAAGGCCATTGTTGTAATGTGATGACCAAGGAGGAGATGGCGCTGAATAGAAGCCCATCTGGCCTGGTCCCAGTGGCTTAGAAATGACAAAAGTTTCGGTGGCGAGCCGGGCTTTTTTTCTCAGAGAATAGGTTCAGGAACACCCTCTTTCCGAGTCACCTTTTGTTTCCACCACCTACCCAACTCAAAGCACCGTTCCTTGGTTCTGCCCCCTTACGCGTCTCCCAGTAATGCCCATTTTAGAAAATACAGAACCAAGTATTGTTTTGTGGTGATATGTAATTTGTATAGAATTTGTTAATGATAACAAGAAAGGCAGTAAAACAGATCCCTTATAAATAGCAACAATGAACACCCCCAGCAACATTAGATCACCCCAGCAACAATAGATCCCCAGCAACAATAGATCCCCCCAAGCAACAATCAGGGGCGGATCCAGATTCTAGTGTCGGGAGGGGCACTGGCAGAAAATATGTTTTTTTTTGCAGGCAATTTATTGGGGAAATGGCTGGTGTTGGCGCTTCAATCATCACAGCACAATGGTTGTTATGGTGTCAGGATGATTGAAGCGCATTATTTCTATTATTACATTGAAATATAAAATAAAATAGTTCAACTCACCCTAATGCAGAATCAGTGGGAGCCCTCAGTGTGTCACTTGCCACCGTCACTTGCCACCAGATGCTGATTGTCACTTGTCATGTCACCTGCCACACACTGCGGAATGTCACTTGCCACAAGTTGTGAATTGTCACTTACCACGTCACCTGCCACTCATTGCGGATGGTCACTTGCCACTTCACCTGCCACACATTGCGGATTGTCACTTGCCACGTCACCTGCCACACATTGCAGATTGTCACCTGCTGTGTCACTTGCCTGCTACAAGGTGTGGACTGTCACTTGCCACATCACCTGTCATACATTGCAGATTGTCATTTGCTGTGTCGCTTCCCACGTAACCTTGTCACCGGGCCCCGCTGACCGGTCCACCCGCCTGCCTGTCACTAATTTCTCCATCCCCCCCCCCCCCCGGATACCCCCCTGGCAACGATAGACTCCCAATAGCCAGCATCAATAGAATCTCCAGCAGCCAGCAACAATGGACCATCCCCCTCAACAGTAGATCTTTTTCAGCAACATAAGACAGATTCCCCAGCAGCCAGCATCAATAGACCCTCCAGCACAGTGGTCATCAACCCTGTGCTCAGGGCCCACTTACAGGTCAGGTTTGCAAGATAACTGAAATACATCACAGGTGATATCATTTGCTGCTCAGTGATTACAGTATACGAGTCTGCATCTCCCCAAGGTAATACATAAAACCTGGCCTGTTAGTGGGCCCTGAGGACAGGGTTGATGACCACTGCTCCAGCACACCCCAGAACCCCTTGCCATTACATACATTCAGTGCTGGAGGTTCTGGAATTGCTTAACCCCACATTCCTGCTGAAAAAAACTCCTGGTAGTGAGCTTCTAATGGTTATGGGTCTTTTGGGACCCTTGACTCCTGAACAATATCCAAAGGTCCTAACAGCTTCATCCACTGTCTGATTAATCAATCTGCATTGGTCTGATGCTGCAGCTGTCCCCTGTCAGTTCTAAGCCCAAAAGCTGAGCGATCACATGACTGCTGACTGATCAGTTCGGGGAGTGGTGACTGTCAGGTTACCACTCTCTGCTCTGCTCTTCCAGTGCTCACTGGAGGGCCAGGCTGGAGAGGGGGCAGGCGCAGCTGTGGATCCCAACAATGTAGCCAGTATCCTTCCAGAGCATGGAGCAGCTCTGTGATGTCAGCCAACAGCGGGCTTTAGCTGATTCTGGGTCATAGGAGAGCAATTCCATGTAAGTGAACTCCTGTGATCCAGGTATTCAGGAAAAGTATGACCAAAAAAGCTTTGGCCATACTTCTCTTTTAAGAGGCCACAACAATGCAAAGGATAAATATTTAAAAGGCTACAACAATCCCAATGAAGACTAATAATATGTCTATAAAGGTGACCTTTTCTGATTAAAGGGCACGTAAATCCTAACAATGCACTTCTCTTATTTTGCTTTATTAAAGCTGAACTCCATGAACTGTTTGCATTACATACCCAAAGAGGAGCTCCAGGCTCCTTCAGAAAAAATGAAAAGTCAGCAGCTTCCCTACTGCACATGCGGGAAGCATGCTGCGTTTTGTGAATGGTGGCGGGGGGACGTAAGAAGGGGGCCGAACTTCTGCATTAGTTTGCTGCAGTGAAGTCAGCCGGAAGTGGAAGCATGTACCTGTCAACCCCCCCCCACAAAAAAAAAAATGCCAATTGGGTGGAGCTCAGCTTTAAATTGGTCCAGCTTAGACCAATGTACAGTGCTTTCGGAAAAGTGTTCCTACCTCTTGAAATTTTCCACATTTTGTCATGTTAAAACCAAAAACGTAAGGGATTTTATGTGATAGAC
This sequence comes from Lithobates sylvaticus, assembly GCA_028564925.1. Lineage (NCBI taxonomy): Eukaryota > Metazoa > Chordata > Amphibia > Anura > Ranidae > Lithobates > Lithobates sylvaticus. The sequence goes on from CM053030.1 coordinate 442,939,969, forward strand.
CAACACAAAGTGGTACATAATTGTGAAGTGGAAGGAAAATTATAAATGGTTTTCAAAATTTTTTACAAAAAAATATCTGAAAAGTGTGGCTGGTATTGGTATTCAGCCCACCTGAGTCAATACTTTGTAGAACCATCTTTCACTGCAATTACAGCTGCAAGTATTTTTGGGGATGTCTCTACCAGCTTTGCACATCTACAGAGTGACATTTTTATCCATTCTTCTTTGCAAAATAGCTCTGTCAGATTGGATGGAGAGCGTCTGTGAACAGCAATTTTCAAGTCTTGTAACAGATTCCCAATTGGATTTAGGTCTGGACTTTGACTGGGCCATTCTAACACATGAATATGCTTTTATCTAAACCAGGGGTGCCCAAACCAGTGGCCCGGGCCCTCTGCTGTGGCCCACGACCTCCTGCTCTGGGATGGAATAGAATAGAATACTGTTATTAAAGGTCAGTTTATTACTAAAATCACAGTGTATATATGGGCATATCTTTTCTGCAGTGGTTACTAGGCTGCTTTCAAACTAATCCGCAGGTGCAGAGTAGTTTACCTGCAGGTTACCTGCACTGAGCTATAGACTTTTATTATTACCTGCGATTTTGGTGAGCTTTCTGAAAGTGCACCAAAACTGCAGAATATAAAAGAAGTCTATTGCAAACTGCAGGAAAGCCAAAGGTACACTGCGTTTCACACATGGTGTAGGTAAACGGCAGCGCATGAGTATGAAAGCAGCCTTGGACCCCTTTCACACGGTCAGTCCGACAGTCCGACCAATTGGACCCTCCATTCAGCTCTAAGTAGTGGCAGACATAAACCGACTTGTGTTCTACCTCCAATACGATCTGCTAAAAAGTATTGTGGGCTGCGTCCGTGTCCGCTCAGTGCATGGTGGACATGGACATGCCATCCACCCGCTCCGCTCATTGTGGCCCGCGACTGGTTGCCAAGTCGCTTAAGTGGCCCTCTCTCTTCAAGAGGTTGGGCACTCCTGATCTAAACCATTCCATTGTAGCTCTGGCTGTATGTTTAGGGTCGTTGTCCTGCTGGAAGGTGAACCTCAGCCCCAGTCTCAAGTCTTTTGCCGACAGGTTTGCTTCTAAGATTGCCCTGTATTTGCCTCCCTCCATCTTCCCATCAACTCTGACCAGCTTCCCTATCTCTGCTGAAGAAAAGCATCCCCAAAACATGATGCTGCCACCACCATGTTTCACTGTAGGGATGGTGTGTTCAGGGTGATGTGCAGTGTTAGTTTTCTACTACACATAGCGTTTTGCTTTTAGGCCAAAACGTTCCGTTTTGGTCTCATCTGACCAGAGCACCTTCTTCCACATGTTTGCTGTGTCCCCCACATGGCTTCTCGCAAACTGAACTTCTTATGGCTTTCTTTCAACAATGGCTTTCTTCTTGCCACTCTTTCATAAAGGCCAGATTTGTGGAGTGCACGACTAAAGCCCCATACACACGCTCGGATTATCCGAGGACCAGGTCCGTCGGATCATGTCCGTCATACTTTGTCCGATGTTGGTTTTGCGTACACACGTTCGGACAGAGTTGTCGGAAAATCCGATCATTCTGAACGTGGTGACGTTTGTTGCCTACGACGGGACTACGTAGAGGCTAGTAGCCAATAGCTTTGGTCTTGTAATGTGATCTGAGCATGCGTAGCACTTTGTCCGTCGGACAACCGTACACACGATCGGATTTGGTGTGATCGGACCGTGTTGTCGGAAAATCTATCCAGCAGGAGATAGGACTTTGTCCGTCGGACAATCCGACGTACACTGTCCGATGGTGCATACACATGGTCTGATTTTTCAACAACATTGTCCGATCGGACAGAATCCATGCAAAAATCCGACCGTGTGTATGGGGCTTAATAGTTGTCCTGTGGACAGATTCTCCCACCTCAGCTGAGGATCTCTGCATTTCCTCCAGAGTTACCATGGGCTTCTTTGCTGCTTCTCTGATTAATGCTCTTCTAACCCGGCCTGTCAGTTTAGGTGGATGGCCATTTCTTGGTAGGTTTGCAGTTGTGCCATACTCTTTCCATTTTTGGATGATGGATGATGAATAGAACAGATACTGTAGATAATTTTTTTCAATGAGATTGAACGAGGTGAAGAAGAGGAGTTGTAATGTCAGAATTACCATCTTGTCCAATCAGAGAATGCCGTGTATTCATTGAAAAAGTACAAGGCGTTCTATAAATAGCCATTGTGCAGAGGGAGCCAGTCCCTGAAGCCAGTGTGCAGAATGAAAGCCACTTGCACAGAGTCTGAGCGGGTCCCAAAAAATGCAGCTTTTGCCATAGTAGTACCTCCAACTAGTGCTTCAGGTGTGAGACATGCATTATTTCCTTGTGCCAAGCTGGATCTAATATAAGTGTGCAATAAAACGTTTTTTTTTAGGTATCAATACTATTTGATTCCACGGGAAATGTTGTCACTTGATTACTTTCTCGGTTCTCTGCCTGTGCTGCTGTGTTAGTAATTACGCTGTTCTCAGTCATCTCTGAGGTCTGCAGAACCCCTCCCCTCTGTAATAAAAAGGGTAAACGGGGGGCTTTTGTAATCTGTATTGAATACGGGATGTGAGCCTTTTGAAGCCATCAATATGAGGGTAGTTGTCCATATTAGGAGGACATAATGAGCAGCTAAGAGATGTAGGGTACCTCAACTGACACGTTTCAGGGCGCTGTTCTCCTTCATCATAGACAGTACAGTGAATGAACAATTTCACCCTAGGATAGGAATTGTTACTCCACCAGATCTCCTCACCAGATGAAAGTAGAAGGGGAAAAAAATAATCATATTACCATTACAACTAATAATAACTAGTTACCAGGATTCAAATGGTTTACCATTGGCCTTTCTCCTTGTGCCTAAGGCACAGGCCGGAATCTACGCTAGACAGAAGCAATTATTGGATGCTCAGGCAAAAAGGACAATGTTGTTATTTGAAGGGATAACTTAAAACCTACATACTTAAACCAGTTTCATGGCTGAATGTGCACACATAAATAACAGAGAATTTTTGGCAAGGGAAAAAAATGGGCTGTGCTGAGTTGTTGTAAACATCATTCTTTCAGCGAAAGTAATTGGAGATAATGTTATGTAATGGAAGGCTTTGCTTATTGCGAATGTGAAGCTGCATGAAATGTCTGTGTAATAATTTTCCAAAAGGGGCTTATGAGTCATTTTTCATTTCTTAGTATTAGGGATGAGCTTCGAGTTTGAGTCAAACGTAAGTTCCACTCAAACATCGGGTGTTCTTCTGTTTGCCGAACAGCGAACTTTATGGGGCGTTCGCAGCAAACTTGAGTGCCCCATAATGCACTGCAATACCGTATGATGATTGGCGAAAGCATACACTTGGCCTGCATGTGCATTTGGCGGTGTACAGTTTCTAATACAGTGCAGGCAGTGTACACAGTATATAATACAGTCTAGTGGGGTATTAAGAAAAGAAAAAAAAAATACCCATCATGTCTGGAAGGCCTCCAAGGAGAGGCAGACGCTTACAGGCCACTAAAAGAGGACAAGCAGCCTCTGAAATAATATTTAAAAACAGCACCCAACAAGAGTAACTGTGAGGGGTCACTGTGTTCTGGCACCACCAACACCTAAGGCCCAATGTTTAACAGGGGCATGTAATTACAATATAAGAAGCGAGATGCAGCATCTGTGCACATCATTTTCCCCTTCTCTCTTCTGCATAGGTATAAACATGAACATTCTGCAGTGTTCATGTCATCAGGTATAGCTGTCAGAGGGTTGTTAGTAATGTCTGGTTAGTAATATGTACAGGCAGCAAAAGTGTGTTTTTACAAACACAAGTTTAGCAGAATGATCACCTTTAAAGTGGAACTTCACTTAAAAAGGAAACTTTGACAGGTACCCACTCCCCACCTCCACTGGAATCCTCTAGGCGATTCCACCAGAAGTTTCCCCTCTACCCTGTCCACAACCTCGTCACAGGTCCCAGGAGGCTGTAGGACTATTCATGCAGTGCGGCTCACTCATGACCAGCGGGGGACCGGCTTCCCACCCAAAGATTGGTGAAGAACCGACCTGGGCAGTGCTGGATCCCTGGACAGGTAAGTGTCTTTTAATTAACCATTTCAAAACCACCCCAATAACCACCCCCTTTATGCCCAGGCCAATTTTCAGCTTTCAGTGCTGTCACATTTTGAATGACAATTGCTCAGTCATGCAACACTGTACCCATATGACATTTTTATCATTTTTTTAGACAGATGGTACTTTCTTTGTTTCTGTTAAAAAGATATAACTAATTTTTCTTCTTCACTGATGTGCACTGATGAGGCTTCAGTGATGTGTACTGATGAGGCTGCACTGTTGGGAACTGATGAGGCACTGATGTGTTCTGATGAGGCTGCACTATTGGAAACTGATGAGGCGGCACTGATGAGGCTGCACTGATGTGTACTGATGAGGCTGCACTGTTGTGTACTGATGAGGCTGCACTGTTGGGAACTGATGAGGCGGCACTGATGAGGCTGCACTGATGTGTACTGATGAGGCTGCACTGTTGGGAACTGATGAGGCGGCACTGCTGGGAACTGATAAGCTACACTGATAGGGCTGCATTGAAGATCAGGGTACTGGTTATCAGTGTATATGCTGTACACACGCTGTCTCTGTGTGAAGAAAGGAGAGCCGATAACAGCCAATAACCGTCAAAGTTTTCTTACACCTGTGATCACATGGTAAAGGGCCGCTGTGATTGTCCCTTTACCTCTATATGTGATCCTCTGTGTCCAAAGCACACAGTGGTCACAGAGCACACCCGAAGCACACCCCAGGGGTGTGCAGGTGGTGCGCAGGTGTGAGGGCACCCATGTATGTCCTCCCAGAACTGGAGGCCCATGCTGTAGCCATCTATCAACTATAGCGTGGACCTGAAAGCGCTTAAAAGTCAGCTGCGCCAGTATTTTTAGCTGCTGACTGGAAAATCACTTTAAAGCGGAGTTCCACCCAAAAGTGGAACTTCCTCTTTAAGCACTCCTCGTTCATTGCATGCCATGTCGTTTTTTGGGGGGGGGGGGAGTGGGTACTTGGTTTTGTCCCACTTCCTCCTTCCGTCGCTTGGCCACCTAGGTGACTCCTCCTCTCCCCTCAGCCAGCCCCTCCCTCTCTGCAATCTTCTGGAACACATCACAAGTCCCAGAAGATTGCCTGGCCACTAGGAGAGTGCAGCGTGACTCGCAAATGCACAATGCGCACCCGGCTGTGAAGCCGCAAGCTGGGCGCCCCCACTTGCAATGACGTGCCACGGAGAGGAGGGGGGAGAGGAGTGAGGCTTCGGGTGCCCGCATCGATGGACCGTGGGACAGGTAAGTGTCTGTTTATTAAAAGTCAGCAGCTACACTTTTTTTTTAAATCTTAAAAACGACTGGAACTCCGCTTTAAGGCTCTAGTCACACCTAAGTGCTTCATGAACGTGTGAAAAACACAGGTAGTGCTTGTTGTGCCATTCATTGTTAACCTTCCTGGCGGTATGATTATGTCAGATTTTTGGCGCTGAAAGCGGTACAATTATTTTGCATGGAAATTTGGCTTTTTATATTGTAGAACTGTAATTCTTAGGAATAACTCACTTAAATCTGTCCAAACTAGAGTCTAGTAGACATCCCAGGTATGATAAAGTTTGACACACAAACACAAAATCATAAATTATAATATAATAAATAACTATAAATAATAACAAATAATATATAATAATAATACATTTTATTCAATAAATTTTAGGCAATAATATAATCAAAAACACTGAAATTTTTTGGGGCCAAACAAGGGTGCAATATTACTAGTCATATTGCTTCAGTAAACATCCTGGGTATGGTCAATTTCGAAACATGGGACTGCACAAAGTCCAAAGTCACAATCAGGACAATAGAACCTGGTTTCCTTTCGGATTTTCCTTCCAGTGTCATCACGCTTTGAGCAACAAACTGCACACATCCTTGTGGGTGCTGACTTTTTTTCAGTTGGTGGGATGTGGTCCATGAGGTGACGACCAGTCAGGCGTTCCAGGTTGACAACACCAGCAGCTCTGTTTACAGCCGTTGGTGTTTGGTGGTTCAGAAAGATATGTTCTGCAACTTTCCAAACAAAGTCAGCATGAGCCACAGGCTTGTCACTCTTTTTTTTTTAGTAGAATGAAGGCATTCCATAAGCATTGCTCAAGAAGATGCCTGAAGATCTTCTTGTAATACTTTATTTGTTGGCTGAATAAAATGTGATTGCCTGGTCGGCTCTGTCAACACCTCCCATGGTATTGTTGTAGTCTATCACCACTCATGATGTCTTTCCCACCCTTTGTGTGTACCATGACAGCGGAGGTGTTATGGATTGTACTCATTAGGCACACATCTTTTTTGTCACGCCATCGCAGTGCCATCATTTTGCCTTTCTGCTAGGCAACCATTTCTCCCGTCTTGAGCTTCTTATTGCCAAAGGTTGGCGGCATGTCACGCCGGTTAGCCCTAACGGTTCCATAGGCATCTGTTTTGTTCTGTAGAAGGAAGTTCATGAGATGTGTAAAAATTGTCTGTAGTTACACAATAGCCCTGATTTAGCAATGGCTCAATCAATGAAAGAACTGAAGATGTTGCCATTCCATAATGACTGTGTTTTTGGTTGAATTTGGTTCCTTTCCCGGTATATAGGACAGAATTCCAAATGTAACCAGTGCTCGATTCACATAGCATGAATGATTTTACGCCAAATCGTGCTCTTTTTGTCGCTATATATTGTATCCAGCTGAGCCTTCCCTTGTAGGTCATTAGACTTTCGTCTATGCTGATGTCTATATCTGGCACATAGCTCTGTTGGAAATTTTTCATAATCATGTGATATACCTCCCAAATCTTTTTGGGTGCTGGATGGGTACGTTTCGTCAAATGCTTCATTATTTTCAAAGTGCAAATACTTCATTATCAGGGAAATTTTGTACTCTGACATGACCGTGCCAAGGAATGGAGTGGCTAGTCATTTATTGGTTGTCCAATACCACTTCTGCAGGGGTTTCCCCACCACTCCCTGAACAATTATTAGGCCCAGGAATTTACAAAGGTCCTCTTTGGTCACTGGTTCCCACTTTCTGCTCCGTGAAAACCTCAGATGCGTAGCAGCTTGTTGCTCCTGGTACCGGTTTGTCTCCGTAACTATTTTTTCAAAAACCTCATCAGTCAAAAATAGTTGGAGGTATGCCAAGGGTTTGTCATCTTCAACATCCACTTTGATACCAGGTGCTCCAGTAAATGGGAATTTTGGGGACGCTGCGTGTTCAGTACCGCAGTCAATAGAGCACCAAGTCTGCACATCACTGAGGTTAGTCGCAGGATCATCGCAGAAATCACTTTCTGTGTCTGATGACCAACTTCCCCACGAATCGCTATCAATCAATTCTGCAAGTGATTCTGTATCGCTGTTTTCCAGCACGTCATAAACCGCTTTTGGTGCGCTTTTTTGATGCTATGGTCGTTCTCTAGTTTTCCGGCAGAAAGTTCAGTAAAACTGCAGACAAGGGCACTGGACAAGGCACTGGGGGGCAAACTGAGGTGAATTTATTTGATACAGTAATGTAATCCAATAAGATTACAATGTATTGTGCGTGTTGTGTTTTACACTTTTTGAATCTGCCGCCGGTTCCACCCCCTTGCGTCGAGACGCTCGCAGGGAAAGGTTGCTGGAACACACAGAGGATCGGGCGGAGGATCCGGCCGCTGTACACAGCAGGAGTACATCAGGGGATCCTGGGGACAAGGTAAGTAACCTCTTTCAGATCCAGCAATGCAATCCCGAGTGTGGCTCGTGATTACCATTAATGGTTCTGAAATCTCACCCCAAGCCACATTTGGGAATAGTGCCAAGGAGGTTAATGACACCCCAAATGCAGCAAGCAGGTGCACATTTTTCTGTGTGGAAAAATGCTCAAAAAACACATCAAAACATGAGAAGCTCAAAGCTTAAAAAGGTACATGAGCTACTTTGGCGCATTTGTTAAAGTTCAAAAGTTTGAAATCAATGGGTTGCCCTATTCATGTGGCGAAAAACACATACACAAATGCAGAAAAATATGGTACGATTTTGCTCGCACTCTCAAAAATGCATATGGGGTTTATTTACTAAAGGCAAATCCACTCTGCACTACAAGTGCACTTGGAAGTGCAGTCACTGTAAATCTGAGGGGAAGATCTGAAATGAGGAGAAGCTCTGCTGATTTTATCATCCAATTTTATTTTCCTTGCATGTCCCCCTCAGAGCTACAGCGATTGCACTTCTAAGTGAACTTGTAGTACAAAGTGGATTTGCCTTTAGTAAATAAACCTCTCAGTGTAAATGCAATAATGAAAGGAAAATTCTGATGGCTGCACACCAAATGAGATCCAAATGCCTTTATTCGCATAAAACCATGAAGAGCACTACATGTACAAGCAAGGGAGGAACAGCTTCCTCCCTTGCTTGTACATGTAGTGCTCTTCATGTTCTTCATGGTTTTATGCGAATAAAGGCATTTGGATTTCATTTGGTGTGCAGCCATCAGAATTTTCCTTTCATTATTGCTTCAGTTGCAGTTGTGTGAGCACCCTGCAGTTAGATCATGCTGTTGGAGCCAGATCACCTGTGAGCAGATTGGATATTTTGTGAAAGGGCTCTTTCACACGGGGCGGATCAGTGCAGATCCGCCCCGTGGATATCCGCTTGCTCAGCGGGGATCGCCGGAGCGATCTCCGCTGTGCAGGAAGATGACAGGTCCGTCTCTGCACTCTGTGCAGGGACGGACCTGTCACAGCGCCGCTCTCCCCTATGGGAGATCGGGTGATGACGGACTGTATAGTCCGTCGTCATCCGATCCGCTCTGCAGATGGATGAAAAAATAGGGTTTTCCTCCATCTGCAGAAACGGACCATAGCGGGCACGGACGAGATCGGGCGTCAGCGGATGTTCATCCCATAGGGATACATGTATGTCCGTTTTGCATCCGAAAACGGAAGGATGCAAAACGGACATACGGACTGTCCGTGTGAAAGAGCCCAAAGTGTGAATGCAGTCTTAAATGGCCTTACCAGTTTCTGCACTGAAGCACAGATATTATAAATGATATATAAATAAAGTAAACACAAACACACAAAAGGGTTGATTTATAATAAACCATTTAACCATTTACATTTCCCCAATAAGAGTATATGTACATTTGATCTGTGCAAATAGGGCAAAAAAAATATATATATATATATATATAGGTAATATCCTGTGCTGTTTGAATGTAAAAGTCAATCATTTTAAATGGGAACCACCACATTTGACCACTAGATGGAGCAAAGTATTCTAGAAATTCCTTTGACACTTAGCTCCAAATGTGGCCAAATGCTATATTTTCCTATTTAAAGCGATTACTTACATCAGAACAGCCTATTTACAAATTTTTTGGCCCCATTTGCACGCAACAAATATACATGCCATTTCACTGAGTGAATTGCTATGCAAATTCTTTTATATATCACCCACATAAGAGTAGAGCTCTACAATAAGAGGAAATAACTTTTTAGACAGCTGACATAAAAACAGGTGCTCCCACTGTAACATTTCCCCTCTCTTCTTGTTCTGATGGCAACCACAACATTTTTAATTTCCCATCACCTTCTATCCCAATGACAAATGTCAGCAGGTCAAAGAGAGAGGATGAATCGTACCAGTGGGGTCTTGCACAGTTAAAAAAAACCTAATGGAGGTTCCTAATTTTCCCCATTATATCCATTTCTAAAATGAAAAGGTTTTGGTAAGGGGTAGACTTTAATACTCATTTTCTCTTCTTTTAGAAAACCGATGATTCTGGGCAGCAAAGCAACAGCGGCTGCCTTGTACACACGATGAAGCGTTACTGTAAATGACTGTCTTAGTTCACTAAAATATAGCTGCTGCTTGCCAGCACTTTGTAGCCTAAATAAAAAATAAAGGAAAGGAAACAAGAGTGAAAAGGGCAGAAAGGAAACAAGAGTGAAAAGGGCAGCTAGTCCTCCTCTTACAAGTACATAATAACGACACCCGTGTTTATGAATGAAACAAGACAAGAGAGTCACAACAGTAATTAAAGAGACACATCAGGTCATCGGGCAGTAAAATTAAAAGTAACAGCCAATCTAGGTTATCAAGTTGCACATTTCTGCACACAGCCAGTTACACAAGGTATAAAGTTACTGAGCTAAAACTATGCCTTAAAGCGGTTGTAAAGTCTGTTTTGTAAGCCTATACCAGTGGCGGATAGTGGTTTCTTCTTTTGGGGTTTTGGGGGGGGGCGGCAAACAAACAAACAACACCCCCACTCCCTAGTGGTGTGGCACTAAGAGCACCCCCTGCAGGCGGTCCAGTACTTACCCGCTCGTGTGGCAGGGCTGTGGTGTCCTCGTCTCCTCTCCTGGAGTGCGGGCAGCGGCGGCTTCGGTGTCCGCTCCTCATGCTTCCCCCGCCATGTATCTCCTCTTCGGCCACATCGTTAGGCATCCAAAAAAATTGCCTCACGCTTTGGCCAATCGGGAAATGGGTTTAACGACCTGCCTCCCGATTGGCAGGGAGGAACTTTAGTGTGAAAATAGCAAAAATTCATTCGCTATGGTCACATAACTGGGTGGCCTCGGAGTGCAATGCTCTGCACTGCGAGGCCACCCTTATTTGAAGCCTATTAGAGCCTCTGGTGCTTCAAAGCCCCCCCATTTTAATCCATGGACCGGTGCGCTGATATGTAGATCAGTGGGCCGGATGCATGGATAGGGAAGGCAGAGCCCGTGCACCCTCTATTGGCCTATACGGAGGCTTACCTGTAGGTAAAATGAATATCTCCTTAACATGCACCGCTTAGGAGATCTTCACCCTGGATGCAGCCAATGACATCACCGGCGCATGCGTTCTGAATATCCGGCATACCGTGTGAATGAAATCATAGCGGCTCCGGCCAATCATACAGCTGGAGCCCGCAAACCTGGAAAAAAAGAACGGGACAAGAAGGAAACACTGTCAGTGGTGACAGCACGCCGCTGGAGGGCTTCATTCTAAGGTAAGTATTTCATAATGTGCTAGTATGCGATATATACTAGCACATTTTGAAATTTTTACAGGTGTTTTTTTAAACTGTAGCAGTTTCCACTTTAAAGTGATTGTAGACGATAAATGTTTATTTCTAAAAATAACAAACATGTTATACTTACCTGCTCTGTACAATAGATCCTCCTCTTTTGGGGTCCCCAACTAGCACTTTTGGCTCCTCCTCGTCTCAGTGTACCACCATAGGAAGCTGCCTCCTATGGTGGCACACTTGCGGGTTCGATCCTCAGGTAAGTATAAGGGGGAGGGGGTGATACTAATACCCTAAAAAAAAATGTACCTTAATGCAGGGAATGCATTAGAATAAAAAATGGTTAGGCTTTAGAACCACTTTAAAGAGGAGGTCCAGCTCCCTCACGAAAAATTAAAAGCCAGCAGCTAAAAAGACTGCAGTTGCTGACCTTTAATATATTGACACTTACCTGTCCAGGGAGCCCGCGATGTCGGCACCCCAGCCAATCTTTAAATCGGCTGTTGGGTGCAGCTGCCGCCATTCCTGGTAATGGAACCCGGAAGTGTAGCCTTTTGGCTTCACAGCCAGTTCCCTATTGCACATGCACGCAGCGGGCTGCGTTTTATAATTGGTCCGTCGGTGGAGGAAGGGGCCGAACTTCTGGGAGATTGGTGCTGCGGCCCCGTCTCTCAGAAGAGGGGAACGGTACCTGTCAAAAACAAGTACCCATTCCCCCTCCCCCTGAAATATGGCACTGGAGGGGGGAGGAGACGGATAAGCGGAAGTTCCACTTTTAAATACACTGAAACTCAAAACTTAAAGATTTGCTATGTTATATGGAACATTTAAAAGTGTAAATTTTGTTTAAGAGGCACTGTGAAAAATGATCTTTACGTCCTTCTAAAACATAGCAGTACATACACTGGTATGTGAGGGTGCCTAGGCACCACTCCTGTGCCTACAGCCTCATAGTATCATCTACACAGTATAAGAGCTAGACCACTGCTGCTTGTGACTGCTAGTCTCAGGAGATTTGGTGATGTCACTACTGTGTTGCTTACTGTTCTCCTTGCTGAAGACTCTTAAAGGGGGAGGCAAAGCCCTGCTTTTACCAAAGATGGTCACCTTCATGCATAGACATGGTGCAGAACAAGACATGGCAAGGCTGGCCATAAATGGATCAAAATTTGGCAGGTTCAGCAGGGGGGCTGAACTTCTATCCACGTGTGGCCATGCCTGTTTGACAGAAGTCGATCAACTTTTTCCCTGTATTTGGCTCTATCCATCTTCTCATCAACTCTGACCAGCTTCCTTGTCCCTACTGAAGAAAAGCATGCCCACAACATGATGCTGCCACTACCATGTTTCACGATGGGGTTGGTGTGTTGAGGGTGATGTGCAGTGTTGGTTTTCTGCCACACAGCATTTTTCTTTTAAGCCAAAAAGTTCAATTTTGGTCTCATCTGAGAAGAGCACCTTCTTCCACAGGTTTTCTGTGTCCCCCACATGGCTTCTCGCAAACTGCAAATGGGACTTCTTATGGCTTTCTTTCAACAAAGGCTTTCTTCTTGCCACTCTTCCATAAAGGCCAGATTTGTGAAGTGCACGACTAATAGTTGTCCTGTGGACAGATTCTCCCACCTGATCTGTGGATCTCTGCAGCTCCTCCAGAGTTACCAGGGGGCCTCTTTTTCTGTGTCCCCCACATGGCTTCTCGCAAACTGCAAATGGGACTTCTTATGGCTTTCTTTCAACAAAGGCTTTCTTCTTGCCACTCTTCCATAAAGGCCAGATTTGTGAAGTGCACGACTAATAGTTGTCCTGTGGACAGATTCTCCCACCTGATCTGTGGATCTCTGCAGCTCCTCCAGAGTTACCAGGGGGCCTCTTTTTCTGTGTCCCCCACATGGCTTCTCGCAAACTGCAAATGGGACTTCTTATGGCTTTCTTTCAACAAAGGCTTTCTTCTTGCCACTCTTCCATAAAGGCCAGATTTGTGAAGTGCACGACTAATAGTTGTCCTGTGGACAGATTCTCCCACCTGATCTGTGGATCTCTGCAGCTCCTCCAGAGTTACCAGGGGGCCTCTTGGCTGCTTCTCTGATTAATGCTCTCTTTGTCCGGCCTGTCAGTTTAGGTGAACGGCCATGTCATGGTAGGTTTGCAATTGTGCCCTATTCTTTCCATTTTCGGATGATGGATTTCAGTTAGGGGTATCAGAGTAAAAGGGCTGAATAAAAAATGCTTTTCAGATCTAATTGCAAAACATTTTCACAATTATGTGCCACTTTGTGTTGGTCTATCACATAAAATCCCAATAAAATACATTTACGTTTTTGGTTGTAACATGACAAAATGTGGAAGATTTCAAGGGGTATGAATACATTTACAAGGCACAGTAACACGGATTTGATGGGCAGGATGGCAGGATTCATATAAAATGCTTAACCTAGGCACTGTGTATTCAAGCCTTTCTCAACCATTTTCTCCCAGAGGAACCCTTGAAGTAGTTTTCAGGTCTCGGAGCGTCTGCTAAAAATTATAACTAAAATTCACTGTACATTAGAGAAAAAAAGCTATTTTGGCCATATATTTCCTGTGGGTCACTGTAGAGCACTTAGTTCTGCAGTCTTGTGACCCAGATTCAGCCAAAAGTGAGCTAAGCCCTGCTGTCCGATGATATCACAGAGCCAGTCCAGGCTCTGCAGGGATCCCCACAATAGTGTTGGGATCTGCCCAGATGGTTGACTGGCAGTTGGCTCAGCCTATCAGTGCTTCACTGAGAGCCTGAGCCAGACACTGCCATTCCTCTACAGCCCAGTGCTCCAGTAAGTACTGGAGGGGCAAAGCAGAGAACCAGTGACTGACAGTCAAGGAAATGGCTAGATGAATGGGTCAGAGCAACTCCAAAACTGCAGCTCTTGTTCCCAGTCTGCAGTGGTCAGGATCAAAAGTGGTCCAAGGAAGGAAAACCGGTGAACTGGCGATAAGGTCATGGGCGGCCAGGGCTCATTGATGCATGTTGGGAACAAAGGCTGATCCATGTAGTACGATCGAGTAGAGGAGCTACTGTAACTCAAATTTCTGAAAAAACGTAATGCTAGTTCAGATAGAAAGGTTTCAGAACTCACAGTGCCCCAGATCGGTCAGGGTGTCCATGCTGACTGACCCATGTCCACAGCCAATAGCATCTACTAAGGGCATGTGAGCATCAGAACTGGACCACAGAGCAATAGAAGAAGGTAGCCTGGTCTGATGAATTCAAGAATGGTTTGAGGAGCCCAACAAGTTTGAGGTCTTGACCTGGCCTCCAAATTATCCAGATCTCAATCCAATAGAGCAGGGATATGCAATTAGCAGACCTCCAGATGTTGAAGAACTACAAGTCCCATGAGGCATAGCATGATGGGACTTGTAGCCACAAGCATGACACCCAGAGGCAGAGGAATGATGGGACTTGTAGTTTTGCAAGAGCTGGAGGTCCGCTAGTTGCATATCCCTGCAATAGAGCATCTGTGGGATGTGCTGAAAAAACAAGTCTAATCCACTGAGGCCCCACCTCAGAACTTAAAAGTTTTTTTTTTGCATTTACTACTGATGGCTTGGTGTGAGATACCACAGCATACCTTAAGAGGTCTAGTGGAGTCCATGCTTTGATTGGTTATGAGGGGTGGTCATAATGTATTGGCTAATCGGTGTATATATTTAAACAGCTATGAAATTGGGATAAGTAAGATGTAATTAGTACTGAATTATTTATTGCACAATAAATTACAGTTGAGCTAATTAAAGGCTTTTAAATATATAATTTAGAATATAATGATATAGTAAACCTTCCCAGATAAAATCTACAGACAATGACAGTCTGCAACAAAGTAGAAAATATGGGAACTCTTTGATTTATTTTTATTTTTGAATTGCCCTTCCTTCGACTGAGACCTGGAACTTTACCAAGATTCTGAACTCTGCAATGATACATCTGACTGGACACTCTAGGTGGGAACTACCTTGGCTTCTAGGTCTGAAAATCTCTTACAAAGACTTAAAGTACAGCTTGTGCGCAAAAATAATATCTTACTAGAATTCAATGCAATCTGGTACATGTGCAGTGAAAACTGGATGACTCCACCTTGCTATTCAGGTTTGTTTTGGAACTTCAGACATGATTGTTAAAGATCTGACAAACCAACAATCAGGTTGAATGGTTGGATGTTATGGTGTATTACTAGCCACTGGTGTAGAAACCAAAATCATGATCATCCCATTCATCCTGTGTAGCAACACAAAAAAAAATGGTGAGTGAGTTCACCAAACCGGTCTAATACCATTCAGTATTTATTTTAATAAGTCACAGACTACACTTAAAATTGTAGAAAGTAAGCAGGTGTGTCAGTGGCGGGAGAGAGTACAGTCTGTTGCTATATACGGGAAATCCAGATCTACATCGGCTAGTGGTGGGGCTGCAAAGAATAGCAACACACGCCAAGATATGGACATTGTTTGAGTGCAACATCCTTCAGCCACAAGGATGTCACCAATGTGAACACCCACAGGGTCCACTTTAGCTGATTCCAAGATGGTTTTCTTTTGCAGCCTCACCTCTGGAAACAGTGACTGGTGTTTGTCAAAAAAACACAAAGAAAGGGGGAGTGGGGGAATTGGGACTTTAAATGAGGCACATGAATGGAAACAGTAGTTTGATCAAAAATAAAAAAAAATATATCGAAAATATACATGACATAAAATATCAAATATATACATGCATAAATATAATTGGTTTTAATAAAGGTCATACCAATGGCCCAATATAGGACAGCAAATTGTATCAGCATGGAAATAGTAGTATACACAACTTTAGCCAAATGCTCCATATAGGAGATAATAAAAAGAGAACAGGTTGACAAAGTAAACCACATCATATGTAAAAACATATATGCATAATGAATAGCTTAATAGCTTGACGCTTTTCGGGGATTGTTCCACCTCATCAGGAGTGGATGCAAATGATCTGTTGAAAAAATTTATATAAGAGCCAATGTAGTCTACTGGAAAACCCAATAATGGGAAATTTGGACAGAAAAAAAAAAGAAATAAAAGAAGTCAGGAGGAAGGAGAATATCCATCCCCCTACTTACATGTTGGAACACAGTGTGGGCATGTGGTCCTGGACAGATGGGGACCATCGAGTGCCTTTTCCGGGAGCTAAGGGGGTGAGGACCCAACGGGAAGGTAGACGTAAGCACACAAATCCCAAAAGGTTGCTAATGTTCATGTTGACACTGCTGGTGATGCAGGGCAATAGCCCAAAAGGTGTCTAAAAAGCAATGATAGATATGTATAAAAGGCAAATGATGCAGTGCTAAACAAAACAAATTATGACCATAGAAGCAAATAACAAAAAGATGTAGAAATAAGACTAATGAAAGTCCCAAATCAACAGTCCATATGTAGAAGGATGGAAACCAGCATCCGTTCTCCGTGTGGATAAAGAGCTATAAGTTAAGAGAGAGTGATATTCCTTCACACCAGAGAGAATCCGGCTCCACACCCGGTAAAAGTAAGTATATCCTGCTATCAGCTGCCCGTGACCACTAAAAAATGGTCTCACCAAACGCAGGGAATTGGGTCTCCCCAGAAACCTTATTGCTTGCTGGAATCTCCACTGCTCACACGGAACTCAGAAGTAAAAACAAAGAGTGCTCCCATAGTGCAGTACATCACATATCCAATATGGCTGTAATGCAGGGCCGGCCCACGACATTGTGCTGCCTGGAACCTAGAATGAAATGCTGCCCCCACCCTCAAAAAAAATCACGCCCACCAAAAGGCCCCCACATTCATTATTTTATATCATGATAACTAAAAAGGACCAATCATGGCTCAATATATATATATAGAAGTATAAAGAGGATCTGTCGTGGCACTATATATGTATATAGGAGTATAAAGAGGACCTGTCATGGCTCTATACATGTTAATAGGAGTATAAAGAGAACCTGTCATGGCTCTATACATGTATATAGGAGTATAAAGAGAACCTGTCATGGCTCTATACATGTTAATAGGAGTATAAAGAGAACCTGTCATGGCTCTATACATGTATATAGGAGTATAAAGGGGACCGGTCATGGCGGTCTACATGTATATAGGAGTACAAAGAGGACCTGTCATGGCTCAATGCATGTACATAGGAGAATAAAGAGGACGGGTCATGGCACTATACATGTATATATAAGTATAAAGAGGACATGTCATGCCTCTATACATGTATATAGGGGTAGAAAGAGAACCTGTCATGGCTCTATAAATGTAAAGGAATATAAAGAGGACCTGTCATGTCTCTACACATGTTTATAGGAGTATAAAAGGACCTGTCAGGGCTCTATACATGTATGTAGGAATATAAAGAGGACCTGTCATGGCTCTATACATGTGCATGGCCGTCGACTGTGATGTCTGCTGGCGACCCACGATCGCTCCACAGAGAGCCAGAACAGGGATCTGTCAATGTAAACAGTCAGATCCCCATTCTGACAGGGGAGGAGAGACAGGTCTGCTGTTCTTCCGATGTTAACATCCATTTATAGCTACTGTGATAAATAAGATGAATCTGTTTTGCAGTTGTTCATATCCTTATGACATAAATTCAATGCATGCACATTTTGGAAACTTCCTTGCGATTCTACGAAGCTCATTATGGAGTATTAGCAAAGAGAAATTAAGAGATGGGGGAAAAAAATGTCTGGATAACAGAATAAAATAAAAAAAAAGATGAATAGAAAAAGAGGGGGAAGTAGATTGCTACCAATAGCAAATCTATTCACACAGAAGTATACCAACCTCTTAGTAATGGAATTGT